>JBBPDA010000021.1:15524336-15548535 GCA_037974385.1 Arnoldichthys spilopterus | reverse complement strand
ATGGCATGTCTTTACTGTCTCTACCTCTAAGAATTTGGGTCATAGTGTTAAAAATTCACTGGCCCTTTTGCCTAGGTCACATGGCAGAGGATATAAAACTAGGATGCTTTCCTTTCATGAAACTTCACCTGAGCCCAGCCTCTGAGATGAGAGGAGTTCTTCTGATTCTGCTTGCTCTTTTGACAGGGGCACCCAAGCCTGGTCATGCATCACCTTATTTGGCAAAACATCTAAATGATGACATTTCAGTGGCAAAATATGTGCATTTTTACAAAGGCTTTCCTTTTAGAAAACATGAATATAGAGAGATCAACAGAAAAAAACATGAAAGGTGAGTATAATTTTATATTTCCAGCTACAGTTTTCTTCTTCCTTTTAAGGTAAGTTTTAACTTGAAAGTATGTATTTTCTAATTACAGATAAAAAAAAATCTTAACATAGATTAAATGACTATATAATACAACAGTAGTAAATGGGCTTTACTGAATTAATAGTGAAATTAATTTGTGTACATTTTCTAATTTCAGCAACCCCCTAACAGAACACTGTAAGGTGCTGTGTTTTGTGGAGGCAGGCAAGGTGAACACAGTGTTCCCCCACTGTGTCTTTTCAAAACACCAGTGCCTGTGTGTGTATGAGTCTCAAAACTGCTGTGCTCTAAGTGGCCCTCTCAAATCTGATGATGCTAAAACCACACATAGTTTGCTTGTGGTAAGAAACAACACTCTCTGTAAATGAAATGAAGCTACTCAAATGTGTATTTTTAATATGTTTGAATCAGCCTAAACTCATAATTATGACTGGACTATAGCTGGACAAGATAATGCATAGTGACAGATGACTCTGACCCACTTTAGCCTACATGGACTTGGCAAAAAAAAAGCCACAGAATCTGACCTTATAACATTTCAGCCTCTCTCAACAGGTTTCCAGCTGTGCTTGTTTAAGCTTTTTCAGTGACTTTCCAATCGGCATGCAAACCATGGGAAGCAGAAATGTATGGCTCATGGCAATTCATAAAGTGCTGAACCTTGTTTGTAGCCACTGGACAAAAGCGATATATGTGATAAATGAATCCAATAACCAGAGACATACAAACTGCATTTGTTTGTCTTATGCCACCACTTTCATGACTGGAGAAACATGGATCCATTTAACACTCAAACTGTGGCTAGTGACTGAGGCCTTGATTCTCTCACCTAGTTTGAGTGGGAAAACAAAAATATTGGAGTTGTCATGTCTGGCTGAGCTTTTACTTACTCTGAAGTTGTTACACAGAACAAAGAGTGTCAGAATCTTTTGGAAGGACATGTTCCACAGCAGCCTATCTCCCTCAGTTTGTGTGCCTGCTGCTATGCTCTGTGGCTGCACGCTCATACATCTGCATCATGTAACTGGGGTCACTGACCCTGCAGTGAGTAAGAGCAGACAAAGCTATGAATATGCTTGCCCTCTATATACCAGCTTTATCACATACAAGGTAAAAATTTGTCATTTGCAAAAAAAATCCTAGGTTCTATCACATATTAACAGCTAATTGTGATATAATAGTAATGTAATATAGTGTGTAATATTTTTGTGTTTCTTATATATATTCAATTGCTTACCAAAGGGACAAATAGATGAAAGCGTAATAATGGAAATCTACTTAAACTCAAACCTGACTGCCTTCAAAACCACAAGGTGCCAAAAAGGTAATCATTTCATTCTATAAAAAGTATGACTTTATAAAGATACTGACTAATTAATTCTCATGAATGTTCTTTTCTGTTTGTCACAGAAGATGCTTCAAATTTACTAAAAAGCTTTGGGGTAATTAAGGGACTTCTGTTGACAGCTTTGTCACTGTTTCTTTTCGGTCATATATCGACAATTATTTTCACCAATAATCTGCAAAGCTTTACCACAATCTACAGCGCTCTTCACACCAATCTGAGATTTTTGCTGCTTTTCAAAATCTCATGGCACTCTCACAGTCCACTTGCCCTCACCATGATGACATCTGGATATTCCTGCAAAGTTTGCCACACTGTATATGGGATCACCTTTGTACTCTACATCTCCTGTGTTGTAGGGAAAACAACAGTAGTGTTAATGGTCTTCAGGCCTACACCTTCAGGCAGTAATGTCAAGAAATTGTTTGGGCCACAACAAAGACTTGGTGTTCTATTAATTCTCTACCAAATCCATACTTGGATGTTTTTGTTAACAGTTCATTTCAACTTAAATATAAACCGCAGTCTAATAAGAGTATCAGCTACAAACCTCTGGGTTGCAAATGACTTGTTAAAACTCATGGCTGAGCTTTCCATTTTAATGGCTTTTTTAGCCATGAAAACATCCTTCAATGTAGCTTTATATTTATCCATTTACATACCCATATTTGTCTGCATGACAGCATGGGCACTGTTAGTTAATTATAGGGTAGAACAATGTATTTTTAACAAGTAACCTTAATTTAATTGTACATTGCAGCACATTTTAAAATGTACAGGCAGAAGTGAAAAAGTGAAATTAAAAACATTATTCTAACTGGTAACTTACCTCCCTTCCGCACATAATTAAAATAAAAATACAAAAACAACTATGCATTTTTGTACATTGTAATGAAAATGAAGGCGGAATGTAGCAGTAAAGTCCACAAATATACAAATTATTGTAATTATCTTAAATAGGTTTCTAATATTTAATCTCTAATATTTATTTTTTAATTAACTGTTAAAATGGGGTTAAAAGCCCACTAATTAAATAATTCACAAATAACTGCAAACAAATGCAGAATCCTATCTATGTCAGTCCTGCTCTATTACATTTTAGGTCATTTTAGGTTATTTGAGCTATTTTGTTAAACTCAAATGTCTAAAATGACTTGTACAAGCTTATGAAACAAACCATGCTATTCTTTATCTACTGTTTAGCACTCTTTTTTAATTATTCTTTGCAAGAATCCCTAACTAGGAATTATTGAAGCATATTAGTCTACTTAATGTACTGTCCAAATATTTGACAGTACATATACACACATATTTTCCATTTGTACAAATTAAAACAACTTTAATAACATTCGAAAACAAAGAAAATCATACTAGATGCATAGGGTAAATCCTGATTTGTCATTACTGAATATAGGAATATACTGAGCAAAATCTTTAAATAAATTCCTATTTTTATAAAATCATATTATTCCACAAGTAGGTGTACATGCATAGCCTCTAAATTGGCAAGTTGCTTTTTAGGCTCTTAAACAAACTTTTATTTTCGCCAAGCAGCAGCACGTTAAAATTAGGGAGAAGTTAGTTATGTGTTAAGTAGTAAAGAAAAGGCAGACAGTTCCACTCACTGGTCAGAGACAAATCCATCTGAAAAAAAAATGTATGCAATTGTATGACGCATATAAATATAGTCCATACAGATTAAAAACATTCTTAAACATCATGTGCCTCAAAATGTTCTATACAGAATTCCTTTTAATAGGATTATAGGCAGAAATAATACTAAACAAATAATAATATTACTAATAAAACTACTAAAAATGCATTAACATGATTTAATCTGTTGTTTAAAACCATATTTTAAACTGTACTAACACCAACAGCTGAAAAGTTTAAAAGAAAAGAAAGAAAAAGAAAAAAACAAAAACAAAAAAAAAACCTCATCCATCCCACACTGGGGACTACAGCATCACTGGTGGGACAACATATAGAAATTATAAATGTCTGGAATTGGCAGCAGGACTTAGAAACTGCTAGGGGAAGTCTTTACTGAAAGAATATATGTTTCTTACTTGATAGTCCAGCTGCTTTAATAGAGTTTGTCTACCAATAGCAAATTGGAAAAGGCTAAGTACTGACAATGTCTTTAATATGTACAGCATGACTGATTCAATGTCTAATGCTCAATATTTGAATTAATATGTATGAAGATATTTTGGCATGTCAATTTACATTTGATGCTATTTCATACGAAAAGGTGGCATATGTCATCCATATGTCATTTTTTGGGGGTACTCTGCAGAGAGCAAGAGCAAAATCGGAATTTACTCTGCACTGAGGCTGCATTGCTTCTGTACATTGCTTTTGTAAATACTTCAATTTCTGTAGCTTTCTCTTTGTAGTTTGGGAAAGTGTAATATAACTTGATCATGCAAGGAAAAACTGAACAATGAACCATTTCTCATTACCGTTTTAAGGGGGATTTCAATTATTTTTCAAATGTTCTGCACAATTCAATTTTTGAAATGTAATCAGTCATTCAGAGTGGTTTGATGGGAAGTAGAGCTTTGTAGAGAAATTTAGTGACTTGGTGGTTACAGACTTCTTTTACAGTGGCGGTAAAAGTTTGCAATGATTATTATACAAATATAACTATTTAAGTTACTTTTGAAGCAACCACTGAGTGACTGTTTTGGTGAAAGCTGAAATTAATTTTTTCTTTATCTTACACTACAATATGTACTTTTTACTTCTCTATGTTTTTTATTCATTCCTTAATAAATATTGGCCAAAATCAATTTTAATCAATATCACGTGTGTGTGTGTGTGTGCGCGTGCATGTATGTGAGCGGTGTAGAACAAAGACAGCTTTTCATTTGAAGAAACCCTTACCAACTGTGAAGAATAGCGGTAAAAATGTTATTTAGAGTTGTGGGCAGTAGTGACCTAGTGGTTAGAAACTTGCCCTTGTGAACTTAAGATCACAGGTTCAAGTCCTGGCCTGTGCACCACTGAGGTACCCTTGAGCAAGGTACCATCCCACTACACTGCTCCCCGGACGCTGCTGACAGCTGCCCCCTGCTCCATGTGTGCATGTGTGATGGGTTAAATGCAGTGGTCACATTTCGCTGAGGTCCTTGAGTGTGTTAACAATGACAAAAAGTCACTTTCACTTCAGTCTAATGCTCAAGAGACTGTCAGCGTAAAGTAATTTATTAACTATTATTTCTGCATCACATGAAAGAGAGCCTGAAGACAATGTAAGGCCATCTGTCCAAAAGCTAAAGCTGATCTGAAGGTGGATCTTTTAACTGGATAATGATCCCACTCCACCAATGGCTCAAAAAGATTTTAGAATTTTTGAACCTTATTGAACTGTTTTATAGGATTTAAAAAAGGTGTAATGTATAAAAGTGCTCAAACATCTTGAACTTGACTGAAGAAATTTTGAAAGAGGTAAGCTGAAATCAGAGACAGGAGGAGAAGTTATTTCTGCTAAAAGGGACAATTCTTGCTCATGAGGCCATGGGTGTATTTGCTTTCTCCACAGAAGAATATTACAGCTGTTGATATTTGATGTTGTTCAAATATGTTGAGAAAAAATACAAATAAAATGTACTTTTTTTCCACTGTAACTGCCATGACGTTCATGTCCTTTTAAAAAAATATATATACTTTAGCAGTGGGTAAACACTGATGCACAGATGGGCATACATGTTGCTATAATGGACATCTGACCCAACTGCAATTACACAATCCAGCCCATGTTCTGGCTGTGCTGCAAGCACAGAAAATGACACACAATGGACACAAATGTAACATTCCAGGCAGTACAAGGGATGTCTGCCCTTTTTATATTACTCTGTTAGTTTCTTTTATTTCAAATTTTTTAACTAAATGGCAAAACTTACCACACACTAACAATGTTCAATTCCAATCTCTAAGAGTTTCTTCAGTGTCAGTTACTTTCTTCAATTAAGCCTCAAACATATACAGTTCTATGTCTAAACATTCCATCTCTATAGACCACTTATATTGCAGCGCTGCACTATAAACCAGCCAATCAGAGCAGAGGTGGTCATTAGCACTTCAAATAGTTTCAAACAAAAGGGCAAAACAATGATCTTTAAAAAATCCACATCACAGGCTTGTAAATGGGCCTGTGTAACCGCTTGTGAGATTTGGGGGAAAAAAGGTAAGTTTATTACAATATTGTAAGGGCAGACGCAATTTCTATACCATTTCCAAAGGAATTACCCACTACATGGTGAAAAAATGTGAGCTTTTCACATCTAGAAATACCACATTTCCTGTATGCTACTTTATGTACAAATCCAATATATTTAGTGCCATCCACTGTGCAAATTTTGCATGACAACATGTAGCCATTCATAAGCATTACATAATGTCCCCCAAACACATTTCTTTTGGATTCCTCTAAAATACTGTCTGCAGTACCAACACTCCTTATAAGAGCATATAATAGGCTTAACTGCTGTAGTTATAAAATGCAATAAAACGCAATAAAAAAATTATTTAACTGATAAAAGTTCAAAGAAAATATTTTCAGTGTTTTCATCAATCTTAAATGTGTTTTGTAAATATAAACAAATTTAGAATTTGAAGCCTGCAGCACACTCAGAAAAAAAGTTGGCACGGAGGCAGGTTTACCACTGTATTACATTACGTTTTAATCACACTGTTTAATAGTTTGGAAACTGAGGAAAGTGCACAGACAGGAAAGCAGTCATTCCAAAAAAAAAAGACAACTCTCATTTGGAACTAGTTCTGTTTTAAATCATGTGATGCAAAGTAAGTTTCAGTACTGTGCACTATTGTCCCTTGTGTCATTACCACACTGGTCAGTTTCTTCAAAGAGTGCACCAGTGCACCACCAAAGCATGTGTACTGGCATGAAGCTAGAGAGCTACCTGCTGATGGCTGACAGTGGCAAAAAATCTGAATTCTAAATCCTCTTTGTGAAACTATTAGAATCATGATGATAGGCTATTTTTCTTGTGTTTATTATCTCATGCAGGGCCTCTGCTGTCTCAAATCTTTTTTTAGTGTGCTGCAGGCATCAATTTCAAAATGTATTTATATTTACAAAACACATTTAAGTTTATCAGTAAAAACACTGGAAATCTTTTATTAGTATCTAGTAATAACTGGTATAAGTTATACAAAAGGTCAAGAAATTAAACAAATCACACATTCTTGTTTTCATAGAATTTCATGAAAAATGACTTTTCCGGAAATGGGGTTTGTATTTTCAACATACCTTAGAATAAGTATAAGAATAAGAGGTTTTATTGTCATTTTATCAAAATACAACAAAATTATTTTGGTAGCTCTCAAACACCAGCAGCAAGAAGAAAATATACTTAAAAATATAAAAAATAAACATAAAAAGTACAAAGCACAATATAATTTATTATTCAAGTATTATTTAAATATAAGTGAGGTAGATGAAGTGAAATACAAAAAATATAAATAAAATATATTAAAGCACAGCTATTTTTAAAAGGAATCTGCTGAATATTGTTTTTCTGCATATATTTTATTTCACTTTACTTAAAAACACAAACATAAAAGCACATCATATTTACAGGGCATTCCTTCCTCCCTCTAAGGAAATGCTCAGTTCCAGGCAGATCACCTCTGGCAAAACCCAGCCTACCAGCAAGGACAAGTTCCTTGTAGAAGGAAAGAATGCTATAAAACAAGGACCAACCATTATTGTCGGCTTTGAGCTCCTAAACAGCCATGGGTAAGCTCAATGTAATGCATCTATGTTTTTTGCTCTGTGCTCAAACATGTCCTGCATGTGAGCTGCTGGGAAAGTTTGAAATGCGACACATGTTTAAAGAAGGAGACATCATGATAGGGGGCATTTTTCCTATTTTTAACAAACAGGAGAATGTTTTGGCTTCGTTTGACATAAAACCACTTAAGGCTGATTGCAAAGGGTAAGTTTAATAAACATGTGTTAATTGATTAATTAAAGAGTAATACCTAATATAAACTGTGCATTTTTCACCACAGATTTGACCTGAGAGCATTTCGATGGACAAGGGCAATGATATTTGCAATAGACGAAATAAACCTAGATGATCATTTACTTCCTAACATCTCTCTGGGATATGAGATTTTGGACTCGTGCGCCTCTCCTGATAATGTTCTGCGAGCTGCTTTTACTTTGGTGAGCCAGTCTGAGAAAAAGGATCCTTCATCTGAATGTCACCCACCTCCCATTTCAGCTCTTGTTGCTGAATCAGGATCCACTCAGTCCTTAGTCGTGGCTGGGGCACTTGGGCCATTCAAAGTGCCGATGGTAAAGAAAAAGGGGGATGGATGGAGGGATAAATAAATGAATATATTTAAAAATATTTTTTATTCACCTTTCAACATCTGCAAAATGTAACATGCTAAAAATATTTAATTTCTTTGCATTTGAATAGGTAAGTTACTTTTCAACTTGTGCATGTTTAAGTGACAAAAGAAAATATCCTACATTTTTCCGCACAATACCAAGTGACTATCACCAAGCAAAGGCTTTAGCTTTTCTGGTCAAAAGGTATGGATGGACGTGGATTGGAGTCTTGCAGTCTGACAACGATTATGGGCGAAATGGGATTTCCGCATTTACCAAAGAAGTGGAGCACCTTGGAGTTTGTATTGCATTTGTTGGTACAATTTTGCGAACATATCACCAGAGTAAAATCCTTGAAGTTGCTGAAATGATAAAAAAATCCACTGTGAAAGTAATATTAGCATTTGTGGCAGAGGGAGATCTTTATCCTTTAATGAAAGAAGTGGTAAATCAGAACATCACAGGAATACAGTGGATTGCAAGTGAAGCCTGGATAACCGCCGACAGACCATCAACTCCAGAGATGTTCAAGTCTTTTGGAGGGACAATTGGATTTGTCGTACAAAAGAAGACCATTGCCAAACTGGGACCGATTCTAAAAGCTATCAACCCTTATAATAATTCTGATTCCAGTTTTGTTAGTGACTACTGGGAAACAGTGGCAGGCTGCAGGCCACTATTTTCAGTAAATGTTGTAAATAACAGCACAAAGTTATGCACGGGAGGAGAAAAAATTGATTACACAAACACATTCTTCGATGCCACACAACTAAGAGTGACATATAAAGTCTATCAAGCAGTGTATGCAATTGCACATGCCATTCATAGAGCGATGTTTTGTGAGACACCTGAAAGCAATGTCTTAAATTTGTGTCTTGACGCAGTACAGATTACCCCTAAACTGGTAAGCAAAGTGTTTTAATTGGATGTGTTTGAGTTTGAGAAGTATTCATAACTGAAATAGTTCAATAAATGTTTTCATTATTGCATTATACTCTTTGTTCCACAAGGTAAGTGAGAACTTAAAGGAAGTACATTTTGTGGATGCAACTGGAGAGGAGGTATTCTTTGATAAGAATGGAGACCCACCTGCTTCATATGAAGTCATAAACTGGCAGCTGAGGGAAGGCAGAGTTCAACATATTGCTGTGGGTCATTTTAGCACCTCTGCAAATGGACGATATGAACTTCTGATTAATGATGACGAGATTATTTGGAACACAGGAAATTTGGTATTAAAAACATAACAGTAATATTATAATGTTTTTTATAATACTATACATAATCTAAGATCTACTCTACATCTGCCAGACTCCAAAAGCCGTTTGCTCAGAAATTTGTCCACAAGGCACAAGAAAAGCCCAAATCAAAGGACAGCCTGTATGTTGCTTTGACTGCATCCCATGTGCTGATGGCTCTATATCAAATACAACAGGTAAAGTAAGCGTTTAAAATATATTGCTGAAAAACTATAATATAATTATAAGTAATCAGGTAAATATGTGACCACTGATTTTTTGTTTCCCTTAAAGGAGCAACAGACTGTATCACTTGCCCTCAGGAGTACTGGTCTAATGAGAAGAAGGACAGCTGCATTATGAAGGTCACTGAGTTCCTGTCATACAATGAAACAATGGGGATTGTTCTGGTGGCTGTGTCACTGTTTGGCGTATGTTTAACTTTTTCTACAATGGTGGTGTTCATACATTTTAGAGAAACGCCAATTGTAAAAGCTAATAATTCAGAACTAAGCTTACTCTTACTTCTCTCGCTAATCTTTTGCTTCCTCTGTCCTCTCACCTTCATCGGCGAGCCCACAGTTTGGTCTTGCATGTTGCGTCACACAGCATTCGGTGTCACCTTTGCCCTCTGCATTTCCTGTGTCCTGGGAAAAACCATAGTTGTTGTAACGGCTTTCAGAGCAACATTACCTGGTAAAAATATGGCCAGAAACTTTGGCCCGCCACAACAGAGGGGCATTGTTTGTTCATGCACTACAATTCAAAGCGTTATCTGCATTCTTTGGTTAAAGATCTCACCACCGTTTCCTGAAAAAATTCTTGAGCAGCGTAATAAAAAAATCATTTTAGAATGCAACACAGGCTCTGATGCTGCCTTTTATTCTGTTCTAGGATACATTGGCATTCTTGCAATAATTTGTTTAGTACTGGCCTTTTTAGCAAGGAAATTACCCGATAACTTTAATGAAGCAAAATTTATTACCTTTAGCATGCTCATATTCTGTGCAGTTTGGATCACTTTCATCCCTGCCTATGTCAGCTCACCTGGGAAGTACACAGTAGCAGTTGAAATATTTGCAATTTTGTCTTCTGCCTTTGGATTATTGTTGTGTATTTTTATGCCAAAGTGTTACATCATTTTAATCAAACCTGAGAGAAACACAAGAAAACATCTAATGGGAAAGATAACAAAACATAACATGTGATGTCAAAGATATTTAACATATAATAAAGCATAACTGATTCAATATAATGGCCCTCAGTCTTCTTTTAGGCTTGTGCAGCAGAACTGAATGTAACACACTTATAACAAAAAGAAAATCACAAATTTGGTGCACAAATATGAATTGAATGTTGCTTTCATTGAAAGTAATTTAGTGGTGTGGAACATCATTTAACGTTGTGCCAGAGGCACCCAAATGCCTTTCAATGATCAGCTGGTAGCTTCTTTGTGCCAGCATAAAAAGAGCTCATTAGATATCACTCACCAAACCAACTCATGTCACAGAACTCACCCCAGTTTGGAAAAAGAGGATTGTAGACTTGCACAAGTCAAGAATGTCAGAGGGTCGGATACAATCCAAGAACCACTAAGGTACAGATCTATCATCCACTGCCGTCCACAGAACTGAAAGCTGCTGGAACACCATTTATTTACAACAGTCGAGGTTAACATGAAGCCCAGAGTCAACTATATTCACAGTATGCACTAATTTTTGACAATTAAAAAATGATTTAACACCTTTTCCAGAAGGATGAGGCAAACGATCACACTGAAAACTTGTTCAGGAATGGTTTGAGGAACATGTCAAGTTGTTCAAATTCCCCAGATCACAATTCAGTCATAATTTCAATAACTGTGTGATGTGCTGGACCATTTAGTCCAATTACAGAGGCTCCACATCACATCTTACAAGACTTACTGTACAGATCTGCTGCTTGGTACCACATACCATAGCACACCTTGACAAGACTTGAGGAGTGCATGCCTCAACATACTGGAGCTGTTTTGACAGTACCAAGTTGACCAACACAATATTAGGCAGATTTTACTGTTACAATTGATAGGGGTATAATATTATTACCAATAAAGTGAAGTATTCTACAAGCATATTCTATGTGCATATACATATACATTACGCTGGTATTTATTTCTGTATTAGGTATTTAAGTAGCTTGTCTTTAACCCTTGAAAACTTCCACAAAATACTTTCTGACAAGTGTCAGAGTTAAAAACTCAGTTTTAATAAAATAAAATAAAATAAAAGCAACTGAAGAGGAGAGAATGGCATTTACTTGAAGGAAATGATAGTAGGAATAAAACAAATCATGTCACACACAGGTAAAAATAGCTAAAAGCTGAACAAAGCCAGACTCCCCACTACAATTTCACAACTTATTTTTCTCTAAAAGACAAAAGAATATTAAAAATGTAAAATATATTAAAATGACAAGTAGTCTTTAAATAAACACAGATGGTCACACACATGTTCTCCACTCTGCCTTAAATGGTGCAACATTACATTCTGACCGCTGCAGCATTTAGGGTGGAATGGAAAATCTCAGAATTTTCTGTACGACACAACACAGACAACGTATGCCCCATATGGGTTTTTATGATGGGCCAAATCACGACCCTTCTTGGACCCAGCTCATTTCGTCCTTTCATGGGTCTTGTGCGATGCAGACCTGGTGGGCCTGCCCGTATAATACCCTTACCAAGGTGGGGAAAAAGCCCACAAAGAACCCACTTGGGCCAGCCCAATTAAAACCCTGCTATTTCACTGCTTAGCCTATATGGGCCCTTTAGCTCTTGCCCAACTGGGGCCCATGAAGCCTAGGTAAAACATTTTTATGGGGCCCAGACTGCCATGTCTGACTGGAAAAGAAAGCTTGCAAGGAGCCTGGAGTACAGAGTTAGTAAAGTAAATGTCATTCAGTAAAGCAGCGTCACTGATCATTCGAATGTGTGGCTCAACAATGACATTGAGAGATTTGTGTCCTCCGCTTACTTCCGTATTATTGCTGCTATCTAGACCCGCACAAGATGTGTATATGAATAAAACAGTAACATTTTGATTTAAAACGAACAGAATTAAACAGAATAGAAATAACATTATATTAAATATGTTAAAATTAAATTGAATATGAAAAGTAAATTAAATTATTTTAAGAGTGGTATTCAGGCTTAGAAATACCAACAGAATTTAGAAACTAAAAAGCTGCTCTACTTCAATCTAATTCATGGGAAATACAACTTTAAAAAGACTACAGAGAAACCTGTAAAGTTAGACTGACCAAAGGTAAAGGTGCTTCCATTATCGGTTTTGAGTGCTATCTGACCAGTTCGGGCTGATAATGTATTTATTCAATTTCCGGCTAAAATATAGTGTTATTAAGATGTCTTCTAGCTAAACACGGGGTATTTCATCACACATTGCAAACTATTTGTGCTCTTTTCGGGACAAATTCGCGGTTTGTAGTCAAACGCTTACATCGGACTTGCTCCTCTCAGAGGCGACCGTTGGGATTTAAACCAGAGCACGCGCGCGTTAAACGTGGCTGAATTCCAAATGGATTATTGCCCCCTACAGAGTGCGGTTATGCAACTTATGAGGTTCGAGATTTCTTCACCTATATTGTCCACAGTGTCTCCAGTAAGAGACATTCCTTAATCCTCAGTGGCTCTCTGTTTGGTATTTTATGCGCGATTTAGATGCAGGGGATTGCATTTTAAATCCAACGTAGTGCCCTATGTAAAGAGTAAGGAGAAATATTGGGTTTGGCTCAAATAAGACTCATTTGTGCTATAAATACAAATACGGACACGGACGGAGTCGTTTGTCTGTATTCTGCGCTCTTTTCGCGCACGTTTTCTAAACGTTTAAAGCGAACTTATGCATACAAAAATAAATGCGTCCGTTTTAGACGATGATGAAACTGCACACACACTTCAATACGCACGTCCGCTAGGGGACAGAGTCAAAGGTTTCTGACAACAATATACACCGTGGCCGTAGAGGAAGTGGTAAAAATGTAGAAAAGTGCGAAATCACATCGTGTAGATGTTTAAAATTATGAAAAAAGATCCGCCGTTTTTAAAATGAATCCGTCGTGCGTTGCCCGAGGGACCGGCTACAGCGCCCTCTCGCGAGTAATTGTGGTAGTGCTCCGATTCGCCTGCATCCATAAGCTTTTAGAAAACATGCGCAAAAGTAGCCCCGCCCATCCCCGTAAATAACGCTAAGCGAAAACGAGCTTTTACTTATACCAACAATTCAGAGTGAATACATTTATTTTCTTAATTAATTTAATGGCGTGTTTTGTTTGTTTGTTTTTTTGGGGGGGGGGTGAGTTTAAGTAAAGAGTTTTATGATGTTATTACCACCTCCTTCAATGTCGCCGTGTTTGTTGTTGTCGAATCCCTGCGCCCTAGTGGACGTTCAACGTCTACGCAAACATAAGCTACGCATTGAAATATACGGACAGTGACTATTCAACGTTTGAAACGGACGCACTTACTTTCGGACGTAAAGGGAGTAAAAGAATGAGGCATTGGCTAGTCGTACAACGCAATTTTCGCCATCAGTAGCCGTCAACAGGCGTGTTGGCGTGCGTCACTGCGCATGTGCATTAATGGGCATGAATGTCCACTAGGCGGCAGTACGGACTTTCAGAAGGAATTGGAAACATAAATAGAAGAAGAACAATTGCAATTCTGGCCCAATGCTCCCTACATAGTGCACTACCATTTATAGTGCACTTTACAGGAATAAAAATACAGGCTTCTGCACATAAACAGTGCTTAAAATACCTAACCAAAGCTGACTGACCCATACTGTACAGATTATGCACTGTATCGCTGCAGAAAGTTCAATATTATAACTTATAGGGCGCTTAGGGAGATTGTTTTTTGTTGTTTTCTCATTCGGCTTTTGCTGATTTTAGATCGAAAGGACCATGTGCTGCCCTCTGCGGGTATGCTGTAACACTACAACATATTAGGTATTCGATGTCGGCTTTGCTAGGTTTAATCCTCTATCATTACAAAACTTTTATAGGCAGTGTTGTCTTTGTTGTGTCTAGATTTGCTGACATAATTCCTACCACCTTAACCTTAAAATTAAAGAACATTAAAAAAATGCATCAAAGCAGTAATTGTTTGAGTACATTTATTTATTTAGATGAGCATGTGTATCTGGGATTTCCCTTTGTTGTTAAGCTACTGTAGTTTCCAACTAAAATGTTTGTGTTTGTATAATATTAGTGGTTTAGTAGTACAAATACAAAACAACAGACCGGCAGACCAAACCTTCATAGTGTCATTGTTTATTGCAACGTTGCACCTTTTTTTCCAGCTTTAATGCGTTTTATTTATATTTAAGAATAAAGAGTCCATATGTGTGTCCCAACCCCAGACCTATTTCTTCATCATGTGCTTTTTGCTGTTTTTTTCAGGTCTCAGCAACACAACATAGCATTTTGGGGCAAAAATACACAAAAGGAGGCCAAAAGCAGATGCTAAAATGGCAAAGACATGCACAGCGACCATGTACTTTCCACGAGTGCTCACATAAACAGGGATGAAGGTTATCCACACAGCAAAAAAGATAAGCATGCTGAATGTGATGAATTTTGCCTCATTAAAATTGTCTGGAAGCTTCCTGGAAAAAAAAGCTATCAAAAAGCACATGCATGCCAGGAGACCAATGTATCCCAGCACACACCAGAATCCAATCTCGGAGCCCACATCACACTCCACAATTATAGTAGCACTCATAAACTCAGTGTTATAGGCAGCAGAGGGAGGTTTGCTCGTTAACCATGTGATGCAGATAAGAGCTTGGACACAAGAGCACAGAATGACGCTAAACCTTTGTTGGGCTGGGCCAAACCATTTCATGATGTTACTGCCAGGAAGCGTGGCCCTGAAGGCCATCAGGACGACAACTGTCTTAGCCAAGATGCAGGCGATGCAGAGTGCAAAACTGATCCCAAAGGCCGTGTATCTGATCTGGCAGAGCCAGTTAGTTGGCTTGCCAATGAATGTCAGACCAATCAGAAAGCACGCAATGAGGAACACGAGGAGCAGGAAACTGAGTTCCATGTTGTTTCCTCGGACCACCGGGGTCTTCCTGTAGATCACAAACACGCAAAGCACTCCTGCAGTCAAACAGGCTCCAAAGGTTGAAACAGCCCAGAGAACTATTCCCAAGGGCTCCTGAAAGGACAGATACTCCAAGGCCTTTGGCATGCATTGGTCTCTGGCTTGGTTTGGCCATGTCTCCTTTGAACATCTCAAACAATCATTTGAGTCTGTGATGAAATGGATCAACAAAGTTTAGCTCGACTGTACAGTTTTTCAGAACAAGAAATAACAAATAAAATCAGTTCCACACCTGTTTGATTGCTAATCTCTCCCTCGGCACATGGTATGCAGTCAAAGCAGCATATGGGCTCACCCTTTCGCCTGGCCTTCCTGGAGCCTGGCAGGCAACTTTTGCTGCACACAGATACTGGAGCCTGTGAACCACAGCAGACGGAGCAGGCTCACATGGTCTTTACTTTTTCACATAATTAAATATATATAGTATCCCCATGGAAGCGTACTTCAACCTTGTCCGAAATACACTGCAAATACATTTCTTAAATATCTTGAAGGAAACATTTGGAGTTATGTTTTTAAAGAATAAACATAACTAATTTGACATTAATTACATCCAAAATGTAAATTGAGTAGACAGTATCATACAATTTATAGCTACAAAACATAACACCTTCTAAATGAGTGACAAACATGCAGAACAACTGAATAAGAAGCAGCCGTATGAAAGACAATCTGGCTATAGATGCAATATCACACACCTTGTTCCCTCTGTGCCACATAATCACTGATTCATTTATGACCAAGTCTCTGTCCTCCCTCAGTGAGGCATCGTAGAACCCCACCTTCACCAGCTGTAGAGAGCCATCGTTTGCCTTCCTCCAGTTCATCAGATCATAAGAGGCGATAGGGTCCCCATTCTCATCAAAGCGGACATTTTCTCCCAGTGTTGTGAAGTTTGTTTGTTTCATGTAACTCAAAAGCTTTGGAAAAGATTGAAGACTTTAAATGTGCTCTATTATTGTGAACAAGGCAATTTTGCAATAGGATTTTTTCAGACTAATGTCTGTTTACTACATCTGTGGCATACGGTCATTTAAAAAAATAGTATTTATATATAGCAAAATAACAAAACAAGTTCATTCAAAACACATAATGGGGTGAATCTCCTGCTCCTTTGCTCCCTGTATTAAAAGCATGTTGAATGAACAGGTTTTCTATTGGACCTGAAATGACTGTGCATCGTAATCTACAGATTATGTAGATGGCCTGCATGATATGCTACAGGTCTGGCACATAGTGACAGGGTAATAACACTATGCTTTTAAAATGCATTCGCAATTACATGCAAAAAATACTACACCTGCCATGGCAGAAGAGGATCCAGGCTTCCACATGTCCCATTCTGAAAGGGGCCCTGTCCTGGAACACAGGTAGTCATGTCATGCAAGGCATGTGCTATGAGATATACAGCCTTGTATACATTGTAGCTCACTCTAAGCTGGGTGACATCTGTATAAGAAGTGTATACATCGTCCAGACTCTCTCTGCCACTGCATGGTCCCCTGTGCTGCACCCCCTCTTTGTGTATATGGGTGTTTAGAGATCCATTGACTTGACAGTTGTAGGTTTCTTCCCAAAACTCTGCTAAGAACTGAGAAGCTTGTACAGTGGAGGTGTTCAGCTCTCTGAGGTAGCTGCCCAAGTTTGGAATTTCCCCTTTCCGTATGGCAAAACCCAGTGTTCCCTTCAGGAGATCACTGAAATCACTCCACAGGGCCTTCGAGGTGGCCCAGGCTTCACTGGCAATCCACTGCAGATGGGTGATGTTCTGTTGCCTGCACTCTTTTAAGATAGTCTCCAGCTCTGACTCTCCAGAGAAGTTTAATATGATGGTGGCTGTGGAGGCCTGAATGATGTTCATCAGCTCATTCAAAGCTTCTCTGGATAAAGCAACAGGGTAGAAGTGCACATACGCAGGGCAAACATTATACCTGGCCGATTCCTTTAGAAAGAGCTGAATGGCAAAGCGAGCATAGTCAGACTCCACACCTATAACTCCCACCCAGGTCCACTGGAAGTAATGGACCAGCTTTGCCAAAGCTTTAATCTGAAATTCATCACTTGGCATCGTCCGCATAAACGCAGGGAAGTCCTTCTTGTTACTCAGACACGAACAAGAGGCAAAGTAACTCACCTGAGAGGATGTAATAAATGAGCATCAAGCAATGATAGTGGAACACTGAAATTCCTCAAATATTTTGCAGCAGACATATTGATAAAGATATCAATATTCCAACTATCTGCTAAGCTGCCTTAGTGTTGGTTAAAGGTTAACTAACTATCAACTAAACTAACAATAAACTAAAAACTGAGAATTCTTTATTTGTGCTTGAAATGACTACAAATGCATTTAATTTACTTCCTTTAAATATGTACATAGTTTATAAGTAAGATAAATACATAAGTACAGATATATGCTAAGGCAATGTATTATATTAATTTGGAAATGATGTACACATTTAAAAAAGTAAATGCAATGCATACATTTTTTTAAATGTGTAATTTTAAGTTTGCATAATTAAGCCACATGTTTTTTTATTTAAAACATTTTTTTTATTTATGAATTTTTCATGTTTGTTTTTAGCATTACCAAAGGTACACGGAAGGAGCCCAGTGTTCTCAGCACAGCCATGGATACGCCTGATGCAGCATCTCCCACAATGACTGGAGAGGGCTTCTTTCGTACATCTGTGCAGCCGGCTTCTCGCCCCATCTCTGGCTGTCCATTGACCAGAAGCAGTGACCCCTTTACTGAGACGGGTATGTCATCACAGCTGTCCCGAATGTTGTAGCCCAGAGACAGGTACGGTAACAGGTCCTGTCTCTGGTTTATCTCTCTCACAGCAAAGGTCATAGTCCTCATCCACCTCAGGGCTCGAGCACTAAAGCTGCAGACATTTACAAATATTTCATTCATGAAATGTTAGAAGGTTGGGATGATTAAAAACAGAAGGTAATTTTACCTGTCATATCAGAAACTAAACATCTTTTTTTGATAATGGAAACTGTCAGTTGCACTTTACACAGTGTGGACATTTTATAACCAATAAGCAAAAAGAAACAGTCTGAAATTACATAGAATACAATCTAGATACGTTAATGCATTTAAATTGCATTCCACAGACACATTTGTTGTGGCATCAATAATGTCATTACATTTAAACCAAACCAAACAATAAATTAAATTAAGCAGTGGATATGTTATAGATATTCAGCATGTAAACGATCACATACTACTTGTACTCAGTGGGTGCAGGTTTGCTTTGGAAAGACCGCAATGCTGACACAGGGCTGTAGTGCAGGGGAAACAAGCCCCCCAGGATCACATCTCCATCCTGGTAGAAATTTTCTGTTCCTTCTTCTCCCTTATAGATGCACTCATTTTTGTTCGCAGACCACATAGGCAAGTTCAAGAGCAGCCAGAATGTGAGCACATTAGCATGGTGTGCCATACCTGACACAAACTGGCAAGACGGCAGTGATGAACATATATAGGAACAACAAATGAGTAGGGGACGGACTTTTCTCCAAGAAACGCATGAACCAATGACATTGGTTGTCCCTGCATCAGCATATCTACTTTGTACACCATGGCACACATGGCACACCATGCTTATTTCAGGCTGTCCAGTTGCTAATAAGCTTATTTGTACATGTGATTTTCACTGATATTACTCATTATATTATTCTTGAAAAATGTACAATGGTAAATCTAATCTAAAAATCTAATATAAAAATAAAAATAATTTCCTTTTTTAGCTTTGCAAATGAACTTTTAGTGTGTTCTGACCCATTTCTAGTCAGCATTCACAGTAGCCCTGTGGGTTTGGATTAGACAGGCTAGCCATCACTCCCCACAGTCATCAGTGGGTGCCCTTGACCCTGTTGCCAATTCACCAGTCGTCCTTCCTTGGGTCACTTTTATTAGGAACTGCTCACCTGTAACACCAGACCTGCCATTTTGGAGATGCTCTGACATCTAGACATCACAATAAGGCCCTTGTAAAAGTGGCTTAGATCTTTACGCTGACCCATTTCACCTTTAAGAACTGACTGTTTACTTGCTGCCTAATGTATTCCAGCTGACAGGTGATATTGTAATAAAATAGATAGTCAATGTTATTCACGTCATCTGTCAGTGGTATTAATGTTATGGGTCAGTGTATTTATTTGCACGGGAGGTTTTGGAAAGCTGAGGCATTTAGGAAGCTATATTTGAAGAATATGCTCATTATGAAGGTGTTATTAAGGTTAATATTACTTTTGAAGTGGTTAATCTAAACTCAAACCTATGTAAAGACAGTAAGCTTATAGTAGCTTATTCCTAGGTTTTGCACAGCAAGCTCAGTTTCCCACAAAATACTGTTATACACATTGCTATACAAAGCTAGAAGACTTACTTATTGACTACATTTGGCCAATGATGTGTGTGGTTTATCTGTGCAGAAATAAAAGAAAAGTAATTGTCACCAACATCCAAGAGCTGAAGCTGTTTTGTATGGAGGAATGAGCTAAAACTCCTCCAAGTTATTGTGCAGGACAGATCAAAAGTTACCGCTAATGTTTAGTTGCAGTTATTGCTGCACATGGGGGACACACTGGATACTGGAAGCATGGGTTTAAATGCTTTTGCCACACACAGTTTTGCTATTGGATAATCTTCATCTGCTTTTAGGACTTGTTTGAAAATCAGATGATATTTTAGGTCACCTTCATATAGAACTTTTTAGAAAGTTGTAAAAGGTTCACAAACTTTCAAGTACCACTGTACATACTGTCAGGCCACATTTAGCATTTGAAGTTTGTTGCCTTGTCTTTGTGAGTCATCTACAAGACTAATGTAATTTATAATGAATTAAATATTACACCCCAACTTAAGCAATATGCAAAAATATATGACTAAATCATGAGTATGCCCCCAACCACACTAGTAAGTAATCCCAAACATACATGCTTAAATAGTTGCTTGCGCTGTATGGCATACTGTTATGGACAAATAGACTAAGGCAGAGATAAAATTTAGGCTTCAATATGGCTAGTACTGGTGTGTTAGCTATGACAGAAAGTCATATAATGTCCAAAATCAACAAATTAACAACTTAATCAGATCTAAAGCAAGGTGATAAATTGTGATGTATAAAGTTTCATTACTTGTTAGCTACATTAGTGTTTTGGCTGCCATGCAAAGCTAAAGATGCAAACTTGCCTTAACTGGTTATTAGATCTTAATCAGCTAATCACCTGTAGACAAGATCTTTTGTAATAAACTGGATTTTTTTTAATGTAGCATTCTGGGGTGAATAGTTGTATGTGTGTGTGTGTATGTGTGTGTGTGTGTGTGTGCATGCGTGCGTGTGTGTGTGGTGCGTATCACCTGACTATGAGTTGGTATGGAATCCTCCTATATAAAAGCAATACCAGACTGTCTTTGTCTGCCTGTCTGGAGGTAACCAGTATGATGATTTATCTCTTTCTTTCTGCATTTTTCATCCCCTGCAGGGCTGTGCTCACTCCACCCAAATGCTCAGCACAGGGAGACTTTGGTCAACCTGCATTTATGGAAAATGGAGATATTATGATTGGAGGCATTTTCCCTTTGCATTACAGAGTGGAACTGCCCACAACACACTACACCAGCAGACCTTTGGCAGCAGATTGTCAAGGGTGAGACCATCTAATATCACCGAGTGTCATTTTGTGCATGTTTTCAGGTTCTTTAATGTTTTATCATGCATTGAACAGGCTTCAATCTGCAAAATAAATGTTTGTCATGTCATCAAAAGCAAGTTGAATATGTTTGATATATGTTGCAGGTTTGATTCCCGAGCATTTCGCTGGGCTCTTGCCATGAGGCTTGCAATAGATGAGATCAATAATAGTGTCAACCTGCTGCCCAATCGGACACTCGGCTACAGGATCTTTGATTCCTGTGCAACTCCGGTAACAGCTCAGAGGGCAGTTTTGAATGTACTGAATGACCAGAATGATGCTCAGAGCTCCATGTGTTCTGGTGGGGGCTCTTTGCTTACAGTAGTTGGGGAATCTGGATCTTCACAAACCATTGTTGTCTCTAGAACACTGCAGCCTTTCAAAATACCCATGGTAAAGGGTATTTTTTCATTTTAGCACTGCTACTGTACTGTGTTTGGATTTAATAAAATGGAGTAGTACTTGATTGTACTACTAGATTTATTAAGGATTCAGATAAGCTCCTAGATTCTACTTGGTGAATATGGTGATCTTTATTAAAGATCCTATTTTTGCTTACAGATAAGTTACTTCTCAACCTGCTCTTGTCTCAGTGATCGGAAACAGTTTCCAACATTTTTCCGTGTAGTCCCAAGCGATGACTACCAAGTAAAAGCCATTGCTCAACTCTTGAAGAGATTTAACTGGACATGGGTCGGTGTGGTCACCGAAGACCATGATTATGGCAGGTTTGCTTTACAAGGCCTAAAGCGAGAGATAGAAAACACTGACATTTGTCTGGCTTATCATGAAATGATTCCCAAAGATTTTAGACGTGAAAGAGTCCTTGAGATTCTGAATGTGATGAGAAGGTCCACGGCAAGAGTGGTGGTTGTGTTTTCTGGTGAAGGGGAATTTTACCCTTTCTTAAAAGAATTCATGAATCAAAACATCACAGGGATTCAGTGGGTAGCCAGTGAAGCATGGGTCACAGCCTCAATATTAGCAGAAACCTACCCTTTCTTGGCTGGTACAATTGGATTTGCAGTCCGTCAAGGATATGTCCCAGGGCTGAAGGAATATCTGATGACAGTGAACCCACAGAGGTATCCCTCAAACCCCCTGGTGCATGAACTGTGGGGGGCTCTTTATGGCTGCTCTCCATTCTCTTCCAACACTAGCGCTCAGCTGCCCCTCTGCACGGGGCAGGAGGCCATCAGCAAGCAACACTCTGCCTATATGAACACCTCTAGTACCCGTGTCACTTATAATGTGTACAAAGCAGTGTATGCTATTGCTCACTCCCTGCATAATCTTTTTCAGTGTATGCCTGGAAATGGGCCTTTTAATAACTTGTCATGTGCAGACATCAGTAATATCCATCCATGGCAGGTAAAGTAGTTTTTCAAAAAATTACACTGAATCTTAATCATACCTGAGTATTTTGGAAACTTGATGTCATCATTGGTCACTTAAATTTTGTTTTGGATAAATTCTATTGGTGATAATTAATGAAAAATATGATAAATTAAGTACACGCATAGTCACTGCTGACATTAACATATTAAAACCAAATTCAAAGTCAAATCATGTTTTCTTTTTAACCTCTTCCTTTAATATTAAAGCTTCAACACTACCTTCAGGAGGTGTCTTTTTCAGTCTCTGGTGAAAAAGTGAACTTTGATGCCAGAGGAGATTCCATTCCATCTTATGACTTGATAAACTGGCAGGGACGGACAAATGGGGACATAGACTTTGTCAAAGTGGGTCTTTATGATGGCTCCAGGGATGCTGGGAAAGAACTGGTTATCCAAGATCAGGCAATCATGTGGCCTGGCAATGAGAGCAAGGCAAGGTGCTCAGTGTTTTGTATTTGAGTTCCATTTGTTGATTTATTGCAATCAGTAGATTCCTATTCCAAAGCCTTATATGCCTAATACATAATTCATAATATTTTTGAATTAAATAATATTCTTATATTGTGCACGTGAGGGCGTGTATGTGCTTGTATGTATAAGTGGGCAGTGATGGCCTAGTGGTTAGGACATTGCCCTTGTGAACTGAAGGTCACAGGCTCAAGTCTCGGCCCAGGTACCACTGAGGTTCCCTTGAGCAAGGTACCGACCCAATACACTGCTCCCTGGGCGCTGTTGAGAGCTGCTTGTTGCTGCACGTGTGATAGGTTAAATGCAGAGGTCACATTTTGTTGTGGTGCTTGAGTGTGTTCACAATGATGAATAGTCACTTTCAAGTGTGTATGTATTTAACCCTTTGTGAAGATCTCATCATGATAGGAATACAGGAAAAGTGTAAAAGGGGACCTTTTGCTTGTCATATATATTTAGCTTCATTATTTGCTATTTGTGTCCATTTAATTTTGAAAACAGGCCCCAGTATCTGTCTGCACTAACAGCTGTGCTCCAGGATTCAGGAAGGCTACCCGTCATGGGGAGTCTCTATGCTGCTTTGACTGTGTACCATGTGACAATGGCAAAATTAGTAATCAGACGGGTAAGAGAGCAAATGATAATGAATTAAAATTGTTTAAACTGCTTGATTCATATAAATATATATATATACCTTTTAAATGGAGTACTGAGTATATATAATAATGCACTCATTATGTAAGTATAAGCATAAACATACGTATATAATAATATTGATTCATTTGTTTGTTTGTTTTTGCATTTTTCCTTGAAGATTCAATAGACTGCATGGCTTGCCCTGAGGAATTTTGGTCCAATACCAATGGAACAGCATGTATCCCCAAGGTCATTGAGTTCCTGTCTCATAGGGATACAATGGGGGTTGTCCTGATGGTGATAGCCATTGTAGGGTCTTGTTTAACAATTGCAGTACTGGCAATATTCCTGCATCATCGAGGAACTCCTATAGTGCGCATCAACAACTCAGAGCTAAGTTTCTTCATCCTGCTCTCCCTAACACTGTGTTTCCTGTGTGCCCTGATCTTCATCGGAGAGCCCACATCCTGGTCATGCATGCTGCGCCACACTGCTTT
>JBBPDA010000021.1:15495931-15506362 GCA_037974385.1 Arnoldichthys spilopterus | reverse complement strand
CTGGACTGCAGTGTGGGTTCTGACCTGGCCTTCTGGTGTGTGCTGGGGTACATCGGCCTCTTGGCCTGTCTGTGCTTTATTCTGGCCTTCCTGGCTCGCAAGCTGCCTGGAAATTTCAACGAAGCTAAATATATCACCTTTAGCATGTTGATATTTTGTGCAGTGTGGCTGGCGTTTGTGCCCGCCTATGTCAGCTCACCTGGTAAATTCACTACTGCTGTTGAAATATTTGCTATTATAACATCTAGTTTTGGCCTCCTGTTCTGCTTATTTGCCCCAAAATGTTATATTATTCTACTGAAATCTGAGAAGAACACCAGACAGCATCTAATGGGAAAAGAAAAATAATTATAAATAAAAATATAGGAATGTATGTTAAAAAATCTAAATCAGTCCAGTAAAGTATGCAAAAGCCTCTCAATGATTCTTATAGCAATGCAGTTTCCACATTTTAACTCATTCCAATAAAAAATAAAAATGTATATGCAAAACAAACTGATGTGCTTTCATTTCTTAATGATAAAGTGTTCATACATTCCATTATTAATGTTAAGCTGCATTTATACAGCATTGTGTGTGCATGAAGGTAAGGACAATACTATAGAATAATAAATACTCTAATCTTTTTTAACCTTTTTTAATCAAGACTATTGACCCTCAGTCGATTTCTGGCTTTGCATCTGTCTGCAAAGTTTTTGTGGTGAATACTGGAGAAATCCCTTAGAGAAACAATACCAGCAGTCTTGTTTTATGACAAGATAAAAAAATGTTTTAGAAAATTATTGTCCATGTTGTCTTAATGAGTTAATAAAAAAAACCGTTTTAAATTAAAAATAGGATTTTTAAACAGGGTTTATACAAAGTATCCTGTATATCATCCAGCCTCCAGAATCTAATAGTATGGCCCTCTTTAGGGTGGTACAGAAGAGTGAATGATTTCAGGCTAAATGTATTAAATCTGAAGATGTAACAAAGACTACCTTTCACTAGAAGGTGTTGGTATTTCATAGATGTGTAGTCTGATAAAATGTCAAGACAATGAATGAAAAAAAGTCAAACATTCCTTTGAAAGCTTAAAATATGCACATTAACATTATAATCATTGTTTCTTTCAAATCCATTGCACTAGAGCCAACGCAGCAATATGTCCATTACCTTAGGAACTAGAGGGGATTTTGAAATTCTTGATTTTCATGTATGTTGATGTTTTTGGTTTACATTTTGAGACTAAATAACTGAAAATGTGTGCACCTGTCTACAATTGAAAATACATACTAAATATTGCACATATTGTCCAAATTTCTGGTAAGTTGCTGCAGATCAGTTCTGTGTTAATTCTTTTTAACTGCAAAGCTGTACAAAAAATTATGACAATCATGATTTACAATAAAATCATAACCACACCTCCTGTGCCCAGATCACACCCACAGTTACAAGGAATCATAGCAGGGTGGATATTTAAAGCACCCTGAAGCAGCCTTCCTGGCCCTCAGAGTGCTGGGAGCCACTGAGCATGCCATGCAGCTCACTTCAAGTCTGATGACATTTGTAGCAATGCTGTGGATAAGTGGTTTCAGACCTGCAGGATGTCAGTCTAACCCGGTCAGATGCAGGTTGTGGGCTGAGCCTCAGATGCCTGGTCTTTCTATGAATGGAGACTTTGTGATTGGAGGGATTTTTTCTATTCATTACTACATGAGATCAGAACAGAACACCTACACCAGTCTGCCACCACAGCCACAGTGCTATGGGAGGTCTGTAGAGTAAATAGCAAGGAGCAGAAATATGGAATATTATGATAAAACATGTAGAATTATCTTAACTGTTTGGTGGAACATGAAATGTGGTGTTTATAAAACCTGATATGTGTCAGAATCATTGTGCTTTTTCTTAATTTTTATGTTATATTGCTGTTTTTTTTTTTCAAAAATACATCAAATATTAAGTGAGAAAATGTTTTGGCTAAATTTTTTTCTGCCATTTTGTCTTTCTTACCATCTCTATAAACAGTATGGATTTCAGGGAGTTGCGCTTCGCCCGTGCCATGGAGTTCACCATCCATGAAATCAACAACAGAACAGACCTCCTGCCAGGGATCACTTTGGGCTACCAAATACATGACTCATGCTCTGCAGTGCCTATGGCCATCAAAGTGGCATTTCAGTTTGCAAATGGTTTGGAGTCTGAGTTCAATGACACTGACTCCTGTTCAGAATCTGCAAGTGCAGCTGTACCTGCTCTGGTGGGAGAGTCAGCTTCTACCCCATCAATTAGCATGGCCAGGATACTGGGTCTTTTTAGAATTCCACAGGTGATTATATAAAATGTGCAGATGTCTTATCATCTAACTCTGTTTTTGAGAGCTAACCACCTTATAAAATATAATATATGAATGTAGCCACAGATCTCATGTAAAATATTCTGGCAGATGCAAACCAGAACCAAATCAGGCCACAGAAGTAAGACTTCTTTTTCTGTTTATACACCAAATCACAGGTGAGCCACTATGCCACCTGTGCATGTCTAAGTGACAAGCGTCAATATCCTGCCTTCTTGAGGACCATACCGAGTGACCACCACCAAGCAGCTGCCCTGGCACGGATGGTCAAGTATTTTGGCTGGACATGGATTGGGGCAGTGCGCAGCGACTCAGACTATGGAAATTATGGCATGGCAGCATTTCTTAAGGCTGCACAAGAGGAGGGGATCTGCGTGGAGTACTCAGAGGCCTATTACAGGACACAACCACGCAGCAAACTAGAGAGAGTTGCAAACGTCATCCGCAGATCAACAGCCAGGGTAATAGTGGCATTTGTGGCTTCAGGGGACATGAGGTTCCTGCTGGAGGAACTTGCCAGACAACCCCCACCTCCCCTTCAGTGGATAGGCAGTGAAACATGGATCATAGAGCCAGAATTGCTGCGCTTCAACATGTGCGCTGGGGCAATAGGATTTGGCATCCCACGGTCAGTCATCCCAGGTCTCCGTGAGTTTCTTATAGACCTTTCTCCAACCCAAGCACTGAAATCACCCCTGTTGACTGAATTTTGGGAGAGCTCCTTCAGCTGTAGCCTGAAAGGGAAGACAGGCTCCTCTGAGGGCTTGCGGGAATGTGATGGAAGCGAGGACATCAGTGCGCTGCAGAACCCGTACACAGACACGTCACAACTGCGTGTGACCAACATGGTGTACAAAGCAACATATGCTATAGCCCATGCCATCCACGGTGTAATCTGTAATGATCAGCAGTGTGACAAAAACATTAAATTCTCACCATGGCAGGTATAACACAGATCATTTAATAATCTAGTGCTTTTAGCCTTTCCTGCTCACTGGAATAAAAGTTTTTTTTATAAACGTTTCATATTTTCTAATTGTTAGATCAGAGATGTCATGCTGTAAAAATGATAAAAACAATAATAACATAGATCATATTATTTTTAAATAATAAATCAGAGAATAGATTGTCTATGTAGTGAATGTACAGTGTTCTGTGTTTTGATATGGACATCACAGATACTTGACCAGCTCAAACGAGTTAACTTCACAACCAGAAATGGATACCAGGTCTCGTTTGATTCCAAAGGTGATCCTGTAGCGGTCTATGAGCTCATAAACTGGCAGGTAAAGAATGATGGCACATTGAATTTTGTCGCAGTGGGCCGCTTTGACTCATCCAAACCAAGAGGTGAAGAGTTCATTCTGAGCAGAGCCATCAGCTGGTTTGGGAAGCAAACTGAGGTAAAAATAACAGTCATGTACTAAATCTCAGCTGGGGTTTATTTTGCAGGATTTTAGATTTTGCCTAAGCAATGATGGACTTTTTCTGTTATGTCTTTTGTAGGTGCCAGTGTCTGTGTGCAGTGAGAGTTGTCCTCCAGGCTCCAGGAAGGCCATGCAGAAAGGAAAGCCAGTCTGCTGTTATGACTGTATACCATGTGCTGAAGGAGAGATCAGTAACAAGACAGGTTGTGAATCACAATACATAATGCTGATTTTACTACCCTCGTCTTTGTCTTTCTTCTCCCAAAAAATCTGCCAATTCAGAAATGGCCATGTGTGCTGGACACATGACATCATTCCACTTTTGTTTTATACACAGTGAAAGAGTTATACTCCAATAATGAAGCAGGCTGCCCTAATACACTTTTGGGTCCATTTCTAATGCTACAGATTAAAAAACAATTTAAGCCACAATTTAACTTCTCCAACTGAAGGCATTAATTGTTGATTTCCCTATGTTCTACTTTCACAGAGCTCTGACATTTCTTTTCTGATCTTTTAGACTCTCTTAACTGTGTGCAATGCCCTCCTGAGTTCTGGCCCAACATCCAGCGAGACACCTGCTTCCCTAAGCCTGTCGAGTTTCTCTCCTGGGACGACACCCTGAGCATCATCCTGACAGCATTCTCTGTGGCTGGGGCCTTCGTGGCTCTGTGTGTGGCTGCTGTGTTCTACAAACACAGAACTTCTCCCATCGTCCGTGCAAACAACTCAGAGCTGAGCTTCCTGCTGCTCTTCTCACTGACTCTGTGTTTCCTCTGTTCACTTACTTTCATTGGTCGGCCCTCTGAGTGGTCCTGTATGCTGCGCCACACAGCATTTGGGATCACCTTCGTCCTCTGCATCTCCTGTGTTCTGGGGAAAACAATAGTGGTGTTAATGGCCTTCAGGGCTACACTTCCAGGCAGTAATGTCATGAAATGGTTTGGGCCTTCACAGCAGAGACTCAGTGTTCTTGCTTTCACTCTCATACAGGTCCTAATTTGTGTCCTTTGGTTAACAATATCCCCTCCTTTCCCTTTTAAAAATTTGAAGCACTACAAGGAAAGGATCATCTTGGAATGTGGATTAGGATCAGTTGTAGGTTTCTGGGCTGTGTTGGGTTATATTGGAGTCTTGGCTGTTCTATGTTTTGTTTTAGCTTTTCTGGCTCGGAAGCTGCCTGATAACTTTAATGAAGCCAAGTTCATCACATTCAGTATGCTCATATTCTGTGCAGTCTGGATCACCTTTATTCCAGCGTATGTTAGCTCTCCTGGAAAGTTCACTGTAGCTGTAGAGATTTTTGCAATTCTGGCCTCAAGTTTTGGTTTAATTATTTGTATTTTTGCTCCCAAGTGTTTTGTAATTGTTTTCAGGCCAGAGCAGAATACCAAGAAACATCTTATGGGTAAAGTGCCATCAAAAGCCCTCTGAAATCGTCACCTAAAGTAGGAATATTTTTTAATATCAGAATGAAAATTTAAGATTTGCTGTTTACTGTTGTAATGCTATATACCCAAATTTGATCTGTATCTTTTACTTTATTTACAGTAAATATAAGTTGTGTGTTGCTGCATGTGTGGTCAGTATTTCATTAGATGTAAACAGAAAATCTTTACAGCAATGAAGTGAATATTTCCCCTAGTATTTTTTTTTGTGATAGGCTATGAAAAAATAACTTTCAGTTTTAAAAATCCAGTACACAGAAACACTCAAGCACCTCCCATTCTTCCTTTTTCAGTGCAATGGTGCCCTTTTGGGTTTACATTATCTTTGAATATTGGTTGCTATACTTATGGATATTGCAGGTTATGTTTCACCAGGCTTCTGGCCTTTTAAATTATTTTTGCACTGCCCTGATAAAGGTTATATATTGATGTCACTTTCTCACCAAATTTCACCCATTCAGTCAGACTTGGAAAAACATTAGTAATGGGAAGTTGAAATTAAAATTAAAGTAAAATGATCTAATCTGTTTTCCTGAATTGGTATAGTGCTTTAGTTTTCATCTGAATGGTGGCAAAACAAGCATGGTCACAAACTCTAAAAACACCACAGTTTGTTTAGGTTGTAATGTAAAGTACACCATATATAGTTTTTGGAAGAGAGGGAGAATTTTTTTAAATTTATAATTTACTACTGATTTTTTTTTTTTACAAAACTTAATAAATTTAAAAGCAATTTAAGATGAATAAATAAGTAAGTAAATCAATAAATAACAATGACAATCATGTTGATTTTCTGGAGTTTATAAGGCCTACAGTAGCTTGGTCACTTGGTCACACAAAGACACCTAAAACACAAAACAAGAAAGTCAAGGCCACCACTGCGATTTACAGTGAATGCATAACCACGCCTCCTGTGCCCGGTTCACACCCACATCCACCCATGCTCAGAGGGTATTATTATACGGAGGCTACTTAAGGCACTGTTATGCAGACATACTCTTCAGAGTGCTGTGAGCTACCTAGTATGCCATGCAGCTCACTTCATGTTTGATGCCCTTTACATCAATGCTGTGGATAACTGGTCTCGGCCAAGCAGCATGTAACGCTGACCCAGTCAGCTGCCGACTTTTGGCTGAGCCTCAGATGCCTGATCTTTCTAAGAATGGAGATTTTGTGATTGGAGGGATTTTCTCTATTCACTACAACATGAGATCAGAGCAGAACACATACACCAGGCTACCACCACAACCACAGTGCTCTGGAAGGTCTGTCTGCCTGTCTGAAGAGGACATGACATCAGTTATAATTAATGATCAGTTTATATTGTTTACTTTTTGTCATTTGCTTCTTATTGTGTAAAATTCTATGCACAAAAATATTTAAATGTTATGCATTAAATACTATATTTTAACTGTTTACTTCTTATTATATTCTTCTTTTGCCTGATCAAACTTTTATTTTATATTTTTGGACTGATTATAGACTCTGATAATAGTGAGACAATACTTTTGTGATGGGTTTGTGATATGATATGATTTTTTTTTACAATTTTGCCTTTCTTACTGTCTTTCAACAGTATGGATTTCAGTGAGCTGCAGTTTGCCCGGTCCATGGAGTTCACCATTCAAGAGATCAACAACAGATCAGATCTCCTGCCAGAAATAATCTTAGGCTATCAAATACATGACTCTTGCACAGCAGTGCCTATGGCTATCAAAGTGGGATTTCAGTTTGCAAATGGTTTAGATCCAGAGTTCAATGACTCCTGCACTAAATCTGCAGGTGCAGCTGTTCCTGCTCTGGTGGGAGAATCTTCTTCCACACCCTCAATTAGCATGGCCAGAGTCCTGGGTCTCTTTGGGATTCCACAGGTGAAATGGCACATTACACCACATGGTGTCACATTTTCACAGTTATGTCATTGCTACATAAGTTCTACATAAATAAAGTTAATGTTTATATGTATGAATGGATCATGAAGTAATCCATTAAAATCAATTGGAAATATGCATGTACTACTACATCACACCAGTCTTTTGCATTTTTTCCACTACCTAAATCACAGGTGAGCCCCTACGCCACCTGTGCATGTCTGAGCGATAAGCAGCAGTATCCTTCATTCTTGAGGACCATACCGAGTGACCACCACCAAGCAGCTGCCCTGGCACGAATGGTCAAGTATTTTGGCTGGACATGGATTGGGGCAGTGCGCAGCGACTCAGACTATGGAAACAATGGCATGGCATCGTTTCTAAAGGCTGCACAAGAGGAGGGGATCTGCGTGGAGTACTCTGAGGCCTACTACAGGACACAACCACGCAGCAAACTGGAGAGAGTGGCAAACGTCATTTGCAGATCAACAGCCAGAGTAATAGTGGCGTTTCTTGGCTCAGGAGACATGAAAGTCCTTTTAGACGAACTTGAAAAACAGCCCCCACCTCCTCTTCAGTGGATAGGCAGTGAAACGTGGATCACTAACTCAGCTTTTGTAAAATTTAACATGTGTGCTGGGGCAATAGGATTCGGCATCCCACAGTCAGTCATCCCAGGTCTCCGTGACTTTCTTCTAGACCTCTCACCGGCTCAAGCACTGAAATCACCCCTGTTAACTGAATTTTGGGAGAGCTCCTTCAGCTGTAGCCTGAAAGGGAAGACAGGCTCATCTGAGGGCTTGCGGGAATGTGATGGAAGTGAGGACATCCGTGCACTGCAGAACCCGTACACAGACACATCGCAGCTACGCATCCCTAACATGGTGTACAAAGCAACGTATGCTATAGCCCATGCCATCCACAGTGTTATCTGTAATGATCAGCAGTGTGACAAAAACATACAATTTTCACCTTGGCAGGTATGACAAACATTTCATTTAAACATGTTGAATCACTGAAATAAGTAGTATTATGTGTACATTACATTGCATATACTTAATTACAATAAAGCTGATATTCATAATTGAGCAGAACACTTAGACTTTATATACTTGACCTGAGTTCTGATTTCTTCATTATGGTTATTATATGTAACTGTTTCAACATCTGCAGATACTCAACCAGCTGAAGAGAGTGAATTTCACCACAAAAAATGGATATCAGGTTTCATTTGATTCCAATGGAGATCCTATAGCAGTGTATGAGCTCATTAACTGGCAGGTTAAGAAAGATGGCACTTTGGATTTTGTGACTGTGGGCCGCTATGACTCATCCAAACCAAGAGGACAGGAGTTCAGCATGAGCAGAGCCATCAGCTGGGTGGAGGGACAGACCGAGGTACAGTAGAGCACTTAATCCATGACTAATTGAGTGTAAAACAAAATTAAATACATAAAGCTTACATTATGAAGTGAACTTAATAACATGTTAGAGGAGAAAAAAAACACTTAACACTTAATCACTTAACATTTCCAGCTTCCAGTAACTGCTATGAAGAAGTTTCTTTTCTTGTTTTTCATAGGTGCCAACATCTGTGTGCAGTGAAAGCTGTCCTCCAGGCACCAGAAAGGCCATGCAGAAAGGAAAGCCAGTCTGCTGCTATGACTGCATACCATGTGCAGAAGGAGAGATCAGTAATGAGACAGGTCCATTTTTAATTCTGGAAGGAAATTTTTGCTTTTCATGTTTTGCCATTATTTTCAGCTGAGGTTCTCATAGTGTGGATAAACACATCCTTTAACTTGGCCCTAATCCACTCAATATAAAGTATAAAAGAAAAAATCTTATAATCATTTGCTAATTACCTTTTTTGAATAATTTGACAAAAACATAAATATTATAAAGACATTTTACCCTCTTCAAATTTTTACCATTTCAGTTTAATCAGATCCTCAAATCCGATTATTATCTAATATTATATAGTTTTGGATATACACTGGGAAGGAAACCTCATTTTCAATATAAAGTGATAAAAATCAATTTAAAAAGCATAAGCCATTAGTAACATATAAGAAACTGAAGTAATTTTAAAAATGTAGAATACAATATATTACATTTAAAATTTATATTTAAAAGAATTCAAAGCAATACAATTAATAAAACATTAAAAATATAAATCTTACTAAAACAATGAAATTATTCAACCCATCCATCCATTCTCTAAACCACTTCTTCCATTTCCGTGTCGCGGGAGGCTGGAGCCAATCCCAGCTGACTGGGGTACACAAAGACAGGAGGCCAACCCATCGCAGGGCAACACACAGACAGACAACCATTCACACACACACACACACACACACACACACACACACACACCTACGGGCAATTTAGAATATCCAGTTAACCTACTGCAGCCTTTGGACATTGGGAGGAAACTGGAAGCACCCGGAGGAAACCAACGCAAACATGGGAAGAGCTTGCAAACTCCACACAGAAAGGCACCCGTGGCCGACCTGGGGATCGAACCCAGGACCTTCTCGCTATGAGGTGACAGTGCAAACCACTGCACAACAGTGCCACCCTAAATCCAACCAATAAACTACAAAAATAAATATATATATATTACAATTCATTTAAAATGCCCTAGTGATTAAAGTAAAGTGTGATTCAGACTGTTGTGCATATTCCAAGTTCCTGGTTGACAGTATATTAAACAAGATTTTTCAAGTCTAGTAAAAACCAGTACAGACCTGGAGTACAGTCTGATCATTGGAATGAGTTCGGTAACCACCACCATTATTAAGGTTGGCAAAGAATGGTGACAAACATCCTGTAAAGGCCTTATGAGTAAATCAAATCCAGTGTGTGACATGCCTCACATAGAGCCATCCAACTTTAACAAAAAACTCATAATGAACATTATAACTATCATAAATGGATCTGAGTGCAGTGCTTTACAGTGGTAGAGGTACTACAGTCATTTACTGTAGAGTTTAATCTCTTACAGGGCTTTGACTTTACTTTTCTGACCTTCTAGACTCTTTGGACTGTCTGCATTGCCCTCCTGAGTTCTGGCCCAGCATCAAGAAAGATATCTGCCTCCCCAAGCCTGTTGAGTTCCTCTCCTGGGACGACACACTGAGCATCATCCTTGCTGTATTCTCCATCACTGGGGCTTTCATAGCTCTGTGTGTGGCTGCGGTCTTCTACAAACACAGAACTTCTCCCATCGTCCGTGCAAACAACTCAGAGCTGAGCTTCCTGCTGCTTTTCTCACTGACTCTGTGTTTCCTCTGTTCACTTACTTTCATTGGTCGGCCCTCTGAGTGGTCCTGTATGCTGCGCCA
>JBBPDA010000021.1:15462266-15475985 GCA_037974385.1 Arnoldichthys spilopterus | reverse complement strand
TGTCTGTGGATATATTGCCGATTTTAAAATATTATACATATTGCCAGCTATTATACTGCCTGCTGTAAAAACAATATTTATAAGAAATTCCAGGTTGAACAAGCTTTTTGCTTATGTTAGCTATGTTTTTATTACATTTTGTACATTTTTTATTCATTAATTGTTTATATATTAACATTTATGTGTGATTTATTCATTTTATGTATTATTATTATTATCATCAGTCGTTTCATTTTATATTTGTGCTTCCACTTTGAGCTGCATTCAGATGGTGCTACATAAATAATAATAATAATAATAATAATAATATATATATATGTTTAAACCAAATATACAGTTCTTAATTTTAGATATCCATTTATGCATTATGTCCTGAGAATAAAAACAAGCAAAGGCAAATTCCACAATAAAAAATATTTTAATATAAAATATTACAATTACAAGCTAAATGCAAATATTGCTCATACATTTTAAATATTATTTACTTTGTATACCTTATAATATGTAAGAATTGTTATTTATTACTTGTACATTTAGGATATGTTTAATTTGTAATGTATAATTTGAATTTATTTGTATTTATGTAACTGAATTTATATATTTAACCTGATAACCTTTTTATTTGGCTCAGATTCCATTGAATGTACTGCATGTCCTGAGGAGTTCTGGTCCAACCCAGAGAAGGACAGCTGCATCCCTAAAGAGGTGGAGTTCCTTTCTTACGAGGAGCCACTCGGTATATCCCTTACAACAGCCTCCCTGTTTGGTTCCTGCTTCTGTACAGGGGTTCTGGGTGTGTTTGCATGTCACCGACACACCCCTGTTGTTCGGGCCAACAACTCAGAGCTGAGTTTTCTACTGCTGCTGTCACTCAAGCTGTGCTTCGTGTGTGTGCTTCTGTTCATCGGCCAGCCACAGCTGTGGACATGCCAGCTGAGGCACGTGGTGTTTGGCATCAGTTTTGTTCTAAGCGTCTCCAGCATCCTGGTCAAGACCATGGTGGTAGTGGCTGTGTTCAAGTCCTCTCGGCCAGAAGGTAAAAGTGCTATGAAGTGGTTTGGAGTGGCCCAGCAGAGAGGGACAGTGCTGGTCCTCACATCCCTCCAGGTGGCTATATGCACAGCCTGGCTGGCAACAGCACCTCCCACACCTCATAAAAACATGCACTACATCAGCTCGAAGATAGTATATGAGTGTGCTGTAGGGTCAGTGCTGTGGTTTGCCACACTGTTGGGCTACATTGGCCTATTGGCTGCTGTGAGCTTCTTGCTAGCTTTCCTAGCAAGGAAACTTCCAGATAACTTCAACGAGGCCAAATTCATCACCTTCAGCATGCTGATCTTCTGCGCCGTGTGGATCACTTTTGTACCTGCATACATTAGCTCTCCAGGAAAGTATTCAGTGGCTGTAGAGGTCTTTGCTATATTGGCCTCTAGTTTTGGGCTGCTGCTGGCCATATTTGCCCCAAAGTGCTACATTATTCTTTTGCACCCAGAGAGGAACACCAAAAAGGCACTCATGGGACGAGCAGCACAACAGAAATAGCTAAAGCACATTTACAATAGGTGTTCCAGCCAAATGCACAAAACCCTTGTGTAGAGATATATTGATACGTTTATCTCAGACATTTTGCAATTATAATCCCTTTTGGTTCAGTAAACCTACAATAAAGCCTGGTTTGTAAAGTGTGTATTGTTTTATTGACTATTTATTAGCTGTAAGTTTATGGGCAAACATTGAGTTCCTATTTGTGCACTGAACACATCTTTTCTGTTAAAAAAAAGTAAACTTATTGTCCAAAAAAGAAAGAGTAATTTAGGAACCTTTTTATTGGTTTAGTTATTTTTTCAGGCAATACAAATGACAGATGCTGAGTTTCGATGAGGTAAAAAAAAATTTTAAATTAAAAAATCAATCACAAAAATATGAAAATTCTGACAATTACATAAAAACATTAGTGTAGGTATTAAACTGATTTAAACAGTTTTCTGTATTATTTAATTTAACAGTAAAGGGGTCAGTAGTTTTCTTTTGTAATAATCTCTGATGGGATAATATAACCTGAGTTGTGTAGACTGCTGACTTTATTTAATGGCAGTAAATTTCATCCACATTTTTAACATTCTATAGATATTTACTCTGTGTAGTTAGTCTATTATTTACATCCTGTTAGAGTAAGGCTAATAATAATAGTTTTTATTTATATAGCGCTTTTCTCAAACCCAAGGTCACTTTACATAGAAGGATCAATAACACAAAACACCAACAATAACCAATACAAAAACACAAGGAATACAGGAGCAGACGTCAGAAGCAGGAAGAAGAGGTGCAGTACTTAGAGAAAAGATTTTAGGGGTTTAGGGGGAGAGAATTCCAAAGTTTAGGTGCAAGAACACTGAATGATCTACCTCCCATTGACTTAAGACAGAAATGCAAATGAATTAATTGCATTAATGAATACAAATGGTTTACAGAAGAAAGATAAGGACAGTAAGGAGTGTAAGTTTTTTTAAATTATTATTTTTTTGTTATGCTTTGATCATTTATTTCAGTTTAACTTATTTATTTTATCATGTATATTCATATTACCACATATATCCTCATAGAAGGATTTTTCCATGCTTTTACATAATAACGAATAATAGCTAAGATGTTTAAGTAAATTAGAAATTATGCAGTTAATGAAAAGTGTAGCTGGTCCTTCTTATATGACCTGTAAAACTAAGCAAAATTCCTAACTTATTGGAAGTCTACCGTTTGTCCTTTGAACTGGGCCATGTCCACTATTGGTAATACATTAGAGTATGGCTGTATTTAGTAAGGGGGTTCAGTGCTTGAAGTGGGTAAAAAAAGTGCAACTACTTCTCTTATTCACATGTTGTTGTGTGTTGGCTGAGATGATTTTTAAATAATATATTCAAAATTTCAGCAATGAATGAAAGTTAAAAATCACATAATAATAATAATAATAATAACAACAACATCATCATCATCAACAACAACAACAGAAAAGAAAGTCCCAGTATATCCCAGTATATAAAAGTGCCAGAACCGGTAAGGGCCTATAGCTAACTTGTGCATATGGGGAATGAAGGCTAGCCCACCTGGACAACAGCTGTAGCACAAAAAGTGAATGTTGACTGACAGAAAAGGGTCAGAATGCACAGTGCTCGGTTTTAAATATTAGAAGGCAGACACTTGGTTTCTTCTATGGATTTCTTATTCACTGTCACTAATCAAACTGAACCTATTCAAGTGTTTTTAAAACACTGCAGGTCCCTCAAGCTTTTACTAAGCTGGCTAACACTACAGGGCATCAGTGAGATGGAATATGGTACACTGAAGCTGGACTCGACTTTTTTTCAATTCTCTGTGTTTTATTATTATTTGGCCCTGGTTATTTTATTCCACAGCCTGATTTAGCATAGGTTTAGTGTATTATTTTATTTAATTATTATTATATTTGATAAACTATTTTTTATTTTTATTTTATGTCTCTAGCCTTTAACATCTTTTCTTTAACATCTAATCCTTAATCTTTTTTTTTCATTGTCCTTTGTAATGCTTAGCAATATTGAAGATGAGATTCTCCCTCAATTCAAACCTGCCTTGATGCAAATGACATTTATGCATATATTGTATTTAAATGCTTATCACCAGCTATAATGGCTTTGCTATTGGCCTCTTGGCTCATTTAGTCTGTCACTTCTATTAGCTGGCCTAAAAGCATGTTGCTACACTGGTTTAGGCTACTACATCTGTCTAGATTATCGATTAGTACCTATGCTAAAAGATTTGTCTTTAAGAACTGCCTACACACTCCACACACATTATTTACACATATTACACTCTAAAAATAATAGCATTGGGTCGGAAGGGACATTAAGGCAACATTTTACATTAGGTTTTTTGAATCAGGTCAACTGCTGGAAGAATGACATTGATCCAACACAATATGTAAAGCGTCAATTAGCTGTTCAGCCACAATGCAAATCATTTCTAAGTAACACAAATATTAAGAATAGTAAGAATAGTAAATAAACTGCTTTTAATAAAATGAATTAAGCCAACATTTTGCATTAGGCTTTTGGAATTTGTCAAGTGCTGGTAGATTTGCTTTGATCTAACACAATCTTTAAAGTCTGGTGAGTTAGCTTTCCAGCCACAATAATGAGCGTTTCTAAGCAGCAAAATGACTGTGAACATGATTTAAGTGGACTGCATATAAAATACAGGTTGTGCAAGCTAGGTTTTTAAAGTACATATATAGAAAAGCAGGGGAAACTGGAGCCTCTAGATCATTTTAAATGTTTATATTGACTAGCCTCTAGATTTAAGATTGAAAATTAATCACATATTATGCTATTAAGAAGCCCATCATGCTAAAACATGTTTGGTGTGGTAATGTCAAATAAGCTGAAAACTCATAATACACCGCTTTGTTCTAATGTCCTTCTGTTGCATCATCCAATGTGCCCCAGTAATGTTAATGAAGTTAGTTTTTAACTGTAGTGTTAGCTATCAAGGAATCACCATAAATATTGTTGTCTTGAGTTCTGAAAACATATCATGACTTATTTGAACTTAAAATCATTGGTTTATTAATCAATAACTTAATTCAAGTTCTAGTAACTTAATTCAAACTGTTTTTTAAAAATTATTTTCTCAACAAATTTGAAATTTGCAAATATTTTAAGCATAAAATTATACATTTTCACTAAAGGTTAGACTTATTGCACCTGCTGTCCTGAAGCTTGCTAAGCTAAGCTATGGTGTTAAACAAGCAGAGTATCATATCACCATTGAAGCAAAAGTACACAAGTTGTCATAAAGAAAATTTGCAACTGTAATAAAATTCAACTATTGTGAGAGCCATGCTTTGCTTTTCTGTGCTTTGCCCTCATTCGGTTTGAACCAGACATAGAAATGTAGGCAAAAAAATTCAAATTTGTTGAGAAAATAATTTTTAAAAAACAGTTTGAATTAAGTTACTAGAACTTGAATTAAGTTATTGATTAATAAATCAATGATTTTAAGTTCAAATAAGTCATGATATGTTTTCAGAACTCAAGACAACAATATGTATATATACTGTATATAATGTGACTAAAGGTTATAGTTTTAAGAGTATACCATGCCTTGTTACAGTCAATTAAGTTTTGTATTTTTTTTATTTGTTTTAATATAAAATATAACATTTTTGAAAATGTAACTTCATAAGATGGTATATCTTTTGGAAGAAATGTGTTCAAATACTACAGTGCAGTTTCACATTCTGTATAAGATGCACTAAATCTCTTATGTCAGCTCATGTTGGCCAAAAACTTCATCAAAACACTGCTGTTATTTCTTGTCAAGCTCTGTACATTACATGTACATTTACACATGGAAACAAGCCATGATCTCCACAGGCATTAACAACATTTGTTTTTCTGTAGGCCAGAAAATTACTTTAGATCCACCAGGAGTTCCCCCAATTACCCCAAATGCCTTTTGCCCTGGGCAAATTTACCTCTACTAAACAGGATCCTCCTCTCTCTCGCTCACTCTTCCCCTCTGTATATGTGAGGCCCTGCTTTCCTCTTCCTTTCACTCACTCTCTTTCCCCCTTTTTTGTCAGGTGATGGCTTTGGATGCATGGCTGTGGGCACTGGGGCTCCTGGCTGGTCCTGTCTATGTGTGCTCTCTGGGGCTCTCCTGTACTCTGCAGACCAGGTCTGTCTCCGGGAGTCTGTATAAGGAGGGTGATGTGGTTATTGGGGGTCTGTTTCCTGTGCACATGGTAGCCCCTGTTCCCGACCAAACGTTCACTCAAAGACAAACAGCCCACTGTCAAAGGTGAGTATAGTTAAACTCTTCTTATGCAATCCCATTGAGTCATGGAAATTTAAAAAAAAAAATTAAATTCTTAATTTTTATTATTTTTTTATTTCATTGCTTAGACATTTTACATTCTTTGATTTAGATCAAAATTTCTTGCGTTTACTGAAGCTTTCCCTAACCACAATTCCTACTCCAAGCATGTTACTCTCGCTCTCTCTCAGTGTTAGTTTATATCAGTACCACTGGCTCCAGACCATGATCTTCACTGTGGAGGAAATCAACCGTGACCCAGTCCTGCTGCCTAACCTCACACTTGGCTACCTGGCAGCAGATACCTGCCTGGCTGATGGCAGTACCCTAAGTGCTGCGCTGTCCCTAGTTACAGGGCAGGAGGAGGCAGTGTCTGGAGAACAGTGTACTAGGGCGCTTGAAGTGCCCGTCATTATTGGTGATGCCCGCTCCTCTGGCTCTGTAGTAGTGGCTGACACACTGGGTGTGTTTGGCATCCCCATGGTAAATGGCAAATTGGAATAATGCATTTATGTATTAATACTATTTAACAGAATCACAATTTTTATAATATTAACAAATACTGAAATATGTATTATGTATTATATTTTCTATATATTGAATTCCCCCAAATGCAAAAGTATTTTTTCCCTTCTTTCATACCTCTGTGCTTTCTGCCATCAGGTTAGCTACTACTCCTCCTGCGCATGCCTCAGTAACCATAAAAGATTCCCCACTTTCTTCCGCACCGTCCCCAGCAATGCCTTCCAGGCTAAAGTCATGGCTCGCCTGCTACATCTCATGCGCTGGTCCTGGGTGGGGGTCGTCTATGGAGATGACGCCTATGGGGAAAGCAGCGTGCAGCTTTTGCTGAAGGAACTGGAGGGTTCAGATGTGTGCATAGACTACTTAGAGGTCATCCCCAAATCCTATGCCCACAGCAGGATAAGGCGAATCGTAGAGAGAATCCAGAGCTCCAAGGCTAAAGTGGTGGTAGTGTTTGCCATCACCCTAGATACGGAGGTCTTGCTGAGGGAAGTGGTGAGGCAGAATGTGACAGAAAGGCAGTGGATTGCCACCACGTCCTGGAGCACTTCAGGCTACTACACTGCATGGAGTGGCATCTTCTTAGCAGGCACAATTGGCTTAGCTGTACGAAGTGTTGAGATCCAAGGTCTGAGCACGTACTTAACCCAGCTTAGCCCGGAGGGGTACCCAAAGGAGCAGATGGTGCAGAATGTTTGGGAAGAGGTGTTTGGGTGCAGATTTAAGAAGGAAAGCCAGCCAGAACCTCCAGTGCCACAGTGCACGGGCTTGGAGAAGGTAAAGATACAAGCACAGGCAGCTGTGTTTGATGCCATGTATAATGTGTATAAGGCTGTATATGCTGTTGCAAATGCCATTCAGGACATGCTGGACTGTCAGCCAGGCAAAGGGCCTTTTGGGAATGGGGAGTGTCCTGATATCAAACCGTTAAGACGTGAACAGGTAATGTCTACTCACATTTTTTCTTTTTTAATTTTTTTTTAAAGATTAAATACAAATATAAGAAATCATAAAAAAGCTTCATTTCCTGGAGCTAAACTTGAATGTGTAGGTTACACTGTGTAACTGTAACTGTGTTGTTGGCAGCTTCTTCACTACCTAAAGGCAGTAAAGTTTACAACACCAGTGGGTGAGCTCGTCTATTTTGACCATAACGGGGATCCACCTGCCTCATACGACATCATTAACTGGCGCATAGGGTCTGAAGGTAAAGTAGAGTTTGTCAAAGTCGGGCAGTTTGACGCAACAAAAGGACCAGGTCAAGACCTTTACTTGGACTTTGAGAAGGTCATCTGGGGAGGAGGCTGGGGGAGCAAGGTAAGAATTCACTGGCTGTAATACATTTCCATTAAAAAAAATGGGATAAACAAACAGAGGAAAAGGTATGAGGTCACATTCTCATATTTGTGTCAAAATCATTTTTTTCTGTTTGTGAGTGAGAAGTCTGTGTCCATGTTTATCCATCTTACATGTACTGAAAAATCTTATAGGGGACTCATATCAAGGTTGAACAAAACCTGTCAATTTTCCTCCTAAACATTCCACCACGTTTGATCAAGGCAAAGACTTCTCCCTCTGCTTTACAGGTGCCGGTGTCTGTGTGCAGTGAGAGCTGTTCCCCAGGCACCAGGAAGGCTGTACAGAAAGGGAAGCCAGTCTGCTGCTATGACTGTATACCATGTGCAGCTGGGGAGATCAGCAACTCTACTGGTACTGTATAATCATTTCTTCTCTTTTCTTGGATTTGTTTTCACCAGCATTCAATACTTGCACACCTGAGAGCAGCTTAGATCTGTGCACAAGACATTAAGAATATATTCAGGGCCGTTTTACAAAAAATAAGCATGCCAAAGTTCCACCAAACATTCTTAATACCGTGCTCTCCTTCAGACTCTTCAGAGTGCACCAAATGTCCTGTGCGGTTCTGGCCCAACACTGATCGGACAAAGTGCATACCGATGTCAGTGGAGTTCCTGTCCTTTCAAGATAACATGGGCATCGTCCTCTCTGTGCTGTCTGTTGCTGGAGCTGCACTTACTGCAACTGTCCTCGCTGCCTTCTTCCATCATCGAGACACTCCCCTGGTCCGTGCCAACAACTCAGAGCTGAGCTTCCTGCTGCTGCTATCACTCAAACTCTGCTTTCTGTGTGCACTGGCTTTCATTGGTCAGCCGGTGCCTTGGTCCTGCATGCTGCGCCATACGCTGTTCGGGATCAGTTTTGTGGTGTGTCTGGCCTGTGTGCTCAGTAAGACTGTGGTGGTCCTGGTCGCCTTCAGAGCAACTCTGCCTGGATCAAACCTGATGAAGTACTTTGGCCCTGCTCAGCAGAGAGCAGGCATTTTCTTCTGTACTCTGGTGCAGGTGGGGATCTGTGTGCTGTGGCTGGCGATGGCACCTCCTCTGCCCACCGAAAATGCAGGAGGTGAGCTCGGAGCTCGGGTAGTGCTGCTCTGTGCAGTGGGTTCAGTTGTGGGCTTCTCCCTGGTGCTGGGCTACATCGGTCTTCTGGCTGCGATTTGCTTCCTGCTGGCCTTCTTTGCCCGGAAGCTTCCAGATAATTTCAACGAGGCCAAATTCATCACCTTCAGCATGCTGATCTTCTGCGCTGTGTGGATCGCATTTGTGCCGGCATACGTCAGCTCTCCAGGGAAGTACACTGTGGCTGTGGAGGTCTTTGCCATCCTGGCCTCCAGTTATGGACTTCTACTGTGTATCTTTGCCCCAAAGTGTTACATCATTCTGCTCAGACCTGAGAGGAACACAAAAAAGAACATAATGGCTAAACAAATTAATAAAATGTAAATCTTCCTTATAAAAAGAGAGGTCTAAAAATTATGGTCTCTGAGTTAAATCATGCCCCCTCATACACGCACACACCCATTATTAAATTCTATATTAATATATAATAACTGTTAAACCTTTACATGCATATTGCCTTTCTATTCTACCCAAGAAATTCATTAAAGTTATTTATCATACTAAAATAATTTCACATACTCTGTGTGTTTCTTTTAGATATTTAAAAAGAGGGGAGTGATTTTACCTTATTTTTTTGAGTCAAACAGCATAATGTGAGAGAAGTAACTTGGGCATATAGTAATATATGCAGAACATTTTGTGTACAAATATATAAACACATAAACACTTTTGTACTTTACATACATACATTACTACATACGTTTCTAATGGTTGTTTACTATTATTTATTCTATACACTAATATGTTATACAGTTTGGGACACTCATTTTGTCTAGTTTTCTGTAATACAGTAACATGTTCTCTCAGACCTGCAACTCAAACCACTAACTGATGCCCCTGAATATAGGTTTAAATAATTAAATTAACGTCAGACAAGCAAGGGCTAGTTGACTAAGCATCCCCTATGTACATATCTGTGAATGCAGATAAATGTCTGCTGTTATAATTTTGATATCATTATGCATCAGTAGTTACATTATTTTTCCATAAAAAAACATCTGAAAAGTCAGTTTTGTGCATTATTAATTAATTAATTTGTCATCCAGTGTATCCTAAAATTACCCTTGCATTTTCACTTACATAAAGGTATGAATCAGTTCACAAATTCAATAATCTCTATCACCAAACATGTACCACCTTTAACATGCTTCAACAACTCACTTCTAGTTCACTTGCTGGCTAGCATCTGCTTCCCTAACCCGATACAAAAAACCCCATACATGAATAAAGCAAACTTTACTGCACAATGTCAATGTTAAGGGTATAATAAGAACATGTAAACAATAGTTAATATTGTTAAAATGTGCAGGCCAGGGGTATGTCATGTTTGTGACGGCCTAGTCTTAGGATGAAGGTCTTAGATACTGTAACTGAATGTAAAAATAAAGTTGCAGGTCCTTCAGAAAAACAGAGCAATCAACCCTCCACAGTGATTGCCTAATTTGGTTTAATTGTCCCTGTTTTCCCTTTGGGATCAACAGATTGGGAGGTAATATCCTTGGGGATGTGGTGGAGGTGGGGTGGGGTGGAATGACTCATACACAACCCATATTTGCTGGTTTATACAGTGAACATGCATTCTATATGAATATGAAGGCAAACCAATAAACATACACACAGAAAAAAAGACTGACATGAAATCTAGGAAAAAAAAAGCTTATGTGAAAAAACTTTAAACTGATGTTTATGTGCACTCACCCTGTATAAAGTTACAGCACAAAGGAACACTTTGTTCCTTTGCCTTTTGTGGGCTGGAAAATTGCAGTCCACCAGGAGTTCCCTGAATTACCCCAAATGATTTTAGCTCAAGGCAAGTTTACATCTACTAAACAGGTCCTCCTTTCTCTCTATATGTGAGGCCCTGCATCCCCCGTCCTTTCTCTCACTTGCTTTCTCTCCCCCTCTGATGGCTTTGAATGCATGGCTGTGGGCACTGGGGCTCCTGGCTGGGCCTTTCTGGGTTTGCTCGCTGGGATTCTCCTGTACTCTGCAGAGCAGGTCTATCTCTGGAAGCCTGTATAAGGAGGGTGATGTCATAATTGGGGGTCTGTTTCCAGTTCACAGTGAAGCCCCCGAACCTGACCACACATTCACACAGAGAGTGCAGGCAGGACGCTGTCGAAGGTGAGTATAGAGAGATTTTCCTTGTGGAAGAGGAGTGAATGGAGGTTTGATATTGTCAAATAGATTCACGCATTTCACAGACTGTACTGAGATCCTCTGCTGATTATTGTCCATAGCGAGTGATATACTTCTCAGCTCTCATTCTCTTTATCTCAGTGTTGAATTGCGCTCATACCACTGGCTCCAAACCATGATCTTCACTGTAGAGGAAATCAACCGGAACCCAGCCCTGCTGCCTAACCTCACACTTGGCTATCTGGCAGCAGACACCTGTCTGGCTGAGGGCAGCACACTGAGTGTTGCATTGTCACTAGTCACAGGGCAGGAGGTGGCAGTATCTGGAGAACAGTGTACCAGGGCTCCTAATGTGCCCATCATTATTGGTGATGCACGATCCTCTGCATCTATAGTGGTGGCAGATACACTGGGTATTTTTGGCATCCCCATGGTAAGATTTCCACCACAATGCCAATGTTTGTGTCATATATGAAAAGTGCATTGTTCGGGTCTCTGCTCTGTATGCAGATAATTTTTCCACCAAAAAAAAATGTGAATATTGACTGAAAAACTGTAGCTCCTATATTTCCCTTTCTCCCTGTGCTCCAGGTTAGTTACTTTGCTTCCTGTGCATGTCTTAGTGACCGTACCAGGTTCCCCACTTTCTTGCGCACTGTTCCCAGTGATGCTTTCCAGGCTAAAGCCATTGCTCGCCTGCTGCGCCAGATGGACTGGTTCTGGGTGGGGGTTGTCTACGGAGATGATGCCTACGGGAAAAGTGGTGTGCAGCTGTTGGTAAAGGAACTGGATGGGTTAGGTGTGTGTGTAGACTACATCGAGGTCATCCCCAAATCCCACGCTCCGAGCAGGATCACAAGAATTGTGGAAAGAATACAAAGCTCCAGCGCCCCGGTGGTGGTGACCTTTGCCATCAGCCCAGATATGGAGGTCTTGCTGAGGGAAGCGGTGATGCAGAATGTGACCAAACAGTGGATTGCAACTGAAGCCTGGAGCACCTCCAGCCACTATTCTGCATGGAGCGGTGCCTCCTTGGTTGGCACTATTGGCTTTGCCCTACGAAGGGTTGATATCAAGGGACTGGGCTCTTATCTGTCCCAGCTGAGCCCAGAGGGGTTCCCAAAAGAGCAGCTGGTACAGAATGTTTGGGAGGAGGTGTTCGAGTGCAGTTTTGGGGGGGAAACCCAATCTGGACCTCTTAGACCACAATGCACAGGCTTGGAAAAGTTGGGAGGACAAGACGAGGCTTACTTTGATGTCATGTATAACGTGTATAAGGCTGTATATGCTATTGCAAATGCCATTCAGGACATGCTGGACTGTCAGCCAGGAAAAGGGCCTTTCAAGAATGGAGAGTGTCCTGAAATCAAACCGATAAGACCTGAAAAGGTAAAGAAAATTTTGAAGGCAGTATTAAAGTATTTACTTTTTTATTTTTCATATATACAATCTGGACTAATTACCAGAAAGGTACATTTCTTCAAATTTAAGCCTGGCATTAAATTTTGTACTGTGTAACTGTATGAACATTTTCCATGCACTTCCTTTGGCTGACAGCTTCTGCATTACCTAAAGGCAGTAAAGTTCACAACACCTGTGGGTGAGCTAGTACATTTCGACAACAATGGCGATCCATCTGCCTCATATGACATCATTAACTGGCAAATAGGGTCTGAAGGAAAAGTAGCTTTTGTCAAAGTAGGGCAGTTTGACACAGCAAGAGGACCAGAGCAAGACTTTCAGCTGGATGTCAATAAAGTGTTCTGGGGAGGGGGATGGAGTGACAAGGTAAGAAAAATTGACACATTTTTGTCTAAAGGCAGGAAATACAAACTGTTTGCTCTGAACCAGTACAATACTATGTATATCAATATCAAAAATTAATATTGTCCTATATATATATATATCATATAAACCAAACATTTTAATCCAAATAAGTTGTTTGTCCTTAACTTTGTCTTTCTGAGATAAATCAGTTGAACTGGAGAGTTTGCTCTCTGCAATACAGGTGCCAGTGTCTGTGTGCACTGAGAGATGTCCCCCGGGCACCAGGAAGGCTGTGCAGAAAGGGAAGCCAGTCTGCTGCTATGACTGTATACCATGCGCAACAGGAGAGATCAGCAATGCTAGTGGTACTCTTAACATCCATCCTAAATACAAGATATGTTAAGTATTTAATAGCTAAAACTTTATTTCATGGAGGATTTATTTTTTGTCCATTATAAGCATTCATTCAACACTACAGGACTATGTGGCAAATCCAAGCTCGGTCTCAAAACTGCAAAATATGTTAGGCTAATCTGATCATATATATATATATATATATAAACATTATTTAATCTGCTCTTTTCCATGTTCTCCCCAGACTCTTCAGAGTGCACCAAATGTCCAGTGCGGTTCTGGTCCAACACAGACAGAACAAAGTGTGTCCCAATGTCAGTGGAGTTCCTGTCCTTTCAAGATAACATGGGCATCGTCCTCTCTGTGCTGTCTGTTGCTGGGGCAGCACTTACTGTGACTGTCCTCGCTGCCTTCTTCCGTCATCGAGACACTCCCCTGGTCCGTGCCAACAACTCAGAGCTGAGCTTCCTGCTGCTGCTATCACTCAAACTCTGCTTTCTGTGTGCACTGGCTTTCATTGGTCGGCCGGTGCCTTGGTCCTGCATGCTGCGCCATACGCTGTTCGGGATCAGTTTTGTGGTGTGTCTGGCCTGTGTGCTCA
>JBBPDA010000021.1:15424843-15460441 GCA_037974385.1 Arnoldichthys spilopterus | reverse complement strand
TGTGTGTGTGTGTGTGTGTGTGTGTGTGTGTGTGTGTGTGTGTGTGTGTGTGTGTGTGTGTGTGTGGGTGTGTGTGGGTGTGTGTGTGTGTGTGTGTGTGTGTGTGTGTGTGTGTGTGTGTGTGTGTGCACGAGACGTATGCCTGCAATTATGTATGTGTATGTGAAAGGCTGTGTAATATGCATCTCTCAGTGGGAGCCAGTCCCAGCTGTGAGGAGCCCAGGGCTCATCCTTATCCTTCCCCCAGGAGAGTTTCCTCCAGCTGGGCTTCAGTCTGCACTTCCTATGGGAGTTGTGCCCAGTCAACTATCAGTGCACAGTTAAACAGAGGCCAGTATTTCAACTCAGTAACAGTAATAAAAATGTAATGTTTTCATTTTTCTGACTAACAAACCAAACATAACAAGCATAATACTGATCACTCCTTAATCATCTTAAATTTAGGAAAATATCTGTTGCTTGTCTTTTTATAATTAGTGTAGAAATATTTTAGCAAATGTCTTTTATTGGTTGGCAAAGTATTTTGCTTATTTCACAAAATTATTTTGATCATTTCTAAGAATTTATGTATGAAACAGGCAAATGATCTGAAATGGAATAGGCCTTTCTCAAGTTAAACATATTGAACTTGTTATAACTGTTAATAGTTTCTTAACAATTCTTAAAATGTATTTTTAATAATATTACATCTCAAAAAGATATTTATTGATTAAATTTAAGCAGATTTCACTTATCAAGACACACACACATATTTATGCCATATTACGTATACATATACATATACATGCACACACACACACACACACACACATATATATATATATATATATATATATAACAGAGGGATTAAAAAGGTTTCTTCAACAAGGGCTGTACTACTGCTTAAAGTAAGAAGGAACACAGCCTTGCATCAAAGTGCCATTGATGATTGACAGCAAAAGTGGTCCAATGGTGTCAAAAGCTCCAACCAGGACAGATGTAGGTAAGACATCAGAAGAAGAAGAAAGCTTAATTTTACTGATCACTGTAGAAATATCAAAGAGAGACAGGAGGAATAGAAGTTAAGACCTCAGAGCATTGTGGGGTACAATCTAGCGATGCAAAGCAAGGTAAAGTAAGACATTTCTCAGTTTTCATTTAAAAGGACTTGAGTGTGATGGTAGGGGATTGAGACAAACCACCAAATGTGTGGCATTCCCAAAACGTTCTTCTTTCTGCCAGCAGCATTTTAGGCTATGGGTTGAGCTATTCAACCCTGGTGCAGTTGGTTTTAAAAACCTTGTCCAGCAAGTCAACGCAATGATCATGAAATTCTTTCCATAAATGGGATCATCTACCTTCTCGCCCGTTCTGACCTCCGACAGGTTGCTCAATAACATGACAAGGTCTCAAGCTGATATCATGCATGCTGTGATGGCCTTGTGTGCATGTGTCGAAAGGAGGAGAAATTGCGGAAGAAATTACACACTCGCAGCTCTGGAAAAACAGAACAATTAACCCTGATGTCACAGTGATTATTTCATTTGGTTTAATTGTCTCTATTTTTCCCAGTAGGCTAGGATCAAGGAGCACTCTTAGTGATCCACACACAAATAGACACAACATATACATTTACACCCACAAATACACACAATATTTTCTAGGAATTTACAAAAAACATACATCAGACCCGTGTGCAACCCCCACATTATTCATCGTGCCATACACATGAGCGTTGGTCCAAGCACTTTCCTCGCAGACTAGATTAACAGGTTGCGATGCTATGCTCAATGAAGATGCATCCTTTTGCTCATGTGTGAAGCGATAGGACATCAATAATCGCGTTTTGCTCAGTTGTTAGGGCGGGACTGGAAAATTACTCCAGCTCCACCTGGACTTCTTCCAATTATACTAAATGTTTTTTTGCTCTGGGCAAATTTATCACTACTAAACCAGAGCTTCCTCTCACTCTTCCCTCTCTCTCTCTCTCTCTCTCTCTGCAGGAGATGGTGGAGGTGAGCCCCTTAATTTCTCTTCCTGTTACTCTCTCTTTTCTGTCAGATGATGTCTCGAAATGCATGGCTGTGGACGCTGGGACTTCTGGCTGGGCCAGTTTGGGTGCTCTCTCTGGTCCCCTCCTGTACCCTGCAGAGCAGGTCCATCACTGGGAGCCTATATAAAGAGGGTGACGTGATAATTGGGGGTCTGTTCCCTGTACATTTCGAAGGTCCTGAACCTGACCACACTTTCACACAGAGAGTGCAGAGAAGCCGCTGTCAAGGGTGAGTATAGTGACATTTTTTTTTCTCTATGTTTTAAAGATAGAAACATTTCTATTTGTTGAGTTTTCCCAAAATGGCCAAAACCTTCATCTGATGCTAATTCTGTATTGAAACATCCATGTTTCTCAAAACCTCTGATTTAGTGCTAACTTGGGATCATACCGTTGGCTCCAGACCATGATCTTCACTGTGGAGGAAATCAACCGGGACCCAGTCTTGTTGCCTAACCTCACACTGGGCTATATGGCAGCAGACACTTGCCTAACTGAGGGCAGCACCCTGAGCGCTGCGCTGTCACTAGTGACGGGGCAGGAGGAGGCAGTTTCTGGAGAACAGTGTACAAGGGCTCCCAATGTGCCTGTCATTATTGGTGATGCACGATCCTCTGCCTCTATTGTGGTGGCTGACACACTGGGTGTTTTCGGCATCCCCATGGTAAATGGCACAACGGTTTTGTTCATTTGTTCATTTTTGTTATAAATATACGTCAAAAGCAAAAGATGGGAACGCAAATTGAGGAAATAGGATTTCTCATTGTCTCTGCTTCTGTTCCTGTTCTTCTTGCCTCTAGGTTAGCTACTTTGCTTCCTGTGCATGCCTCAGTGACCATACCAGGTACCCCACCTTTTTGCGTACTGCTCCCAGTGATGCCTTCCAAGCTAAAGCCATGGCCAGCCTCCTGCGCTTGATAGGATGGTCTTGGGTTGGGGTTATATCTGGAGATGATGTCTATGGGAAAAGTGGTGTGCAGCAGCTGCTACAGGAACTGAAAGGTTCAGGTGTGTGCATGGAGTACATCGAGGTCATCCCAAAATCTTTTGCATCAGACAAGATTAGGCGAATTGTGGAAAGAATTCAAAGCTCCAAGGCCCGAGTGGTGGTGACCTTCGCCATCAGTCCAGACATGGAGATCTTGCTGAGGGAAGTGGTGAGGCAGAATGTGACTGACAGGCAGTGGATTGCCACGGAAGCCTGGAGCACGTCCAGTCAGCACTCCGCTTTGAGTGCTACTTGTTTGGTAGGCACCCTTGGCATTGCTCTGCGGAGGGCTGACATCCAGGGTCTGGGCTCCTATCTGACTCAACCGAGTCTCATTCCCCCAAACGAACCACTAGTACAAAATATTTGGGAGGAATTGTTTGGGTGCAGATTTGGGGAGGAAACCCAGTCAGAACCACCAAGACCACTTTGCACAGGGTTAGAGAAAGCGGAGGAACAGAGAGAGATCTACTCTGGAATTAACTATAATGTGTATAAGGCTGTGTATGCAATTGCAAATGCTATTCAGAACATGCTGGCCTGTCAGCCTGGAAAAGGGCCTTTTGGGAACAGGGAGTGTCCTGATATTAAACCGATATCCCCCAAACAGGTAAAAAAAAATTGTAAATTCTTTGTAAAAATATAGACAGTAAAACACATTTAAATAATTTTACAAGTAAGTTTTTTTTTTTTTTAATTGTAGTTTTACGTACTTTTTGTCGACAGCTTCTGCACTATGTAAAGGCAGTACAGTTCACAACCCCAGTGGGTGAGCTTGTATATTTCGACGAAAACGGGGACCCACCTGCCTCATATGACATCATTAACTGGCACATGGGGACTGAAGGAAAAGTGGAGTTTGTCCAGGTTGGGCAGTTTGATGCAGCGAGAGGCCCAGAGCATGACTTCCAGCTGGACCTCAGAAAAGTGGTCTGGGGAGGAGGCTGGTATGACAAGGTAAGAATGCAGTGGCTGGTTCTCTGTAGCACAAAGACTGGCTGAAAAGACACAAAATAAACAGAAAACAATAGTTTCAGGCTTCTGGTAGGATGAATTGCCATTCACACTTCCTTCAGAAGCGTCTTGTATTTATACAGACGCATTTTTCACATATTCTGAGCTCTAGGGGACCAGTAGAGCCATGCTGTGGTTTGGAGTCAGGGACAGGGCAACTCATCAGCAACCAAAGGAACAAAAGTATTGCTTGTGTTGAACTGGCCTACACATAACAGAGTATACAAGGGCATTGTATGTGTGTGTGTGTGTGTCTGAGGAAACCTAATTATTATCCCAGAAGGGGAAATAGTATCCTAGTGTCTCCTAGTGCTGGCAGGGTGTCGGAGATGTGTTCTGCTGTTGTAAACCTGTGTCTGTGTTTTTCTCTATACCTGAAAGAAAGGAATAGCAGATCCCACTGAATGTCTCTCATGCGTGTGGAGCTAAATAAAGCATTTGTGCTATAGGAATGTTTTTGTGAAGCTAATTGAAGTTTTCTTTCCTTTTGCAATCAAGGTGCCAGTGTCTGTGTGTAGTGAGAGCTGTTCCCCAGGTACCAGGAAGGCTGTGCAAAAAGGAAAACCAGTCTGTTGCTTTGACTGTATACCTTGTGCCACTGGAGAGATCAGCGATGCTACTGGTACTGTACAACCCACCTTAAAAAGAGAAGTGTAGTGTTTGATGCCAAAAATGTGGGAATGGGTTTGTCGTCATTCCTTCATTCTTACAGTAACATCATCTGACCCAGGTTGCAACTGTTTCCCTCCAGACTCCACAGAATGCACCAAGTGTCCAGAGCGGTTCTGGTCCAACTCTAATCGGACAAAGTGCATACCGATGTCAGTGGAGTTCCTGTCCTTTCAAGATAACATGGGCATCATCCTCTCTGTGCTTTCTGTTGCTGGGGCAATCCTTACCACAAGTGTGCTTGCTGCTTTCTTTCGTCATCGAGACACTCCCCTGGTCCGCGCCAACAACTCAGAGCTGAGCTTCCTGCTGCTTGTGTCACTTACACTGTGTTTCTTGTGTGCACTGGCCTTCATTGGTCAGCCGGTGCCTTGGTCCTGCATGCTGCGCCATACGCTGTTCGGGATCAGTTTTGTGGTGTGTCTGGCCTGTGTGCTCAGTAAGACTGTGGTGGTCCTGGTCGCCTTCAGAGCAACTCTGCCTGGATCGAACCTGATGAAGTACTTTGGCCCTGCTCAGCAGAGAGCAGGCATTTTCTTCTGTACTCTGGTGCAAGTGGGGATCTGTGTGGTCTGGGTGGTACTGTCACCTCCTCTACCCACAGAAATTGCAGGAGGTGAGCTCGGAGCTCGGGTAGTGCTGCTCTGTGCAGTGGGTTCAGTTGTGGGCTTCTCCCTGGTGCTGGGCTACATCGGTCTGCTGGCTGCCGTCTGCTTTCTACTGGCCTTCTTTGCCCGGAAGCTCCCAGACAATTTCAATGAGGCCAAATTCATCACCTTCAGCATGCTGATCTTCTGCGCTGTGTGGATCGCCTTTGTGCCGGCATACGTCAGCTCTCCAGGGAAGTACACAGTGGCTGTGGAGGTCTTTGCCATCCTGGCCTCCAGTTATGGACTTCTACTGTGTATCTTTGCCCCAAAGTGTTACATCATTCTGCTTAGACCTGAGAGGAACACAAAAAAGAACATAATGGCTAAATAGGAACAGAATAAAACACTTTTGGGACACTTTTTCCAAAGATATTTATAAAGACAGGGTCCATTTATTGAACTCTGAGTTAAAACATGTTCTCGGTCACACAACTGTACAATTACAGGCTTCCTCACAAGAATAAGGCCCAAAGAGATCAAATTATTATTGTAGCTATGCTATACTGTGCAAGGTCAGTGTTATCAAGTTATATAATTCTGTAGTCTGTTGGATTAGTAACAATACAAGCAAACTGTAAAATGTATCAGTAATATATAAAAAATCTAAAAATTTTTTTTAAATCTAAAAAAAAAATCCATGCACAGATACACTCCAAAAATAACTCTATAACTTTAAAATTAATATATAAAATTATATTAAAACTATTGCATTGCTAACAATGTCATGCCTTGATGTATAAATTATATAAAGGAAGGAATAAAGATTTTATTTTTTAAATGTTGGAGAGTAAAGCAGCGCCTTATTTCTCATCTTAAATTAAAGAAAAACCTCCTTGGGAGAATTGTGGGAATTAACAGGATTACAGACGACTAAAGCAAAGTACTAAGCATGCCTGAGAAATACTCATTAACATGTTACCATGCACACAATGTGTACGCTAATGTTTTATGATTGATGTGCATGCACAATGTGAGACATTAATTGAGCATGTCAAAACCCATTTTGTATGTGCCCTTGAGCAGGCTTGTTCCATTTGTTCACTCTGTGGGAGACCTCATGTTTCGTAGGCATTTAAAATATCATTTTTTATTTAAAACTTTCTGGTAATTTATGAAAACTAACTTTAATTCACCTACATAGTCGCTAGTGGTTAAAATTTTACAGCAAAGCACTTCTGTTGTCCACTGTGCAGATCATGGCATCTTGTTAAAAAAGGGCATTGGTTTATTATGTAAGTGTTAAAAAGAATATGGGTCATCCAACATCCAAACTAAGCACCAGTACACTACTAAAATTCCATCAAACAGTTCTGTTTTCACTTGTATAAAACATGTAGTGGCTTTAAATAAGTATGTTTTGGGGTTTATATATATATATATATACACACACACACATTGTAAACAGAGAGATTATACACGCACACAGACCCTAACAGGTCAGCAATGGGCAGTGGTGGCCTACTGGTTAGGACACCCCCTTTTAGACCTGAACGTAGTCATGGCCCAGGCGCTACTAAGGTATGCATGTGTGATGGGTTAAATGCAGAGGTCACATTTCATTGTGGTGCTTGAATGTGTTCACAATGACAAATAGTCACTTTCACAAGTCCAAAAAGATTTATGTAGTTGGTAATGTCCCCTTTGGCTAAATGATGCTCAGAAGCTAATAAGCATGATCATGTAAAGGGATGCTAGAAAACAACAAAAGGTTAAGCCTGTTCATGCATTTGCTAATAATGTCTGACTAAAATGTTTAGTGCTAAACATTTGGGGGTGGTTAATGCTTTCTGCCTCAGATGCTCAATGGGGACCTGATCTAGTGGTGGGAAACAAGGCACAATAACATGGTGGTCTGCCTAAAGGCTTATACAATGCTGAAGTGGAGGGGTGTGGTGTAAACATGGGGTCAGCCAACACAAAACCTGATATTGTAATGCTACCTACAGTAAGTCAGTACTGTAGGAAATATGACATCTAAACATGCTATTTAAGAAGTGGCTCCAAAGCACAGACTCCACAAGGGCTCTGAAGGTATGCTCTGTAGGTGGAACACACAAAAGTGTCAGCAGGAGATCTTTTAAAATAAAACAACGTTTACTTTTAATAAAAGCCAGAGATGTGCAATTAAAAGGGAGAACATTTTTAAGTTACTTTGTTTGGTCCTGTAGGTAAACCTGGTTTGCAAAAAAAGTCATATTTTATAAACACACGTGAAAACAGATCATTCATACTGACACTCTTTGGGACAGGGAAGATGCTGAAGCTACAAAAAACAAGCAGCTCACTGCTCAGCACCACTGAGTCACGTGATGGCACAACCACCAATCATAGCAGAGCAGCAGGAGCAAGGTGTGCATGTGCGATGTGACAAAAGCGCTGTCTGCACAGACACGTCTAGCTTTTTTGACACGGAAGCAACTCACTGAACAAAGAGCACAGACACTGTAACTAAAGACATGAGACAGACCCAGGAGAGTGAGTCAGGGGAAAAAAGCCTCACGAGCTCTACTCGAGAGGTCAAGTCTTCTACACAAGACAAGTAGGAGAGACAGGGAGACTCAGGAGCAAACTTGAGAATCTTTACCAATTACCGGCTTAAATCTGTGACCACAAAGACTCGGCGACGAAGAAGCAACGCTATCGCTGCTATATAGGCCTGGGAACAGGTGGCGCATATATGTGCTGATTACCTCCGCTGCCAGCTCTCTGTCGCCCCCTAATGGCCTGGCCCGCAATAGCGGCCGTTTGTCGCCCCATTTTGGAGAGGCTCTGACTCAGTTGTCCAGCCGTCACAATAAGGTGTCAAAAGTACAACATATCAACATGAATTCATTGTTCATTTGCTGTCTAATATCTAATATATCAAACATACATACATATACATATATATATAACATGGCAGGACAGGAGAAGGGGGCTGGTGTGTGTGTGTGTGTGTGTGTGTGTGTGTGTGTGTGTGTGTGTGTGTGTGTGTGTGTGTGTGTGTGGAGATACATACACATCTTCTACAGGGAATTGCTGAATTTACCATAGAAAACTACAGAACATAAATAAAATATAAAACCTTTGCACAGGTCACAATTTGCATTTTCTTTACCCAATATGTTAAATTTAGCAAATTAACAGTAAGTGTGTATTAGACTGTCTCTGTATAAGATGTGTATTTATTTACATTTAGAAAATCCAGAAAATGTGTCATTTGACCAGGGTGCCAAAACATTTGCATATAACATGTAAATGTCTTGTGCAAAATTGTTGATGATTTAAAGAAGAAATAAGAAATGATGAAAGATCCTTAAATGTGTTTTTTTCATTGGTGAAAAAAAAAGCACTGAACACAGCACAACACTAGGACTCTTCACTACTGTGTTTTTCCCATCAGGAATTTCTTGGTGTTATTTTCTGGTCTCAGTAATATAATGTAACATTTCGGGGTGAATATGCAGAGCAGGAGGCCGAAACTAGAGGCCAGGATGGCGAAGACCTCCACAGCGACGCTGTACTTCCCTGGAGAGCTGATGTATGCCGGCACAAATGTGATCCACACAGCACAGAAGATCAGCATGCTGAAGGTGATGAATTTAGCTTCATTGAAATTGTCCGGAAGCTTCCGGGCAAAGAAGGCGAGCAGGAAGCAGACGGCAGCCAGCAGGCCGATATAGCCCAGCACCAGGGAGAAGCCCACCACTGAGCCCACCATACACTCTAAGATAACCTTTGAACCCTGAATCCCAAAGTTGCGACGAGGTAAGGGTGGGCTAAGGGATAGCCATACAGTGCAGATGACCACCTGGATGCAGGTAAAGAACAAAACGCTTCCTCTCTGCTGGCCTGGCCCGAACCACTTCATGAGGCCCACAGATCCAGGTCTGGCAGAACGGAAGGCGACCAGAACCACAATGGTTTTGACCAGGATGCAGGAGATGCAAAGAACGAAGCTGATCCCGAACGCTGCCTGCTGCACCCGGCATGACCATGGTGAGGGCTGACCCACAAACACCAGCGAACACAGGAAGCAAAGTTTGAGTGACAGCAGGAGCATGAAGCTCAGCTCTGAGTTGTTGGCCTTGACAATGGGAGTCTGTCTGTGGTACACAAAAACAACAGCTACAGCTGCTGTAGTCACAGTGCCACACACTGCGAAAGCTGTCAGAGTGATGCCCATGGTGTCACTGAAGGAGAGGTACTCAACCTCACGGAGGACACATGCTGTCCGGAGACTGTTGGACCAGAATTCTGGAGGACAGTGGTAACATTCTGATGAGCCTAAAAAAACACAAAAAAACATTTGACAGAAATATTCACAGTAAAAATGTGTGTTCTCAAGTTCATACCTGTCCATCTAAAGCTATGGGAACTGAGAAGGTGATGGGTGAAAGAAAACCATTGGAAATATAAACTCTGCTTTTCCTTATTCATCACTGTTACTGTTGTCTTCAGAAGTAGGACTGACAATTTGTGTTCAGTTATGTCTTGTTCACTGCACAATTTTTAGGTTGTTTTTAAGTTGCCGACAAAAGAGCTTGATTGGGCGCGATTCCATGTTTGATCAGCAATCGACAATCTGTATGTGTGAACATTACAGTGACTAGTCGACAACTCCGACCAGACATCTAGTCTGCTACACATCTGGGCCAATCACTGGTGAGCTACAGCCAATAAGAGCACAGGGCATGTCAAGAGGCGAGGAAAATTTACTTCAGCTCAAAAAAAACCAGACAACAGACAATCCATACTGCCCATGTGTACTGATTCATTCCTTAACCCATATCCCTCTCTTTTTATTTCTGCACAGTTTTTCCGAACTTATGAACGCGCAAACAATGCTTGTTTATGTTGGACGTCTATTTTTAAACTCCTGTTTGGCACAAGGGTCACATCATGGGCAGTGGAGGCCTAGTGGTTAGAACACTGCCTTTGGGACCTGAAGGTCGCAGGTTTGAGTCCCGGCCTGGGCACTACTGAGGTATCCTTGAGTAAGGTACTGTCCCACTACACTGCTCCCTGGGCACTTTTGGTAGCTGCCCGCTGCTCTGCATGTGCCAACGTGTGATGGGTTAAATGCAGAGGTCACATTTCGTTGTGGTGCTTGAGTGTGTTTACAATGACAAATGGTCACTTTCACATAATTTCTCATGTGACGCTCGAAGATGGTGTATGTTGTGACACCCTATTGCCACTTTGTTCACACTACACAACTGTCTTGTGATCTTGTGACTTGTGATGAGGAGTCTCGAGGTTGTGCAGTGTGAACAGTACAGCAGTCAGAGCACTTTCACACGTGTAATAAATTTGTTGATGCAAAGTATCAAACAATAATACTAATCTATGTGGGTGAAATGCTGTTCTGTGTTGCCCCATTTTTAACTATTGTAATGACAAAAACCTGTATGCTGACAAAAATACATATTGTTCCCATGATCTTTTCTATTCAGTCAAAATGAAGGCTTCATGCGAGTGACAATGCTGGATATTGGGGCTATGTAGCCACTGGTTGGTCTTGCTTGTTGGCTGTTTCAATTAATCAGAGGCTCTACTCCTACCTTAGCAATACTTACACATCATGCACTTTCATTTTAGCTTAACTGTTGATTTTATTGCTTATTTTATAGCTTGTTTCTTTTTTTTTTATCCTTTTTAAGCTTATTTTATCTATGTAAAGCACACTGAATGACATTTGGGGTTAATAATTTGCTATATAAATCAACCTGCCTTGCTTTGTCTTGCCTTGCATTGCATCCACTTTGGCAGCCAATTATTTATATTTTAAAATCATCACATTTTGGCCCTTAGTTTGAAGGGCATGTAATGATTCATAATAATGGGATGTGCAATTCTTCGAAATAGTTGAGCCCAGGACAGGCTGGACTCGGCAATGCACCAGGCTCTTTCTTTTTTTTCTTCTTTTTTTTTTCGAGACAGTCCATCTTTGTGACTTGACAACAATGCCAGGACTGTCTGCTTCTAGTGTACATACCTATTTTCCTACAGTTTATTTCTAACCTTTAATCTGTCCTAATACAGGCAATCATGATGAAGGTTTAGGGTTGAAACTCAACAGGGTAGGGAATAAAAATAACCACCATGGTTGCCGGGGTATACTGGGGGTCCTGGTGTATTCTTTATGTGTCTGTATGACTGATATTTCAGGGTCTTTCTATGCAAGTTATAAAAACAGTGTTATTTCAGTGGACTTCAGTGGATTACCTGTGATGTTGCTGAATTCGCCTTCAGCACAGGGCAGGCAGTCAAAGCAGCAGACTGGCAGACCTTTCTTAATGGCCTTACGTGTGCCTGGAGGACATTCAGCAGTGCACACAGATGCAGGCGCCTGAAAATAGCACAGACATTCTGGAAACTTAATAAAATGTTGGTTTGTACTTTGCAGAGAAAGTATGATGTAACTGAAGGCAACTTAAATCATGCAAATCTAAATGAAGGCTCCAAGAATCTGAGTTTGTGAGCAGAAAATCGCCAATGTTACATTTTACACTTTTGCACTGTGCCATTAGACAAAACTTTCACTCCATTTATCCTGTCCAAACATCTGACTTTTGAAACTCTGTATCTGCATTTCTTTATTCTCTGTCCTAATCAGAGTTTTTACCTTGTTTGAATTGCCAGGCCAACTGATAGCAGACTCGTTAATGATAAGCTGAGACCCCTCTACTCGGCCGATGGGGACGTAGTGCAGGGTTCCACCAGGCCCACTTTGCCAGTTCACGAGGTCATACACCGCTGGAATCTCCCCATTCTGAAAATAAAACGTCTCCCCAAGCTTAGTGGTGAAGTTCACCAGCTTAAGTTCCTCCAAGAGCTAGAACGTAAGGGTGAAAAGATCAAGAAAGGTTCTTTATTATTATCAGTAGTAGTAGCAGTAATTTTAAAAGAACAGAAAATTATCCAATCAGATCTTATTCTCTGCTGTATTCAGGTACATACAGCTAATCAAGCCCTCCCATTGGTTAGGCATTCATACTGTGACAAATGTTAAACTTCCTTCATCTGTTCTTTGCTATGCCTCAGCCTCCACAGGTTTTATGCACTCTGTCTCTGAGCATTTCTGTCTCAGATTTTAAATGTTAATTTGGAACTAGACTCCTTGTTTGCCTTGATTAGGATTACAGGAAGGCATGTTAAATTAACCAAGCTTGATCTTTTGCTTCCCTTCTGGCTCAGCAAGCTATGCTGCTCAGGTGGAAAGATGCTGGCCCACACAATGGCTATAAGACATTATATCATGTTAAAAAATTAATAGAAAATCTGAAATAAAATATTCACAATTCCTGGAAATATGAGTTCCCTTTCCAAAATTCGTAAATAAATGTTTATGCAACACAGCTTCGGTATATTACTTATTTATGTAATGTGGGCTCACTGTGGGTTTTGGATGTGGCAGATAGACACCTTCATGTACAAACATGTCTGGGTAGTACATGGTGGGGTTTTTTTTTTCTCTCTTTCCTTCTCTGGGGCTATCTGAGCATTTGAAAACCTTGATAAAAAATAATATAATATAATATAATATAATATAATATAATATAATATAATATAATATAATATAATATGATATACTGAGGCTGATTATAATAAATATTGCCATTAAACATTAACATCAGGCTTGTCTATTGCAATCCTTTCAATCTTTAAATAGATTTCAATGTTTAAAGCATTTAAAGCATTAAAGCATTAAAACATACTACATTAAAACATATTACATTAAAAGTATATAAATTATATTTAAAGTATATGTTTGTTACACTGTACCTGCTGTGTAGTGATGTTGTCTGGAGAAGAGCATCCTAAGGTTGTGCTGGGGTCAGAGTCTTTAGGCCCAGTACAGGCCAGCAGTGAGTGAAGGGCATAGGCGGCTGCATAAACAGCCAGGTACACATTATAGGTGACTCTCAGGTTGGAGACATCTGTAACACCATTCTGAACCCCCTCCAGACTCTCAGTCCCACTGCAGGATGGTAGGCTGCTCCGAGAGCCAACCGAAGAGTTCTGTAATGGGCTGCAACCAAACGTCTTCTCCCATAACACCCTGAGGAGTGCATCTTGAGGGTAACGGGAGGGGTGGAGCTGCTGCAGGTGTTTCTCAAATCCCAGGATGGGGGCACTCCTGATTGCTACACCCAGCGTGCCTTGAGCAATGGTGTAGAGCTGGGGGTTACTAAGGAGACGCCCGCTGGTGCTCCAGATCTCACTGGCCAGAAACTGTCGGTCCGTCACATTCCTACGAACGAGCTCAGTGAGAAACACCTCCACATCCACGTACCAGGCAAACACCAGTATGACACGAGCAGATGAGGCCTGCACAGCTGATGCTGCACGATCCACATCCCTAGCTAATCGTTCTCTGAAGAGCGTCCTGACGAAGGCCAGACAGATCCCGCTGTCTTTCGTCTCCTCCTGAAACACCTGAACAGCCAAGAGTCCATAGTCGTTGTCTGCCACCACAGCACCCACCCATGTCCAGCCAAAGCGCTTGGCCAGCTGAGCCATGGTGCGCGCCTGGTATGTGTCGCTGGGGATGGTGCGGAAGAAGTTTGGGTATTCACGTCTGTTGCCGAGGCATGCACAGGTGGCCAGATAGCTGATCTGGAAAGAATGCCCAAGAACATGAACCTATTGAGACCTAAACACTGGGTAAAAGTGATATATTGAGTTTACTTTATTCAAAAATCTAGTAGGGTCCAAAAGTCTGAGGCCACATTAAAATGTGGAATTTGTTTTTTAATTAAAGCCTGGAAATAATCAAAAGAGAGCTTTAGAATTTGGAAAACATTTTAAACAAAGAAAAGTCCTGATCAGTAAATCCTGAAGAAATATTCAAAGATTTGTGACACTAAAGTTCAGACAACTCTCTGGTCTGATCTGATCTGCTCATCAGAAGCTTCTGCACAAACCTGTTTGAGTTTGAGTCATGCTGTCTTTAAAGCAAAAGGAAACACTTTTTACTTTTTACGTGAACTGTTTGAGTAATTAATTAGTTTGTTAATATATTTTGTGATGAAAAACATTTAAGTAAAGTAGCCAATAAGTTTTTACTAGTGGTCTCAAAGTTTTGGCCCACATTGTATATTGAATTTGTATATGAATCAAGTATACCACATCAGCACACTTATTGTCAAAAGCCAACAAGCTTAATAGATTAAATTCGAGGTTTCTTAATGGTTCAAGTTTTTCACATACTCCGTATGCATTCTGTAAGCCAAGACATGTTTTGAGTCCCTGTGACTATTTGCTTCTTTAGTTCAGTACTAGATTTATGAGACCAAAATTCATCAAAACATCTTCTTACATTCCAGAATGGTGAAAAGTACATATATTGAAATATTGAAAAAAGTTGTATAATATTTAAAAAAAGAGTCTAATAAAATCAATATCCAGAAATCATCATATTTAAAACTGGAGATTATTCAGGGCAGAGCAAAAATAAATGTTGTCTATTACAGTATATGAGCAATAAATTATTGAAAATTGAAAAAAACTCAAAAGTTTAAAAGAATGAAATCCATATCATTTAGGATATTGTTGTGTATAAAATAATAACATTGCATTTTTGAATGTTAGTGTGCAGCTGTTTTTAATTTCTATTAATAACTTGAACCTTGTGAAGCTGTACAGGACTTTAATTTTGGAATTTCTATTTTTCCATTATTTTATATTAAATTCACTTTTGCATACAGATTTTATACAGGCTCATGGACTCTCCCTTGCTCCTGCTGTCTCGACCTAATCCTAACATGCTACTCACCATTGGCACTTGCAGAGGGCTAAGAGTTTTGGAGAGGATGATGGCCTGCGTGGACGATGGGTCTCCAATGATCAGTTTGACAGGTTTTGCGTTCTCACATGTGCTGTTGCCGCCGCTGACCATGGACAGGGCTGCTCTAAGGCTAAAAGGTAGCCGTGTGCAGCTGTCCATCATGCGGTAGCCCAGACGCACCCCGGGCAGCAAAGAGGGGTTTCTGTTGATCTCTTCCACAGCAAAGACCACTGCCTGAGCCCACTGCACAGGACTCTCCTGAAAACTGACCCAAGAAAGCAGAGAGTTAGTCCTGGTCCTGTAGGTGTAGTCATTGAAGACATTTTTCTCTATAGTCACAGTGCAAAAAAGTCTGATTTTACCATAGAGAGCACAGCAAATGTGGACAATATATATAATTTTTTTCGTAACAAATTCATTCAAAAAATTAAAAAATGGCCTCTGCAAACATTTACCTAGTTTTGGGCTTTTCCCCCAATATTTAAAACAAATAAACAGATGTGCACTAATTGCAGGGATGCTCAAAATTCTGCATATGTATGTACACTGTTTAAAAAAAAAAAAGATTATAACTATGAAACAAACAACAACAAATGAAACAAATGATTTTTTTTCATAGGAAATTGAGGCACCTCTGTATACATAAACACCCACTGCACCTTCGTCAGTGTACTCGGAATTCACAGCTGCAGGGGTTTAAAGGGCATGTTGGCATTGGTTACAGTGACACTACCCTGTTATTTACATCCCATGACAGTTAGGGAAATGAAAGAAAATTGTCTGCACCAAAAGAGAGACAGGTCTGGTTTCCCTTTCCTTAATACACCTCATTTGATACACGAAGGGTTTGACAATGAGCAGAGCTGAGCATGAGCAGATGTGTTGGGAGCAGAGAAAATGCTGTCCTCCAGGACCAAAGTCATACTCTGCTCTGCATTACAGGCAAACATTTTGCATTGATCATTTGTTCCAGGACAAATATGCATAATCCATACAATCCGTCATACACCAGTGTTCAAAAGTTAGAATCAATATTTTGTAACAATACAAAGGCAGTTTGGTTGGTGATAAATGTATGTAATGATACCATTGATACCAGCTGTTTGTCCTATGCCACTGCAGGTTTTAGATCATTAACAGGACATTATGAAGCTGGAAATTAAAATAAATAAATAAATGTTGATCAGAGCCATAAACAGTGCTAAAATGACTAGATGATAAAAGATTTATAGAATAAAATATAAAATGAAGCATACAATTAATATACAGAACTCATCATATTTTAAAAGGCTACAGATAGTGACAGCACATGATGTACCATTTCTCTTGTAGAAATATTGAATAATACAGTTTGTAAAAAAAACAGTATGTAACATGTAACTCTGCGTTATCCCTGTTTTGAATTGGCAACCTGTCCTGAGTGTTTCTCTGCCTTGTGGGATGAACTGGGATGGGCTCCAGCATAACCCCATATTATAGAAATGGTTATTTTATTATTATAATAATAGATCAACCACCTAATATGGCAAGTGATTCCAAACCTTTGAACATTAGTGTACATGCAAATTTTAAAAATGCACAAAAAAAGAAAACTTCTCTTTTGTCTTATACTCATTTCAACTTTTCTTACATATCTATTTTCATTTAAATATGACACAAAATCTTCACATTTTAAGTAAAGAAAAACAAACAAACAAAAAAACAAAAATAAAAAAAATTAAGAAAAAAGCAAAGAGAAAAACATTAGTAACTTTAATGTATTTTAACATAAATAGATTTTATTCCAAGTCATTTTAGATTATTTCTACTGGTCCATTGGCCATGAAATTTTCATAAAATAATAACCCACTTATAATTCCACTCAAGTGACCAGTGTATGTTTACCACAAGTGAACGTTGCTACTGAAAGAAAAGGTTTTGCAGTCAAAAATTGTGAAATTTTTGTCTTTGGCTATGCATGCAAACCAGTGTCCAGGACCACCTACAGAGAGAACTAAAGAAAAACAAACAGCTGAATACAACACAAGATAATGTAATATAGCTCCTCAATATTTTTACTTGCTAGACCCTGAAGAAAGAGTGTCATCCAGAGACTCACTCACTCAGAGCAGGGTCGCAGGTCCGGTTGCTTGGTGAAGCTCAGGTCAAGCTGCTCTGGTAGGATGTAGAAATTGAAGAGTGCTCCGATGACCACATCTCCATCCTGAGAGAGACCCAGAGTGTCCAGATGCTGTGCGCTGTCCAGGTACACACACTTCTTCTCCGCGGACGACTGGACAACAGCCTCGCACATTACCCACAGCAGAAGAGCCAGTGTAGGCAGGCAAGAGGGGAAGAGTGCAGTAGACATGAGCTCAGGTACAGCTTCACTGGCCTACCTTCAACTGCTTGCACACAGCGTGTATGGCTATTTCTAACATCCCCACAGTCCCGAGAGATCACCAGAAGAAAAAAAAAACCAAGAACCAAAGTGTGCAGAGGTGCAGCAAATCACACCATCTACTCCCAAGTCTAAGAATTAGAGATAATTGCTCAATACTTTATGATTATCACTTGGCTGAGTGGAGATGCAGTGGGATATAGAGGCTGATTTGTGTATTTAGGGCTACACAATTAAAATGAAATAAAAATGAATAGGAAAAAAAAAACAATAGCAACAATAGCAACAATAGCGGTGTGAGTGGTGCAATGTCTTTATGGACATTGTGTACAATTTTATATTATTCATAAAGATGAATTAATGGAAATAATGATTGATGTTGCTTTATTTTGTCAATACTGTTGTTATTATAAGAATAATAAGCATATAGTAGCCCATTGTATATTTGGTGTGGTTTCAAAAATGTTAAATCCAGCAAATTGAAATAGTACACTAAATGTTTTTTTTTCCCAGAAAAATGTGACTGCGTAATTTAATATATAGATATGTATCCAATTCATTATACTACCATGTTTCACAAACGAGATAACATCATTCTTATGCTAGATCCTTGATTCTTGTGGTTCTCTATTTTGGAATGACCTCGGTTGGTCAAGCATTACTGGAGAGAGTAACAATTGTCTTGGAATTCCATTCATTTAAACTCAGTTATACATATATGTGTGTGTGTGTGTATGTGTATGTGTGTGTGTGTGTGTGTGTGTGTGTGTGTTTTAATGTAGCCATTTACAAACCACTGCTTGACTGGTAGCATTAGATGTTTATAAGATTTATAAAGCTTTATTCTAACAAGTGTCCGCTGTCATGAAGGCTACATTATTCACCATCAATGTAATTTCATATCAGAAAGTGTTATAACAACTGACACGTTACAATAAGCATTCATACATGCTTATACGAATATATATGTCAGTAATGTGGGTGTCATTTAACCTTATGAGGGCAGCCCAACAGTAAAGTCCAGGCAAAAATGTTTTAATACTCTTTATTACATAAACTGAACTGTGGTGTATGTGTTGTTGTGTCCATTCATAACTAAAGGAAATGTAGAAGGTCAGAATAAACTTTCTGAATGGTTAAAAGTTTCAGAAAGTTTCTAGAGTACCTATGCCCTGCAGCTTAAAGCTTTTTTTTATATCTGCTACTTTTTAAAATTAAATAATCACTCCACAAACCCTGCAAGAGTCGAGTCAGGCTTTTAAGAAATAAAAAGCATAAAACTGACAGGTGTGAATAAAAATAATCTTGGAAATCCTTCAATAACTGACTTTCAAGATCAATACCTTTAAAATGGCACTCAAACAGCACCAACAATTCCTTGTCCAGATAATTCTGCCAAACTGGACAAGCATGTGTGTACAGCAAATACTTCTAAAATCTGTCATGTTGATCCAAAGTGGTCAGGTGTTTTAACTTGCTTTAAATTCTGTTTCAAACCTTAAAATATTTGGAAATGATCAATTAATTTGGGGCTTTGTCTTAACTTTCCCGCAGTAACAGCCTCAACTATTTTGGAAAGGCTTGGTCTCACTTGAGCGGGTCGTTTTAATGACCTAATTATGAGGAAAGCTAAGCATTTTGAAGTTTTATTAGTACTATTATTGTTGTTTGTGTTGTTTTCTAATGTTTTGTAACAGGAAAATGCTGGATGTTAAGATAAGCATAAATTAATGCATATCAATGAACTGAAGCAGTAAAAATCAGCAAAACCAGCTTAAAAACATCTAATATTGAGTAGGTCCCCCTTGTGCCACCAAAACATCTCCAACTGTGGTGAACTGTGTGTTCTGACACCTTTCAATCATAGCCAGCATTCACTTTTTGTGCTACAGTAGCCTGAGGGATCAGATCAGACAGGCTAGCCTTCACCCCCTTTATGTGCATCAGTGAGCCTTGGATGCCCCTGACCCTGTCACCACTCTTGGTAAACACTAACCACTGCATACTGGGAGCACCCCACAATACTTGCTGTTGTGATGCTCTGACCCAGTAATTAATTTTTCCAGTTTTTTCCTCTTATGCTTATAGCCGCTTATTTTTTCTACTTCCAGCACATTGACTTCAAGAACTGGCTCTTCACTTTCTGCTTAATTTGGCCCACCCCTTAAAAAGACCCACTGTAAAGAGATAATAGTTTTAAAGTTGCGGCTGTGTGTGTATACACACTGATCAGCCACAACATTAGCACCACTGACAGGTAAATTGCAATTATCTTATTACAATGGCTCCTGTGTTTATTGGGATATATTAGGCAGCAAGTGAACAGTCAGTAATTGAAGTTGATATGCTATAAGCAGGAAACATGGGTGAGTGTAAGGATCTGAGGCACTTTGGCAAGGGCCTTAATGTGATGGCTAGGCAACTCAACTCATTTTGGAGTCAGAGCATCTCCAAACTGGCAGGTTGTGTGGAGTGTTTCAGGTATGCAGTAGTTAATACCTACCAGAGTGATCCGAGGAAGGACACCCGGTGAGTCAGCGGCTTTATATACACTCAATTCAGAGAAAAAAACAAGAGAGCTGATATTCAAACCAGTGCCAGTCAATTTCATGTCAAACAGAATTTTATTGCATTGGTAGGAAAATGCTCATAGACAACTCATGAGCAACCATAAAAAGAAAAACTGTGTGGATGCCCTTTAACACATAAACTAAAAAAAAAACCTCAGCATTGTCCAGCCTGTAACCCATACTAGCGACTGCCTCAGGCTAGTCCGATACTCCCGTTAAAAAAAAAAGAAAAAAAAAAAAGTATCCAGCCCATTAAATGTCCTTTTTTTGCTGTCTGTATCAAAGCAATTACAAAAATAAAATTTTAACCTCAGTTTTTTTTCTTGAATATGAAGCAGTGCTTAAAATCTTGAAATTCATGCCTAAGAGAGAAAGAGAGAGCGCAAGCGTATCGGAGCAGGCAGGTTTCTCTTCTGTGTTGCATGGAATAAGCAAGGTGTTCTATGCAAAATCAGGGACAGACACATCTACCCATCTGTGCATAGTCATGCTGAACATGTCCACGGTCCACATGCTGTTTCTGTAACACCACAGTTCAGTTTCAAACGTAAAAACCCATAGGGCCTTAGATAGAGGCAGAACCTAGGTAAACTCATCAACATGTGTACAAAAAGCACAGACTTACAAATAACAAAAAGAAGCGCAGGAAGACTGATTAAGAGACAAGTTTAAGACCAAGACAAATTGCCTCCAAAAAAAAAAAACAACCATTATTTAACTTGGTTATTTTTTTCTGTTACAGTAAATACTTATTTCAAACAAGAACATTTACACACATGACAGGAAGTAGTTTAACAGAGATAAAAAGTAGTCTGATAAAGTAATAATTTGGTGTAGTGCATCTAGAACCAGGAACCCACTGGCCATGTGCTGTGCTATTTACACAATGCTGGAAGCTTTAACTTAGGCCATTTTTCAATCTCTGTACTTGTACCCTCAAAGCGCACTTGCTTATACTGTCAACAACAAGCTGGTGGAAGCGTGCAAGTACAGCTGTAGAGATTAAGAAACATTTTCTAACTGGAAGTGAATTCACACTTTTAGCAAGTATGTGTATAGAGAACACTCTGAAGTCAAAGTCTCAGCAAGAAGTAAACCTCAGGTTCTGAGGGAGGACAGGAATCCGAGGGGAGGACAGAGTCATCAGCATAACACTGATCTCTGTAGCCAGAACGGAGCGTTGTGCAGGAACCCTCAGGCAAGCCGCGGTCTTCCAACTCCACTTGCTCCAGGTATCCGGCAATATATGAGCCAGTGGAATGCCTGTTGATGAGGAGATTTTGAGAGGAGACTGTTTTATTGCGGAGGACTATCTCAGGAGGACCCCCCACAGGGTGTTTGAGTGCCTCTTGCTGTCTTTCTTTAGCACGATTGGCTATGTGGCGAACGCGACTCTGACTGCGAGAGGATAGCCTTCGTGAAAGAAAGGGAGGAGGACCCTCTGGTTCCATTGCAGAAACTGCAGAACTGACTGGAACCTGAGGGAGCACTGAGAGAGGCCTAGGAGCAGGCTGGAATTCAGGGGGATCAGGACGGGGGCAGTCCATCTCTTCTAAAGTGATAAGCTGGCGAAGCTGTTCAGTTAAGGGGTCGGTGGACAGTGGCCGACTGGCCACCCCAAACATTCGTCTCTGGTTTCTCATGGCAGGAGTGATAAAGCTGTGGCTGATGACCTTGTACTTGCTCTGGAAGTTGCAGGAGATGTCCTCAGATGTCAAGTCACCCAGGCTCTTGGACTTACAGGGACTGGGAGACTGGGCTAGGTAGATCCCTTTGTAGCCCTCAGAAGAGGTTGGTTTTAAGGCTTGGTTTTGTTGCATGGACTGAGTATATTGCTTTGGAGGAACAAAGCTTGCTTCACATTCCCGAGAGCTGTACATCATATCACAATCTGAAACAGTCATGCAGGAACCCCTCCGTGGTGGTGGGTTACTAACTTGAGTCCTTAGGAGACATTCAGAAGATGAAAATCCATTCTGAAAGCGCTGTGCCCTGCAGGTCAAGCCATTCCTATCCCTAGTCTCCCAGTTCCTGTCATTGGAAGTGCCACTGTTGTACCCATCAGTTGGAAACTTAGAGCTGTTAAAATGATTTGACTGGGGTTTGCTGGTAGGGTAGCCGTGCTGATGCACAGTGCTGGAGAAAAGAGGCTGGTGTGGTGTAGGGCGTTGACAAGGTCTATGAAAGGATGATGACTCTGCAGAGTGGGCATTTGCAGTGGGTTTATATGAAGGCATGGATAAGGGTACATACGGATTCTGGGGAGGGGATGATACTTTACATATTGGTCTGTTAAGTGGAGAAGGCTGGTTTGAGAGCCCCAGATCACTGCTCCACTGACAGTCATGATGTGAGGGTGCAAGGGTCATGGTGGTATCTAGAAGATCTCCATCCACATTAATCTCCACTTCCATCAAGCTACTGCTAGCTGATCCATGACACATAATGAAGCGGTCTGAGGATGTGGTGTTTATTGAGGTTTCTCTGTAACCTCCGCATCCCCAATTTCTTGAAGACCCAGAAGACTGGTACTGGTTCCTGTAGTTTTCATCTCTAAATGGTGTCCAGCCACTATTGTCTCCTATTGCCCTGGACAATGGCAACTTGCTGGGGGAGGAACCTCTGCTACACTCTGGGGTAGCATAATCCAAAGTGGTCTTTAAGTCATTGCAGATAGTATGATCAGAACAATCATACATAGAGTCAGGAGAGAGCACCTCCTCATCTAGAATTGTAAAAACAGCTGGTTCGGTGGTCTCAGGACTAGAAGAAAGGGATCTTTCAGCAGGCTGTGGAGCCTTCTGGGCAGATTCCAGTATTGTTTTCAATGGTGTGCTGGAAAGCTGGTTGCTTGATGGCATGGGCAACTTAGAAGATCTTGAGCCCGGTGACAAATTTAGTTTACTAAGTTCAGCGGTGGTTTCAAACTGACCAATTAGAGCTGATATGGACCCACAAGTGTCATATTCACTGCTGAGGGAGACAGCATCAATAAGCCGGGAAAGAGCACTGTCCTGAAGAGACTTCTGACTCTGCTGGTTGGACGAATAGATTGTTCGTGCAAGCTGGGATGGAGCACGAGTGCCTGAAGAGGAACAATGGGAAGTTGTCTTGGATATTTTGTTATTTGGGGGGGCGTCTCTTTGGTACTTCTCAGTCTCCAAACTAATATGAAAGTCAGGTTGATTGGAGTGACATTCTATATGCCTTTGGGTAGGACTGAAATCATTGGATTTTGTTCGCTGGGTGAAGCCGTGATCATGGGGTTCTGTGAGGACATTTTCGGTGCTACTTTCACCTCTTCCTCCAATGACCAGGTAAGAGGTCTCACCCACTTCTTCAGCCTCAGTGTTTCTGTCCTGGATGACTTTTATGGGGAGGGCATTGTCATCAAGGTCCTTGTGGGCAGAGGCTTCAGTGAGAAGATCCAAAGACATAGACCTGGGCCTCTCCAAGTGTAACAAATCTGTGGGAGACATTGCAGCGAAGAAAAAGAGTGAGCAGTTGTTACACAATCCCACAAACCTCCAACAACACAAACTCAAGACAAGCCACTCTGCACACAAGGACAAATGGAATGTTCCACCAAGTACGACTGTGAGAGGGAGGTTTGAGAATGAGACCATAAACAAAAATATTTTGCTTTCCAAAATAACCACTTTGGACAATATGATCTGATATAGTTCTGGTTTCATAAATGAAAAGTCACAGCAATCATTTATTTTTTAACATCTAGAAATAAAAAAATACATCAGTGGAAAGATGTAATACTGGAATGTTTTGGATGAGGCAACCTGAGTAAGGCTTGAGGATTACCTGTAGGAGTTTCCTAGTCAGTTTTCTACTATAAAGAGGAACAACAGTAAAGACAGAACAAGACAAAAGCAAGTTAAAGTATTGAGGAAGAAAAGCCTGCAAGTCTGAATACTATAAATCCAGTGTTAGAAGAAAATAGCAATACACTTGAGAAACAAAAGAGAGCATGTGAATTAAAGAGGTTGATAAAAGAAACACTTATTATTTTTGCAAAATGTCTAGACCAGTGCTGTTTATGCATTAGCAATGTGTTAATGCTATATATTATTAGCACAATATTTTTTTTATGCTTCTGGCCATCTGTAGTGCCCTGTATGTTGCTATGATAGTGTCTGATACTGCAGTCCACTCATTCAATTACAGCTTTTGATATCTTCAGCACCTTGGGAAGACTATGGTGGACAATGGCCGTAAGAGACTTCAGCAAGCACAAAACAAAAGCAACAGTAAAGGGGAAGGCTACAGATTCCCTCGAAAACCTCCACTGTAAGAAGAATCTGTAAGTTATATGAAAGACATGCAACCACTGTTGCTCTCACTGGATGCCAGTGCTGAAATGTCCAAGTTCACATAAAATGTCATTGACTATTGAAAGTAATACATCAAAATGCCTAAAAAATCTCATAACACTTCATTTGTCCACTGTTATAAACACAGTTTTCAAACTTTTTAAATACATTCAAACATTTTCAGGTCAATAAGACAAATACAATTAATTGCAATTAACGACACAAAATATGGAGATTCATTTTTGTAACTGACAGCCCTGCTATACACAAATGTTCCCCCTTTTCATTATGATCCCACAGAACTTTATTATAATTATATAGCTTAAAGAAGGTAAAATAAAATGGCTAATATCTGATCACAAGACTCAAAACTGTCCCTAGCTATGAAGGTTAGTTATAAAGCTGGAGACTGTGGATTGGTCATGAAGCTCACCAATTATAGTGTCAGCACCAGGGTCAGGTCCATCGGTTTCAGGGGAGGACAAGGTAAGCCGACTCTGTAGGAGCCTGTCCAGGGGCATGGATGCCGGCCGGTGCTGCAGGGTCTTTCTGGGACCATCTCTCTTCTCAACAACCTGCTGCTTTAGATCCCCATTGCTGTCATTCCTGTCCTTGTCCAACGAGGTCTCAGACATTCCCATTTTGGACTTCTTGCGGCCCTTTGCAGGTGCACTAGCAGTCCTGCGCAGTAGGTGGTTACTTATGGATCGCTTACGTGGCGGAACGCCAATGTGTGTGTCCACAGAACATTTGGAGCTCTTGCTGAACAGGCCACGGAATCCTCGCAACTGACGACCCTGGGGCAGAACATTCAGGTAAAAGATAATATTATTATGATTATTATTATCATTATTATTATTTAACTAATTAATTCTTTTTTAATGAATAAACACATACAGACACAGACACATGCAGAGTTGTTACAAGGTTAGTTATCATACAGAAGGACTAGTGAAGGTCTGGAGAATAAAACATGACCCTTTCGATATTTTTCCAGCATTTATCACATAAATAGTGTAGAAACTACACTGCCATAATCTGAAAGCCATTCTGTGCCCAGATACTTGTGGGCAACTGCAAGCCATGACCCACAGATGGCACAATAATCCACTCAAACGAGCTGCACATTGACACCATTCTACACACTTGAAAAAATTAAATTACTTCCCCAAAAACATAAGGCTACCAGGGTCACAGGAAGTTGGAGGGGCTCAGGGGGACTGCAGCCTCCACACATTTCAATCCTGTTTAACTTAAAAAATTTAGTAAAGATGTACATGTGCTTGTTTTAACGGTGGTCTTTGTATTTTTTATGTTGTGCTTTATTTATGGGTTTTTTTTTTGCAGCTGCCCTGATCTGACTAAGCTAATGCTGCATTGTCCTCATAGGAAGCTGAATTGCTTCCCTTGGCGGCTGGTGCTTTTTTGGTGGTGTGTTGCTGAAATGGAAGCGGGGTGGTACATCAATTTTGGGCAGCATGGTGGTATAGTGGTTAGCGTTGTTGCCTCACAGCAAGGAGGTCCTGGGTTTGATCGCCAGGTCGGCCAATGGGGACCTTTCTGGGCAGAGTTTGCAAGCTCTCCCCGTGTTCAGGTAGGTTTCTTAAGTACTTAATCCCGATTCTGCTGATCTATCATCTTGGACAGTTCAGATCTAGCACACCTGGCTCTAATACACATGTGCCCCTGAAGACCTTCGTTAATTAGAGAAGAGATAATTTAGGGGTTAAATCAGTGCTTTTCTCCTTTCAACTAGTCAGTCAATGACAGAAACTAGCTAGCCTTATTTTTTATCATATGAAGGGCTTAACAAACGATTTTCCAGTTTTTCTCTGGCCAGGTTGGCTGTCTCACGATTACCAATAAATAAGAGAAGGAGTTGAAAAGATAAAAATGCTCAGATTTCAGAATAAAAGTGTTAGCTAACCTAGCAGCCAACAGCAAAGTTTTAATGACATCACCATGCACCAGTGAGTGAGGGAAAAAATGAACCAATAATATCATGTTTCGCCTCCCCTCCCTCTCACCACCCTACAGACCTACACAGAGAGAAACTTAGCTAGCTCTGAAACCCACCCTGACATCACGATATGGAAGCCAAATGCATTATTCACATTGAGTCCAAGGCAAGCACAGAATATTGAACAGACATAATTAGATCGCACACATAACCACACAGTCCACACCGTCAGATAGCAGAAGGAGACAGTTCACACACAGGATGACGCACAGTGTAGTAAGCACAAACAAAAGTCCCATTAGCATCAAAACAGCATCATGCAGTGCCATGCAGCACACTCAGTATACCCAGGATACCTTGTTAGCTCCTAGAAAGTGCAATATAGTATAGCTGGGATTGAGGACTAGGGGACTCCACTGGAAAGCAGAAAAAGGTTGGAGGAACTTCAGTATGACAATAGATGGCACAAACCACTCTCCCTTAACACGTCAACAGTCAAAGTTAGAGCCAAAATCAATACTTTCTGGGGCTTTTTTGGAACTGGTCAATCAGCCGTAGCCAAAGATTTAATAAGTTTGCTGGTTGAAGTGACATTTTTTCTTGGTCTATTGATTAAACACTGTGTTTTATGTGTGCAGTAGGTCTCGTTTATGGGTGCAAATAAAGTCGATGTCATTTAGTTCTTGTTATAATAAATAAATGCCCCTCAAACAAATGTTATATCATCTTTCTGATTGTGTGCAAATTCATGCAATCATTTGCGCCACTGTTTGTGCGATATCTACGTCATTACAGAAATGACAGCTTGGACGACAGACTGTCTCACAGAGCTCTGCTGTTGTCACTTGTCTTTTTAATTAAAGTTCTACAACTCAGAAAATCCTGGCAAAGACTGAAACCAGCTGTCAGCCCAACCATAAGCCATCTTAAAGCAGGGCAACATTAAGGCAAGTGTAGGAATGACAGTACATTGTGCCCATATGTCATCTGTAGTTACAATGTCAAAGTATAAACGTTACATTTTCTTTTAAAAAAAAAACAGATGTCAAATCACACTAGTGGCTAGTGGCTGATAAGCAGTGAGGGTCTGAGGGATATGACCTTACCTTCCCATAGATATCATGCACTGAGATATGAACAAAGATAGATGCCTCCGTCATCCCCTCTAGGTACACGTGTCGGTAGCCTGCAACGTGAGAGTGAGAGTTATGACTAAGTATGGAGTTGGAGATGGCAAGAAAGGCGTCAAGTCCGAGAATAAAAAAACACTGATTGAACCATTTCTCACACATACAGCTTTGTTCTTGACTAAAAGGTTTTTCAATGAAGTATTTTTACTGCCAGTATCACTAAGACATGGGCTGATGATCTGGATTCAGATTAAGCCAAGGACTTAGGCAGCGGAGGAGAAAATTATTTTTGTTCAGCATAGAAGCTTGTGTCCAGCTTCCTTTAATAAAGACTGGATCCATTTTATTGATGCCCTGAAAGAAACTGAATTGTCCCAGAGAAGCTGTGTGTATAGTACAGTGTACATACAGCACTCATGGAGTCAGGCATCACCACTGTTGCAGTAACCCAACAACGCATAGACACAACAAATGGGAAAGAGTTTAAATAGCTGTACCATGCCCCCATGGCCACACTGAAATAATATAAATGTATTTACAGCCTTTTTTTCTTTTCTTTTTTTTAAATGCAGTAGTATTTGGTACATGCCAATATTTTCAGCTAATTTTAAAGAAATCTTAATAGGCCAAATGCACTGATTCTGAACCTGGGGGTTGCAAGGTAATTTGGTGGGTTATGGATGGATGTTGAAAAAAGTAGGCCTGTGTGTTGGATATCTGTGAACAATTTTTCATAACACCTTTCTGATCTCTATATTGTGATTTTGCGAAGTCACTTGCAGCTTTGCATTAGCCTCTGTTAAGCTGAGGGCTTGTAAACCCTGTGTTGTGCAAGTTCAAGTTTTCAAAATACATTAAAATGTCAGACATGTCAGTGATGGTGGACTGCATGTGCATCCACACACCCAGGAACAGGCAGGGCTGTGATCTACTAGTACCTGATGCTCTTTTACTCCATGCACATGTGACGCTCACACATACTGCATAAATCTGCCATCAAACACGTACTGCCGCTTTCCGTATCATACACTCTCCCTCTCATTATCTCTGATCCGCTGGGTTTTGTGCCGAGAAAAGAAAAGGAAAGCATTCAATTTCACGGTCTTATTCACTCTCCATTTCTTTCCCTGTTCACTGTGCTTCCTGTGCCCGCCTTCCTTCCATTATTCATTGTCTAATAAGGCAGGCTGTGTAAGTAAGCACTAAGGCTGGGCAATGTGGCTAAAACATAACATCGCAATACATCAAGGTTTCAGCACATGCTTCAACATTTATCAGACAACAGATGCCTGCATTGATTAGCTATAATAAGCAGTAGCCACAACATTGTTTAGGAGGTCCCTTATTTGGATAGTGGTGGCCTAGTGGTTAGGACCTCGCCCTGAACAGAAGGTCGCAGGTTCAAGTGCCGACCCGGGTACCACTAACGTATTCTTGAGCAAGGTAACGCCCCACTACACATCTCACTTCTCGGAGGAGAAGACTTTTAAGTCCTGGCTCCCCAGTGGTGGAATGATCTTCCTCTTGTCATCAGAGTCCCTTACTGTCTTCAAGCGACGACTCAAAACACACCTCTTCAAGGAGGATCTTGGAAACAAACCAGCCTCATATTTATTTCGCGTTTATTGTTACTGTTTATTGTTTACTCTTATATACACCATTGTCTTTTGGGTTTACAGGTTTGCCAGGGTTTGTTATGGTGTGTAACTGAGCCAGTAGTATCTTAGTAGAATGACGACTGTTGACGGGTTTAGCCCTACAGATAGAAGAACAAATCTGGACTACAAAGCACTGTTTTTCATTGCTCTGGATAAGAGAGTCTGCTAAATGCTGTAAATGGAAATGTCATTGTGGTTCAGCTTGTGTGGAATTGAGCATGCTAACAATGACAAATAAGTAACTTTCACTTAAGCCTTAAATTGCAAGATTTTTTATTAAATAAATACATATACATATTTGAAGTTATTTTTTATTACAATTTTTGGGTAATTAATTGATAAAATTTAATAATTAATTACAAGTTACACATTATTCATTTGTATTTAAACAAGAAAACATTTTAATTTCTAAAATAAACTATAAACTATATAATTACATAAATATCCATGTGTGTTTATAGGCTTTCTATAATTGGTGTAATGGGTAGAATTGGTCTTATTTTAAATTTACATGTAGCTATTCATGCTTTTAGTTTTCATAACATATTCATAGAAGGCACTACTGAACACATCATGCAAAATGTTCTCTCACCTGGCATGAGGCTACTGAAGGCAACTGTTCTCTGGCCCACAAAATCTCGACCAATAGGGTCATGGTCCCACACCAGGAAGCGAACTAGGGCAATCTCGGGCATATGCAGATTAAACGACAGTGTTTCCTCCCACACAGGGTTAAAACCTGCGCACAAACACACACACACACACACACACACAAAAACCTTATGTTCACAGCTCTATAGAAATACGTCTTCCAAGACAAGATTAATGCCAGGGAGACATATTTTACCAACATATGCTGCTGCTCAACCACGACACAAAGTATAACTATGCAAAAATCACTGAAACAAAAATCTTACCATTATCATCAACGACCCGTGTCTGTTCTTTACAACAATCCACTGAAAGACCAATGATTTCCACTTCCACAAATGGATCAATAATCTGAGAAGAAGAAAAATGTTTTGTGACTTTTTATTTTATTTCTCTTTTTGGCATACTATATGTACTCTTAGCTTGGCATTTTCTCAGTTATTTAGCAGCTTCTGTTCAATTACTTTCTGCTATTATTAGATCTCATTCACCAATATATTCCTATGTTTTTTCTTTCTTTTGTTCTCTTGAGAAACATCCTTATAAACCTTTATAAATCTTACATATCCCAAGTAAGACAGCATTGGTGAATGGTTATGAAATCTGCATACAAGAAGAGTCGGTGATTGAGGCCCATTGTTTTCTCTGGGTCGGATGCAAAAGCAACATATGAGTCTTAACGCTGGTCAAAAGTGTTCATATGTAGGATTTTACAGTAACTAGCTGTTCCTTGTAAAGTGTACTGGGAAAGTGGCTGGCACTGTGCAGTCTTGAGCTCCCTGACTCATATAGTAACGATGAGGGTGGATCTTCCTAGCATTGACTGTGGTTTGGTTAGTTGATTACATTTTACTTTATGGTTCCTAAGGCTACATAAGTCTTTTTTAACAATTGCCATTGACCTAAAGGTTTATTCCAACAAGTGTCATCTGTCATTAAGGCAATTTTTATCGGTTTCACCCGAGAACTTGGATGTTTGTTGGAATAAGCCAAACCCTAACCCTATGAATGTCTGTTTAGTTTAATGTCAATTGCCTAATGTTATTGGCAGTGGTGGCCTAATGGTTAGGACCTTGCCCTTGTGAATGGGAGGTCGCAGATTCAAGTCTTAACCCGGGTACCACCGAGCTACATTTGAACAAGGTACTGTCCAACTACACTGCTTCCAGGGTGCTTCACATAGCTGCCTGCTGCTCCACATATGCACATATGATGGGTTAAATGCAGAGGTCCTGTTTCGCTGCTGGGCATATGTGTGTTCTGGTGAAGGTAAACCATGATGCTAAATCTGCTAAGCTAACAAGAAGCTCTTTATTTGAATAAACTTAGGAAGCTAATGTTGCCACATACCTTTGGATATAGATGGATTTAATGAGCAATGTGTTCAACAGCACTGTTTAATCATGATCATGACCAATATCCTACAGTTGACTCTTGTCTTCTTTGACTATGTAATTCCCCACTGACAGTGTTGGGGTCTATGTTATTTTATGATCGGACACCAGGTCTTTTAATTTCATGAGCTGAACAGTGACAGCACTTCTCACATTTGGTGAAATCCAGTCAAGACACTTTATCCAACCAGCGATGAATGGGGTATGATGTGGTGTAGACGACTTGATGGGAGATGAGGAGGGGGTTCCACCCCCTTGTCAGCAAAAATGACCAAAACTTATCACCTTTGTTAACCTGCCTGACTGATCTCCAAATCCAGGTACCCTTGAGCGAGGTACCACCCTGCTACACTGCTCCCCGGGAGCTGTTGATAGCTGTCTGCTGCTCCAGAGGTTAAATATAGAGGTCACATTTTGTTGTGCTGCACTTTGTGTGATGGGATGTGTCACTTTCACGTAAAAAAAAAATTTTGTTTCACTTTTACTGCTTTGAATTATGGGTGATGTGAGCTCACCTCCCCTCGATCGCCCAACATAGAATCAGGAGGCTTAGGGAGCTGTTGCCCGCTGATGATTTTCAACACCAGCTGCTTCTTAGGATATGCAGGCAGTGGATCATCACTGTATGGGTTGAAGGAAGCTGCAAAGGTAAAATGCACAAATGTTTTAACGCTTTGAAATGGCATGGATGATTATTCAAATTATTCGTTGGTCCTTGAAATGTTGCGAAGAAGTTTAGTTTAACAGGCTAATTAATTAATTATGTCTCAATTTTATGTCATTTCAAATTATTTTAATTAAGTTGCTCTTCAACACCAAAGCAAAACCTCTTCTTGCAATCTACAATAGATACAAAACTATTTAATATTGTCCCTACACTTCAAAGAAAACTAGAAAAAATAGGAAAAAAGAGGTTCCAGAAGAACTACTTTTGGTTCCCTAAAGAACCTTTCAATTGATGATATTTTGGAAAAGATGTATACATGTAAAGAACCTTTTTAAAGTTTAAAAATCATCCATATGATGTGAAAGTTCCAAGAACAACCCCATACCTTGGTGTAGAACCTGAAGGTTTATTACATATGTTTTCACACTCACTGACCTATTTTTCAAGCAGTTCTTCTATGGAGTTGTGCAAAGAACATTTAGTGATACCCTTTTTTAAAAATCTGAATGAGTTAAATGTGGATAATTATTGACACTAAGTGTTTTAATGCATTTTGGCCCCTCAAGTCAAACAATCCTGTTGTAAATGCAGCTTTTCATGTTAAAATTCACCTTTTAAATAGCAATTTATTTTCAGCTACTGGCATAATACATGTAACACTGTTTATAACAAAAAATAACACACTACTGATGCTGGCAACACCAGAAATATCAGTAATAGTGCTGGAGGACACATTTGCAGAAGCTGCAAGATTGCACTCACGGGAGATAAATATGGATATATTAATGAGCATCAGACTAAAAATAGTAACGTATACATATGAATAAACAAATGTGATTTATCACAATGAACAATTTGAAGCATCTGACACCCCTAAGGTGTTGTGTAAGGTATTATTCTGTAACATCATGTAAGATCATGTATTAGCTCAGGACTAACATATTACAAAACTCCACAGTGTCACTCTACATCCTGAGACATTTTACCTTTACCATGTCAAACACTGACAATGAACTGTTTACAATAAACTGAAAATGGAAACATTAACATATTATTATAATGAATATTTTTAGGTTTTTTATGGCATTGCAGTGTACTGCAAAGAGACACTATTTGAATTAAACCACACAATAAATGTTGTTAATAATTACAACTCTACTAATTATTTAGTACTTAAGTATTTGGTAATGGTTTACATTCATTGTACCTTCATAGTGCATTCATTAGGCATTAATGAGGCATTCATAAGCAGCACTTTATTATATATGAACAATTCAAAAAAAAAAAAGTATCCATACCAGCTTTAATGAAAAAATGCAACAGCTTTAACATACATTATTAACATTGCATTTACATGCATTGTTATTGTATTCATAAGCATGACATAAGTTCAAAAAGCATTTAAATGTATCACCGAATATGATATTATGTACCTTCATAATGCAATCATACACTGGGCATCATTTTACATTAAAGCTTAAGGAATCATTCATAATAAATGTAATGTAGCTTTAAATTAATGCATAACTGTCACAATATATCATATTCACTTATGCCTTTAGTACCTTATGAATGCAATTAATGTAAATGCGTTACCAAGTACAATATGTGTCCATACCTTTGCACATGGGTGGTGGTTTCAGGACGTAACCAATTCCCCCATTCACCATGAACTTTGCCCTGTTCAACTGCATCATACGGCCCTCAGTCTGATAGTTTAGAGCCACTGGAGGAAAAAAGAAACATTCATTCATTCATTCATTCATTCATTCATTCAGTCATTCAGTCATTCAGTCATTCATCCTTCCATCCATTCATTCGTTCATCCATTCATTCACTTTCCCACTTGGTTCATTTAACCGCATGACCTTAGCTGACCTGGAAGGGTCACCTGCTACAAGATTTCATTTCCTATGGCAACGAGGGTAAATATGTAAACAAATAAACAATCAAAGAAAAGAACAAAAGAGTAAACAAAGCCAGACAAGGAGATGGAGAACTCAGCTGCTGTTCCACTAAGTCCAATTTACGCTGATTTATTACTCCATCAGAACAGAACGGACACACCCGCCTGCTCACATTCACTCTTTTTCCCTCTCGTTTGATCAACCCCCCACCCCACCCCACCCCCACCCCCCCACTCTTCCCGCTCACTGTGCTGAATTCACAATGTCTCTTGATGTCACTCTCTCCCTCTCAGCCTGCCTTGGTCTTTCAGTTCTGCTCTTTGTCTATCCTGTCATCTCTCCTCCCTTCTCTTCAGTTCTCTGTTCTGTCACTTTTTCTCCTTTTTGGATTTCTTAACCCAAAGTCTAAAATGATTATTTCTGCTTCTTGGACCATTCAAACACAATGACATATTTAATCACATAGTCACGTCAAAGAATCACAGTGAATAATAATGAAATAATTGTATTAAATCATACAAAATGTCAGTATATGTTTATCACCAACAATTACTGCAATAACTCTCATATAATGTAATTTTTATGCCGTTTCTCCATTTCATTAGTATGTCCTAGAGGTCTGTTACCTGACCTGACCCCCATGATATTGGGTTTCAGACTGGCTTTTTCACATGTAGCGTTAAGCTCGGGTTTATTTTTTTTATGCCCAATTTTGGTAGATTAAATTTGAAAAGAACATGAATAGTGCCAATAGCATTAGCCTAAGCTTATTAAAGAGATTATTCCACTTTAGCAAACTATTTAGGAAGTGTTCATTCTAAATTACCAATCGAAACATCAGTGTACCATTCTAGTTTACACTGTGGGGTCTTATTAATAATATCACTAGGGGCTTTATCTTTACCTGAAAGAGTAAAACATTTGCTAAACTGTTGTTATCTTTAGCTGCAAGTGCTACAAAAGCTAGCGAAAAGAACACTTTCAGGTCCTGCTGGTAACAATCTTGAGCAGATTCCAAACACCTTAAACCTGGACCCTACAGTACTGGACTGATATCCAATGGGGAAAAACACAATTGCAGTTTTCTGGTGCTAAAAATTGTGGGACTTATGCAGTTGAAAACGCCCTAGAACTGTTGGGTTTGGGCTTTAATTTCATGCTTGCCCTGACCTCTAGTATGCTTTCTCTCTCTCTCTCTCTCTCTCTCTCTCTCTCTCTCTCTCTCTCTCTCATTCTGTATTTGGGTTGAGGACACAGTGATCAGACACCCAGTGCAATAAGTGGAGCAATTATCATAGCTATTAGTCTGAGGGTGCATACAGAGCTGGATAAGAGTGCTTGTGTGTGTGCGGCAGGTCATAGTAGTATTGTAGTATGTGTGTTTGTGTCCATCTGTCTAGACATGTACACCAATCTAAGGGTTTGAGTTCAGGAGCCCTTAGAACAGTGAAGCACATTAGTGTGTGTATGCTCAAAACCAGATGGTGCATGCAGCAGTGAGACATATGGCGGTGTAAGTGGTATCATCCTAAGATAAAACACAGGGTAGGAAAGGTCATGGAAAGGGGACTGAGGAAAACCTGTATAATCAAATAACGCATCTGTGCCAAAAGACCCTGACTCAGGACAACAGGAGCTTAAAAGCCTTTTAGAATATCAGTGAAAGAGCTATAGCATAGTGGATCCATGCACAAGGTCAGAAACATGAGAGCTTCTGGTGAGAAGTCCAGGCCGAGGTCAAGGAAACACGGCTCAGGATTGGGGGGGGGGGGGGGGGGTCAAAAAAAAAGAGGAATCCCCTTTTCTTGACCTCCCCCTAACCCCTTCTTTT
>JBBPDA010000021.1:15256962-15269220 GCA_037974385.1 Arnoldichthys spilopterus | reverse complement strand
CGGGACGGTACCTTACTCAAGGGAACCTCAGTGGTGCCCAGGGACTCGAACCTGCGACCTTCAGGTCCCAAGGGCAGAGTCCTAACCACTAGGCCTCCACTGTCCCCACCTTACTCATCCAGATCTTCTACACACAATCACCAGATCACTGTAGCTAATGCCGCTTGGCAACTCGGATTTCTCCGACTAGGAAAAATCAAAGAAAACGCAGCCTGAAGTCGGATTTCCCACTCGGCAACTTCAGTTCCTACAACGTCCACGTTAAACGGCATCTCCAACATGGCTGCGTACATGGTAGAACATCGCTAAAGCTTTTAATGAGTTCAGCTGTGTGTTCAACAGCTGTAGTAGAAAAAAACTTGTACATGAGTTTCCCACTAAACATTTGTCAGTCTGTCGTCATTTTCACGGTTTCACATTGTTTGCTCGAAACTTTGCCGTTTTTTTTTTTAAGGACACTTACAAAAGGCAAAACCGACATGCGCAACTTCATATTCACCCCTATAGTCTACGCAGACAAAAACATGAGGGTGTACCTGGATTCAGAGATGAGCAAACCTGTACCTGCTTCTCTGTATCAGGCTGTGTGACCCCACAGCAGTTACTGTGTGCACTGGAGTTGATGGAGATGATCGCGCATCATGAACACAGGTCTGAAGAACAGGGTTTATTCTGTACTTCGGTCACATTGACACTTTTCATGAAGTTTAGTTCTCCGCCAAAAAGCACAACAAAAATCCTGGAGGCAGCCGCGCTTTCCCTACCACTTTGCACGTGGAACGCATGTACGTTGTAAATGACTCATTATCGAGTTATGACTTTCCACCTCCGATGTGCACTGAACGCAGAAGAACACCAGCCTGTGAAGTAGCGGATAATCACAATGAAATGTGACCTCTGCATTTAATCCATTGCACATGCACACATGAAGCAGTGGGCAGCTATCAACAGCGCCTGGGGAGCAGTGTAGCAGGACAGTACCTTGCTCGAGGGAACCTCTGGGACGTGAACAGGGCAGTGGAGGCCTAGTGGTTAGGACGCTGCCTTTGAGACCTGAAGGTCGCAGGTTCGAATCCCGGCCCGGGCACGACTGAGGTATCCTTGAGTAAGGTACCGTCCCGCTACACTGAATGCAGAGGTCACATTTTGTTGTGGTGCTTGAGTGTGTTCACAATGACAAATAGTCACTTTCACATGATTGAACCTGCAACCTTCTGTTCATAAGGGCAATGTCCTCACCACTAGGCCTCCACTGCCCAATGCATCATCGGTTTTAAATGCAATGACCAATATGATTCTGGCTCCTCGACATTGCAGCGACAACAGTAATAAATAACAATAAACAAAACAGAAGGGGAAAAGAATTAGGGAAATACAGTGGTGAGATTTTTAGGCAATCGCCGGTATATGTACGTTTCTGCCGATGCGGATGATACTTTTCCAGCAAAAATCAGCCGATAAGTGAAAGCGGAGTGATTATTTTTGTGAACACACAGCACCCAGTGCACCACAACGGAATTACCTAGGTGTTTACCCCATTTTACCCAGCCGATGAGAGCAGCAGTGTTTGTTCACATGTGCTTGCACCAGTCTGGGATTTGAACCAGCGACCTTCAGGTCACAGGGGAAACTCCCTAACCATTACCACATCGCCCAAATACTGATTTGGCTGCAATATTATCATACATCCCTACAGACCCAGAACCACAATCATCTCGAATTCACCTGTACATGGCCATGTGTGTCCATGATAATACAGAGAGTGACCACAGCATCCAGCAGCCTGGTGAAGGTCTACACCAACTACTGGTTACACAAGACAGATCATAAGAAAATCCCTGCAGTTTGTTACTGAGCAGTTTTCGGACAGAACTGCTCGACTCGGATGCTGCGAACGCTTCACGTCGTCTTTAATAACGCAGGTTACATTTTAATATCACATTTAAGCTACAACGATCAGCCAGAACATAAAAACCACCGGCCTAATATTGAGTAGGTCCTCATTAGTCACCAGATAAAGTACCTCTCATTGGGATCACTCCAGACGGTCTAGCTTTCACTTCCCACATGCATCAGTGAGCCTCGGGTGCCCGTGACCCTGCCTCCTATTCACCAGTCGTCTTTTCTTGGATCACTTTTGGTAGGTACCAACTACTGCACACCTGGGACACTCCAAAACACCTGCTGTTTGGAGATTATGTGACTCTAGAACAACACAATAAGGCCCTTATCAAAGTGGATCAGAGCCTTACGCTCCAGCACATGGACTTCAAGAAACGACTGTTCACTTGCTGTCAGATATATCCCACTCCCTGACAGGTGCTACTGTAATGAGACGGTCAGCGTTACCTACTCCAGCCAAAAGTGGGGTTAATGTTCTGGCTGAACTGTGTATATTGGCTCAGTCAGCACGGAGAACGATGGGGCAATTTACGGTCTGGGGCTGCCCCGTAAGTGTCTTGAACCGATGTCTTAGTCCCCCATGTTAATAGCTTAAAGCCGTTTCTCTGAGCAGTGAGTTTCTTTCTGCGGCAAAAACACACACAAATAATTGAATCAATGCAAACAAACAGGAAACAGTGGAACAAATGAAGGTTTGTGTGTAAACAGTAGCTGATGGTGTGTGTTGGTTAGAAGACACAGGTTCTGCTCCAGATTTAGCCTCCAGTCGCTGCATGGATGTGTGTGAAGCTCCATCAGCACCTGGTTTCATCTAATGAAGGACTGATGGAGCCCAAACCAGTGATTAGAGGGGAGCTACAGTAACACTGGGCGTCCACTAGGAGTGACTTGGGAACGGTCAAGTCAACACACTGATAAACACACATCAGTGTTTACTGCATTAATGTTATTTGTGTTTATTTTAATATTAGTGTGCTTTGGGAAAACAGAAACACACTGCTCACGTACACGTCTTTAGACTGCGGGAGGAAACTGGAGCTCCTGGCAGAAACCCACACAGATACAGGAAGAACATGCAAACTCGACACAGAAAGGACGCAGGCCGCCCTGACTAGGAATCAAGCACTTCTTGCTGTGGGACAACTGTGCTAACCACTGTGACGCCCCCAGACTGTAGTACAGCTGCATACAAAAGTTGGAACGCCCCTATTCACGTCACGTATTTAGCTGATTTTTCTTAATCGAAATTAAGGTAATACTTTCTCCACAGACAGCACACATGAATATGACATTTTCTTCTATTTACTGGAAACTGTCTTCTACACAGACAGTATTTACTTATTTACAAACTCAGTATGTAATTTGACCAGATGCAAACAAACTTTTGCACACAACATACACCGATCAGCCGTAACATTGACACCACTGACAGGTGAAGTGAATAACATTGACTCTCTAGTGATTTCATTACAATGGCACGTGTCAGAGAAGTGGGATATATCAGGCAGCAAGTGAACATTCAGTTCCTGAAGTTGATGTGCTGGAAGCAGGAGCGTAAGGACCTGAGCCACTGTGACGAGGGCCTTAGTCTGCACCATGTACAGCTTGCAACATGCAATAATCAGGGTCAAAAAAGAGCAATACAGCTCAATTCTTGAAGTCGATGTGATGATGGTAGAAAAAATGGGTGCACATCAGAGCATCTGCAAAACAGCAGGTCTTGAGGAGCCTTCCAGGTGTGCAGAAGTTCGTACCTACCAAAAGTGATCCAAGGAAGGACAGGTGGTGAATCGGCAACATTGTCACGAGCTCTCTGGTGTGTGTGTGGGGAATGAAGACTAGCTCATCTTGTCCGATCCCAAAGACGGGCTCCTGTGGCACAAAAGGTTAACGCTGACTTGGACAAAAAGGGGTCAGATAACACAGTGAATCATGAGGGGGAACTGCTCAATGTCAGGTAGGTGGTGTTAATGTTACAGCTGATTTGCGTATCCCGGTTACAACCTGGCCCTTAAACTTATGGACAACTTTTCCTCCCTCCAGCTTAGCGCTTCACTGCCCAGGGCTGGATCAAGAGCATTCAGGGCAGAATAGGGCAGTGGTGGCCTAGTGGTTAGGATGCTGCCTTTGAGACCTGAATGTTGCAGGTTCGAGTCCCTGGGCACCACTGAGGTTCCCTTGAGCAAGGTACCGTCCCACTACACTGCTCCTCGGGTGCTGTTGGTAGCTGCCCACGGCTCCACGTGTGCACGTGTGATGGGTTAAATGCAGAGGCCACATTTCGTGGTGGTGCTTGAGTGTGTTCACAATGACAGTCACTTTCACTTCACTACACTCCAGCATCTCTGCAGCAAGAAGTTTTCAGCTCCAGCGCTGCAACAGGTGGGTCAGTGAGCACAGCGGAGAAGAGTAAGTGAGACTCCCTCTCACAGCTAGGGAGAATATCACACAGGAGCAGGACAGAAACACAGCAAAAGGATGAAGGTGCGGCAGGACGGCATCATCATCAACATCCTCACTCCCCTCACTGTCCGAGCGAAACAGCTGATGGGAGAGTTCATTCAGCTCTGTTCAGTCAGAGGCCAGTGAGCAGTGTGTGGTCTCTCAAGCCTCCACACGGTCCACAACCGCATAAACAAAGCGTTTTAGTGAAATTCCTCAATTTTTCACAGAAACAGGATTCTGTTTCGACCAAAATAGATTAATTCACTGAAGTGTACTTTCATTTTCAGTGTTATGTAAAATCACTCACCAAAAACACACCACGGTCCATGTATTTAATGTGGACCGGTTTCAGTCTACAGAATTGGGGGGGTTGCAGTTTTACTGGTACGTTTTCTTCACAAAGTGTGAACTTTCTGACTGAAAATAAAACCCCAGCAGCTGGAAAACCTCCGTTTCTGACAGGAATTTGCCATGCTAGCTAAAATAGCCCAAATGTAAACAATGCCGACTTGAATGGGCTTTTCTGACTGAAAAGTGACACGTTTAATGAGAAATATGTGAGAACTTGTGGTGAAAAACAGCCCCGAAACGCTCGAGAAGTTTATTATTTTCGGGTCTCTGGGTTTGCAGCGTTAGCGGCCGCTCTCGAGCGAAGCTAACGCGCTAGCGGGCTAACGCTAGCAGACGCCGTCCGCTCCTGTTCACTGTTAGCCGCGTTAGCCCGACTTCCCCTTTAAGCGCCGCTCGAGCGGGAAACGGAATCTCTCGACTCTCTTACCGGGCGGGATCGTGAAACCGGGCGGCAGCTGAATCGTCGCCTGCTGCTGCGGAGCCCTGACGATGAGCTGCGGGGCCACGATCCGCTGTGGCGCCGCCGCGAGCGCGGCTCGAGGCTGCGGAAGCTGCTGCTGCTGCGGTGTCGGCGTGACGGGGGGCGCGAGCCTGACCGCGGCCGTGGTGGTGACCGCGGTGACAGTGGCGGCGGCGGTGCTGATAGCGGCCGCGCTCGAGCTGACGGGCGCCACGGTGACGCTCGCCACGGAGTTCTGGCTCGAGCTCGTGGCTGCTGCTGCGGGCGCTTTCGGCGACAGTACCGCGGTGCCGGACTTCGCCGCGGACTCGACGACGACCCCGGGGGAGCCGGAGCTTTTGTTGTGGTTGACCTGCGGCGGAGCGGGAGAGGCAGCGGGAGGCGGATCCGTGGCCGGAGCAAGCGCGCCCTGCTGCACGAGCGCCGACACCGTGGTGCCGTTGCGGTTCTGCGCGAGGCTGGCGACAACGTGATTCGGGAGTCTGTGCAGCGCGATGGTCGGGGTCCCGCGGTCCAACGCGATAGGCGGCGACGACGACGACGACGACGTGGACGTGCCGGTGGCGGTTACGGTGAACGTCGCCGTCGTCGTGGTGGCGGCGGTCGTGGCCGTCGTCAGTGCTGGTGCGCGGCTGGACGCCGCCGTCACGACCGCGCTCCCGCTCGCGGCGCCGACAGTGTCGCTGTCGCTCCTCTTCCCCGGCGAGCTCGCGCCGCTGTCACCGTTCACGCTCTGGGCTCCGGAGCGCCGCGTTCGCACGCTCGCGCACGAGACGTGCTGTTTCTTGCGCGTGTCGTGCTCGCGCGAGCTCGCGCCTTTGTTGCCGGGCCCGACGCCGTCGCCGTTACCGCCACTAGCCGTAGGAGAAGTTCCCGTTAGCGTGACCCCCTCGGGTTCGGACCCGGTCAGGCTGCCGCTGCTGCTGATGATGATGCTCGCGCTCTGGCTCGCGCTCGTTCCATGCGAACGCGAGGCGCTCGCGCCGCCGCCGCTCTCCGCACTCGCGCTGTCCGGTTTCGCCGCGCTGTCCGAGTCCTGACCCGTCCCGGGTTTACGCTGCTGCTGCTGCTGCTGCTGCTGCTGCTGTTGTTGTTGTTGTTGCTGCTGCTGCTGCTGCTGCTGCTGCTGCTGCTGCTGTTGCTCGGATGTGTTGCCCCCTCGCGCAGGCAGCGCTCGCGCCAAGCGGTGGTTCGCGCCGCCGCCGCCTCCGCGCGCCGCCAACGACGATGCCGCTCCCGACACCGCTGACGCCGTCGCCGTTAGCGCGTCGCTCCGGCCGCCGAGCTGGGACTCCAGCGAGCCCACCAGGTCGCTGACGGCTTTCTCGTCTACCTCCGAGAACAGCATGTCTTCCAGAGGGTCGGAGGCGCCCGCCATCTTTGATGGAGATCGCTGTGTGAGCCTGAGCGGGAGGGGCCACTGCGCATGCGTGTTACCAGGGCATTGTGGGAACGGCGAGTGACGCCAGGGCGCACCGAACACACACCGTCTCGCACAGCGCAGGAGCCACAGTCCGCAGGTACAGCAGCGCAGGTGCAGGATGTGGACAGTTTTTCGCTCATCACGCCAATTATTTGGTCCACAAACAGTTTCTTGGAATTCAATGTGTGGACGTAAACTGGCTACTAATAAATATGAAACTTTATTTAAAAATTTAAATCTGATTTTTAACATAAGCCCCCAAACTCTCCTTATATGCCAAATTTATTTTCCTTTCTTTACTATTTATATATACACTACTCACAATAAGTTCGGGATATTGTTATTTGCATGAGTGTTTTTCCTATTTGCTCAGAATTGTAATGAAATAAGTAAAAGTTCCTTTGATATTACTAATAATGTATGAGAAGAAGCACCATTTTCATTAGTTTCATATTTATTACCCCAAAAATTTAGACAATAACAGGGATTGCCCCAAATAACAAAAACTGTCAGTAGCGGGTGTTTCCACCATTTGCCGCAATGACAGTTTGACAGCAGCGTCTCATGCTCCTCACTAGCCTCATGTTGTCCTGAGGCAACGCGATCCACTCTTCCATAAGTGCTACACGCAGTTCTGCCAGGACACGTGGGGGTGGGGTACGATCATGCAGTCTCTGCTTCAACTGGTCCCAGACCTGCTCTATGGGGTTCAGGTCAGGGGACATTGATGGCCATACCATATGAGGCCCTCCAACTTCCTGAAGTCCAGCTGTGACAGTTCTGCCACGATGTGGTGGAGCATTATCATCCATGAACAGAAAGTTGGGGGTGTGCTGGTGGAATTGGGAGATGATGATGTGTTCTATGATGTCTCTGAGGTAAGAACGTGCAGTGACTGAGCCATGTACAATAACCACATCTGTTTTGCGCTGACTGCTGATGCCTGCCCAGACTGTTGCACCTCCTCCACCAAAGCAAACCCTGGAGACCATGTTGGCCTCAGCGTATCGCTCACGTCGCCTTCTCCAGCAACGCTGATGACCATCATTTCTCTGCAAGGTGACCCGACACTCAGTGAACAGGACGGTAGACCACTGCTGCATTGTCCAGGTCACATGGTCTTGTGCCCACTGCAAACATTCACGGCGATGTCTTGGTGTCAGTGGAGTCACCTGCAACGGACGTCTGGAGTTCAAGCCAAAGCAGTGGAGTCGGTTGCGAATGGTTGGTCTGGAAACCCCTCGTACCCCTCGCATCTCGTAAACGGGCCTGCAGCTGTGTGGCAGTTGCATAACGATGTCTGAGTGCATAGGTCCTCATGCGGCTCCACTCCTGGGTTTGTCATGAACTCTACCAGTAGTTCTGTGTCTTGATGTAAGTCTGCTGATGACACTTTGAGACACACCAAGTTCACGAGCAACATCTGCCCGCCTGCCACCGACCCAAAGGCGCCATGGCCAGGTGACGCTGCTCGTCCGTTCAGTGATGTCGTATGTTCATGGCTGTTCACTTGGAATGACTTACTGACAATACCAGCTGTTCATACCCACAGAATGTTGAAATTGATGCCACATTGAGGAAGGTTGTCTTTTGGTATTGGCCCCAAAATAAGGCACCTGTACACAATGAGACCATTCCAAGGAAAACACAAAATGAGGTGTGTCTATCACCCCAATACAACTGCCTCCCTGTCCCAAAAATGTCTGAAGTGAAACAAACACTGTATGTATGACATCCACTTAGTCTCTTACAATATCCCCAATATCCCTAGTTGGACATATATATATATACTATATATGTGTGTGTGTGTGGGTGTGTCTGTGTGTATATGCTTGTGTGTGTATATGTGTCTGTGTGTATATATGTGTGTGTGTCTGTGTGTATATATGTATATGTGTGTCTGTGTGTATATATGTGTGTGTCTGTGTGTATATATGTGTATATGCGTATATGCGTGTGTGTGTATATATATGTTTGTGTGTGTCACATTCAACAAAGTGGCACAAAAGGGTCCTACACATTATTTGGCAGGTGGTTTGAATGTTCTAGCAGAAAACAGCCTTCATGAAAATCCTTCAAGCTTTGAACTGAGGAACATTTTCTCGTTTATGAACCTCATAGTCCGGGTGTTCCCAGTTCCAGCCCTGGAGAGATTTATGCAAGGCACAGGACTTTGTGAGATAACTTGAGCCTAAAATCAGAGCAAGAGGGATGTTCCTATTGGACAGTCCTTAGTATTAGGCTTACTTTATTCAGCTGACTTGCAAAAGACCACCTTGGTGTCCCCACAGCGCACGTTTTTATTCGGCCAGGCCCAATCCAGCTCACAAGGAGCTTGTTAATTAACTAATGGGCTGGGGTCAATGGGAGCCCTGTGTGTGGCTTACAGTTTTGGGCCAATACCATTAAACCCACTGACACAGCTTTTAAACATCACTGTATGGGGGTTCAAACTACTCTGGACTGTAAATTGTGTTATAATTGGCCCAATTTATTTACGGTATTAACAGCATAATACACATATCCCATACTTAAATGGCCCATATCCTACATTTTCGCTTCCAGTTTCAAGTACAGTCACATGAAAATCATAAGTACATGCCACTGAAATGATTGATTCATTCAATATGTGTAAACAAGCAAACATCCATCCGTCCACTTTCTAAACAGCTTCTTTCATTTCGGGGTCGCTGGGAAGCTGGAGCCAATCACGGGCCCAAGGCAGGTTTCACCCAGGACAGGAGGCTCAACCCATCACAGGGCAACACAAAGACAGACAATCATTCACACACACTCACACCTACGGGCAATTTAGAGCATCCAGTCAACCTACCGTAGCCTTTGGACTGTGGAAGGAAACCGGAGAACTTGTAAACTAAACATAAAAAGGCACATGTGACCGACCCAGGGATCGAACCTAGGACCTTCTCGCTGTGAGGCGACAGCACTAACCGTCGCACCACCGTGCCGCCCAGTATTTATAATATTTATCAATAATATTCTATATTAATGTTTTAATAAGAATATTTAATATTAAAAACAGTCATTAAAAAATCAGTCCCATGAAAAACGTAAGCACACCATTATATTTATCGTACATAAAATAAAAAGCAGGTGATCCATGCCGGTGATTAGGCAAAGACACGGCAAGTCAAGGTGAGGCAAGTTTACTTATATAGCAAATTATCACACAGAGGAAATTCGTTGCGCATAACACAGATAAAATGAGCACAAAATAAAAATATTAAATCAAATCAGATTAGAAGAAATAAAAGTAAGATTTAAAACAATAGAATACAGATTAAAGTGCTTAGATAAAAGCACAGCCTCTTAAACTGAAGGCTGTGGAAAGTAAGGCAGATTAGAACCTCCTGCAGTTATCTGACATCCAGGGTCTGCTATTCTCTTTGCTACTGAAGCGTTGTAGTGGCATCATGCCAAGATCTAAAGAATTCTTTAAGGCCTTCAGAAAAATCACTGTACATGCCTATAACATTTTACATTTATTCATTTGGCTGACGCTTTTATCCAAAGCGACTTCCAAGACGTGGAGCAGAGTAGTGGGACGGTACCTTGCTCAAGGGCACCTCAGTAGTGCCTGAGCCAGGACTTGAACCAGCAACCTTCAGGTTCCCAGCACAGTGCCCTAACCACTAGGCCACCACTGCCCACTGGCTAGGCCACCACTATAAGTCTGGCAAGGGATACAAAAAGTCTTGAAAGGGCAGTTGTGGCCTAGTGGTTAGGACATTGCTCTTAGGACCTGAAGGTTGCAGCTTCGAGTCCTGGCATGGGCACTACGTAGGTTCCCTTGAGTAAGGTACCGTCCTACTACACTGCTCCCCGGGTGCTGTTGGTAGCCGCCCGCTGCTCCAAGTGCAGAGGTCACATTTTGTTGTGGTGCTTAAGTGTGTTTACAATGACAAAGAGTCACTTTCACTTAGTTTCACCTTTTGTGAAAAGAAGTCTCCAAGAACCTTACACTTCTACCAGAGAATTGGAAGGAAAGTCTTGAAACTCTTGGTGTGGTGAGGATGCTGCCTTTTGGACCTGAAGGTCCCAGGTTCGAGTCCCGGCCCGGGCACTACTGAGGTACCCTTGAGTAAGGTACCGTCCCACTACACTGCTCCCTGTGTGCTGTTGGTAGCTGTCCGCTGCTCCACGTGTGCACGTGTGATGGGTTAAATGCAGAGGTCACATTTCGTTGTGGTGCTTGAGTGTGTTCACAATGACAAAGAGTCACATTCACTTCAAATGACTACAATCAGGAAGAGATTGGGCAAATTTAACCAGTGTGGGAGGTGTGTCAGTAAACACTTTTGCTCTCCAGAAAGAACATCTGGGTAAAACTATGGTATTCCAAAGAACATAGAAAAGAATAGAATAGAAAAGAACTTGATCCCTATTCGGGAAAATATATTTGTTACAGCCGCTGAAAAAATACCCTTTGGCCTTTTGGAATTAATTGGAGCTTGGCCACAGTAACAGTATACAGTTGTTGTAAGGGTCCGTCTTGTCCCATCCATGTTTTGTTTAGTCATGTGACCTGTCCATGTTTTGTTGTGATGTAGCCATATGCTTGTGTTGTTTACCACGCCCTAGCCCCACCTCACACCTGTGTCTCGTCTCTCATCGCCTCCCTGTCTTTTAGCTGTTGCTCGTTTGTGTCCTTATTTAAACCCCTGTGTTTGGTTAAGTCCTTGTCTGTTCACTGTTGTATTTATCTGTTGGTTTCACTTTGTAGTTCCCGGTATATTCATGCTTTTGTTTTGTGTTTTCCTAGTCTTCTTATTTTGTAATGTTCATTTAATTAAATACTCAACTTAAAAAAAACTCACTACTTGCAATTGCTTCCAAACCAACCAAAATTTATTACAAATGTGGTGTAGACAAAAGACAGCAAAGAACCCAGTTTGGAGTCATTGATTCAGCTCTGGATTCTGCATCGTTTTGAAGAGGGCTTGAAGAGCAACCTAAGCACACTAGCAAATCCACCCAGAAAAGGCTTGAAAAGCAGATATGGCTGTTTTGGACCCCACTGAAATGTTGGGGATGGGGTTGAAAAGTACTTTGCATGGAGGAGTGGTCAGAAATGTCAGCTGGCCAGTGTCAGAGACTGGTGTTGGGCAATCCTCAGTTGTCAAGTTTTCTGGAGAAATCCTTAGGTGTATTTCACAAAGCAAGACTTCCAAGTAAACTGGATCACTTAAGGCAGAAGTGTGACTTGCCCAATTGGACTTGGATTTTACATTCTTCTCATTGAACAAGTTGGACTTAACCAGACACTATCCTATAAAAATTTCCTTTACCTTCGCCTGCTGGGCAGTGAGCCTCGCCTTAGGGATCCCCACATGGTACGCATTGTTCTTCTACAACCCCAAATTAGAAAAAGTTGGGACAGTATGGAAAACGCAACTAAAAAAAGAAAGTAGTGATTTCTAAATTTACTTTGACTTGTATTTCATTACAGACAATATGAACACAGCATATTTCATGTTCTGTCTGGTCGACTTCATTTCATTTGTAAATATACATCCTTTCCTGTCATTCAGATCTGCAACACATTCCAAAAAAAGTTGGGACAGGAGCAATTTAGGGCAAGTGATGAGGTAAACTGGTTAAATAATGATGTGATTTGAAACAGGTGATGTCAACAGGTGATTGTAATTATGATTTG
>JBBPDA010000021.1:15235284-15248815 GCA_037974385.1 Arnoldichthys spilopterus | reverse complement strand
TGGTGGTCTGTCGGCCTGTCTGCCTGCCTGGTGGTCTGTCGGCCTGTCTGCCTGCCTGGTGGTCTGTCGGCCTGTCTGCCTGCCTGGTGGTCTGTCGGCCTGTCTATCTGGCCGTTGTTGGGTGAGTTTTGTTTGCTTGTGCGCCAGTGTTCTCACAAATTCTATAACTCGCCCTCTGAGCGTGCAGAGCCTCAAAGCTGCGGTTTCAGAAAAGATTCAAGTTGTTCTTTCATAGTTCTGTTTTTTTTTAAACTGAAGCGCTCGCCATGTAAACGGCTCTTGGAGTTAAAAAAACTAATAAAAACAATAATGTGTAGGTTTCCTGCTGAACGTTGGGGGCTGCTGTTGTGAAAGTGCTTTGTTTATTAATTTGACTTATTTGCCAGTTTTGGTTTGATGTGTGTTGAGCATGCGCGATTGTTGCGCTACCCTGTATAACTAATGTTGTGTTTCACAACTAACAGCCAGTGTGTGTATGTGTGTGTGTCAGTAGCGTGTGCTCTGCTCTGGAGTGAACTGCACTGCGTTGGCTGTGTGACACGTGTCCTGCGTGATTTATTCATTAATCCACTTCCACACGTAACACAGTGAAAATATAAAGCCCTGAGTGTAAAGATGACTGCGCGTCTACTGAACTCACATTAACCTCTGTGTTGCATTAGGCGTTCCAAATCACACCCTTGTACACTTGAAGGGCCAGTGTTCCCATAGCTGTTAGCTGTTTGAGGAGTGCCCTTTGCCTTTAACCTTGTTCTTCTTCCACAGTCTTGCACTTTGCCATAGTGCTGTGTCTTAAACAGCATTTCTTTCTGCAACAGCTCGCACCAGCCCCTCTTTGGATGCCCTGCGGAAGAGCCCGCCTCTGGAGCACCCAGCACAGCCTGCACCTCTAGCTCCCCCTGCTGCAGCCGGCTCTGTGAGCCAGAGGAGTCCCGCAGGTGGCAGACCCACTCTCGGCTCCCAAAAACAGCCGACCGAGAGCCAGGAGCAGACCAGAGGTGAGGGGATAGTGATTTGTTGGCTTTAATGGCTTTTACTTTTAAAATTAGAGGTGACTAGGAATAATGACTGTCCATCAGGTGGGCGTGTCTGTTTGTTCTAGCACCTGCTGAAGTGCGGTAGGCACGAAGCACTTTTTAGGCAATGGCTTGACAGCTGTTTTACAAAAAGCACAAGTTTTAATGGCATGTTGGTCCCTATGACGCACATGACTCTAGCCCATTACAAAAAATTTGTGAAGTAGCGCCACCTAGTGAAAGTCCATGTGGAAATGCCTGCCTAATGTTATGACACTCAGAGCACATTCACTTACACAAGTGTTGAATGTCTGTGTGGACTAAAGACTTGGCTGTGTCTCCAGTGGCAGCTTTTTCCGCAGCTTTGGGTAAATAAATTCCATCGCCACCGCAACAGTCACCTCTACTCCTAAACCTGCTACACGGTACTCTGAGAGTCTCTGCTCCTAAAAAAAAAAGAAATTTGTGCTGAATTAAATTGTCATCACCCACAGTGGCTGATGGGGAGAAGCCTTCGCGTCCAGACTCCGATTCAGGAAAGGCTGAGAACCGTGACGCCAACAAACGCCAGCCCGGTGGTACGTCTTTGTCTACTCAAGAGTTTTGTCTGTGATGTGATTTACCTATGCCTGAGTGAAACAAAGGGTCTCTCTGCCCTCAGCTGGTGCTCCTGTATTGCGAAGAGGCAGAGGAGGAGGAGGTGGAGGAGGCATCGGTGGCAGTGGCTGCGGCGGAAGTCAGCGCGGACGGGGTCGGTTTAATGTGCGCAGAGACGGACCGATGAAGTTTGAGAAGGATTTTGACTTTGAAAGCGCCAACGCCCAGTTCAACAAGGAGGAGATCGACCGAGAGTTCCAGAGCAAGCTGAAAATCAAAGGTTCGTGGTCTGCGGGTGCAGGCTCGCGGGTGGTCGGCTCGAACGTGTTGACCAAGTGTTTTTCTTGCTTTTCAGTGTAAAAAATTAGCAATTAGCATGATTTCTTTAGACAGAACCCTTCTGGAAGCTGAATGTTCCTAGCTTTTAGATTTAAAGGCAGATGAAAGTGACCGTTTGTCATTGTGAACACACTCGAGCACTACAATGAAACGTGATCTCTGCATTTAACCCATCACACGTGGAGCAGTGGGCAGCTACCAACAGTGCCTGGGGAACAGTGTAGCGGGACGGGACCTTACTCAAGAGTACCTCAGTGGTGCCTAGGCTGGGACTCGAACCTGCGACCTTCAGGGCCCAAGGCAGTGTCCTAACCACTAGGCCACAACTGCCCACTTTTTTTTTTTTTCCCCCTTCTTTTATTGGGGTGTGACAGTTTGACGCTAACTAGCCTGTAGCATTAGCATTTAGCAGCAGCTAGGTTACATTGTAATGTCTTGATGAATGTGGTCAGGGTTATTGTGACGCCCCCTAACTGCTGTAATCGCAGATGAAAAAGCAGTGAACGGAGAGGACAAGGGTGACTCCGGTGTGGAGACGCAGAACAGCGAGGGCAACGTAGAAGAGGAAGATCCGCTGGGACCCAACTGCTACTATGACAAGTCCAAGTCGTTCTTTGACAACATCTCCTGCGATGACTCCAGGTAGGATTTGAAACTGGATTTGGAGAAAATGACCCTGATTTGACTTGTCCACACAAGAATCCACACTAACCAGCCTCTTTTTTTTATCATTTCCAGAAAAGAGAGAGGTGGAGGGGGCAGGTATGCTGTTTTTAACTTCTTTTGCAAATTGTGTTGCCATAGAATCTAAGATTGGTATTCCCAACCCTTTGTTCCGGAGTAGCGCTTCCGTAATCTCTCTGATTCTGCTCATGAAAAAGCCCGTCCAGAGCTGTAGGTTATTGTAGGGCAGGGAAAACACTATGGCCCTGTTCCACACGGACGTCCGAATGAAGTGTTTTCCTGGCGTTTGTGGCGTCAGATGAGCGCAGTTCAGACGCAGACTGTTTTTCTGCACGTTGGAGCGAATCAGAGCATCCACGCAGGCATTCTGGGCTTGCGTTCAGTCTGCTGCCCATTCGGATGGCGTAAAAAAACAACATTGCATTCTGCTTTTTCTTGGCGCCAATATCAGTGTAATAAACTTCACAAAGAGCATAATTACTTAGAAGGAACCCCCTGAAAGCTGAATGTTCCTAGCGTCCTGATAAGCACAAAGAAAACGTCTTTATTGAGTTTACATGCCATTAGTTTGGCTCTGGAGGACTACAGCCTTCCCATGATCCTTCAGTCAGTGTGATCCCAGTGGTGGCGAAAATATTTTTGCCGTATCAGGAGGATTTTTAATACAACGTCGAGATTCAGGTCTAATAGACACTGATCCATATTCACTACTACAGTGCAGGATGAAGCTCAAACCCCACAGATTAAAAACACTAATTACTGCCCCCACAGGTCACACACAGTACTACAGTCTGGACTGATTACTGCCCCCACAGGTCACACACAGTACTACAGTCTGGACTGATTACTGCCACCACAGGTCACACGCAGAATTACAGTCTGGACTGATTACTGCCCCCACAGGTCACACACAAATTACAGTCTGGACTGCAGGTTGGTGATCAACAGAAGGAAATGGAGGCGAATGTAGCTTCATGTTCGTCAATCAAAGGCCGCTACAAAGCACCCACGTCACTCCGAGCACATTCACTTATCCACGAGTTTAACGCCCGTGTGGCCTAAAATGGCCAGGATAGGAGAACCCACAGTGAAAGATTGAAGTTACAATTTGTATCCTGCATCACCAGAGTTCCACCATACAATCCTGTCTCTTCTTATACGTTCTAGACAAGAATGTGAGGACTGTTCTGTGTGCTTGCCTCATAGGCCTAGACAGACCTGGGCAGAGGAGAGGAGGATGAACGCGGAAACCTTTGGCATACCCTTGCGCCACAACCGCGGCCGCGGGGGATATCGAGGCAGAGGGGGTGGCATGGGCTACCGTGGTCGTGGACGCGGGGCCAGCAGAGGCTCTTTCGGACCCCCCCGCGGTGGATCAGGCTACAGGGGAGGGTTCAGAGGAGGCAGAGGTGGCCGAGAGTTTGCTGACTTTGAGTACCGGGTAAGCGTTTCCACCCTGCATCCAACCAACACTGCAGACACCGAACACACTCATACTGCAACTGAGGGTTGAACGGTTGTCAATTCTGAAATGGTACAGTTTCAGGTTTCCTCCAGTGTGGACTCCACTCAAATCAAACACGCTTTCTTGCTTGATCTTTGACCTACAGCATGTACCATTTTCCTGGACAGTTTATGCGAACATGGCAGTGCCCACACTGAACTGAACAGAGATTGATAATTGTTAAATGTTTCCATGTTGCTTCTCTAGCCCTGTTCTTGGCCTAAGACTCATGAGGCCCATGTGGAGTTGAATGGCTCTGACTGTAAAGCTCTTAGTGAAGCCTCCAGCGTATTCACTTGGACGCTGGTGTTCAGAAGTATTAGCTCAAGGTTTCCTCACATTCTGGCAAAACTGTGACACAGCATAAACTTCTGTGTATGTTCTGTACATATATATGCGCTTTGGGCTCAATCAGTCCTTCGTTAGATGAAATCAGGTGCTGATGGAGCTTCATACACGTCCATGCAGTGGCTGGAGGCCTGGAGGAGAAACCTGGAGCCAAACCTTTGTCTTTAACAGTTCACACACCAACTTCATTGGAAACAAAATAATCTTGACCAGTGTTGCCAACTATCTCTTACAGAAAGTAGCTAATGCTTACCTAGAAAGTTGCTAGATGACGACACAGTAATTTGCATATAAATGATGTCATCTTGCTGCATTCTGCAAAAACACGTAGCGGTCTTCGCTTTCTCCTTAATAGCCAATAGGGATGGGTGTGTTGGACGCTCATGGCTGATCTGCAGGGAATGTTGACCACAGAGTTGAACAGAAAGTAGCAAAGGTGTGTCAAATGTTGCTACGTTTGTCGCTAGGTGACAAAGTCGTTAAGGTCCGAAGAGTCGTTTGATATAGCGACACTTCGTTGGCAACATTGGTCTTGATCCTTATTACAGAACTTTTATTTTGCCAAAGATACAAGCGCACGTTACTTTAATTTGACTATAATTTTTTTTTTTTTTTTTTTACTGTGTGTGTGTGTGTGTGTGTGTGTGTGTGCTTGTCGCCCCAGAAGGAGAACAAGGTGGCAGCATAGTGAACGTGAAGGACGACAGCGCCGGCCCCAACTGACGAGAGTTCCACGTCCCCGTCCCCCCTTCCTGCCTCGTACAGACTGTCTGTTTTTCTGTCTGTCCCAAACCCAGCGGAGGGGTTGGCCCCACCCCCCCGTAGGTGGACCGGCTCCAACTTTCTGCTACTTTAGGCTTTTTTTTTTTTTTTTTTTTTCTTATAGAAAAACGAAACCAATTTGGACGGCAGTCTTTCGAGCTTTTCTTTGATATGCCCGCAGAGGGGACGAGGACTTTGTGTACAAAATCCATAACTTCAATGGAATAATTATTCAGTATTTTTGCATCAATATTTTAGTTCATTTCTTATGGGAAAAAAAAAAACAAAAAAAAAATTCAAAAAAATAAATAAACGTATTTGATAATATTCCTGTTTAGGTGTACAAACGTATGCAGACGCCCGCTGATACTGTGAGCCCCATCAGTGAAATAGCTTTATTTTTATTTCTTCTTCCTCCTCCTATGTACCTTACAGAAGCACCGAGATCGTATGTGTCCTGTAGGGTCACAGTGAAAGGTTTTCAGCTCTTAATCCATCAGCCATATGCGCTAGAAGTGCAGTCGTATCGACGCCAGAGGGAACCTGCGCTCTGTGTCCGCAGGATGTTGAAGGTCGATGTAGGTGTTTGTATCAGTACTTTACTTCGTAGACAAAATTTCCCTTAAATTTTTTTTGGGAGTAAAAAAAAAAGTTTTTTGTCCCCCCCCCACATTTAAAGTATTGTAGTCGCCCATAATTTTGTAAGCTGAGCAGTCTGGTCCGGCCTCTTTTGTAAGGTCTTGCTACACGTGAGGTCACTATACTCACCTGTAGCTCGATTTGGAGCAAGGCTGTAATTCATTCAAGATATTTCCTGTTGATCGAATGTATTGATGATGCCATTGCGAATTTGCTCATTTGTCGTAGCACACGGGAGGAGAACGTTTTGGTGCATTGTGGGTGTGGTTTTGTTTTTGTTTTTTTGACTGAAATTTCTAGTTCTGTTCCCTGCTCTCGTTTCAGTGCCATCGTAGAGCGGAAGCTTTTGCAGTACCCTACTGGAACAGACTGCTGTTCTCTTTCTTTCCTCCTTCTGTTCTCTCTCTGTTGTTGTTGTGAAGCTGAAGATGGGGTGTGCATATTTGCTTTGTTTTTTATAACTGAGTGCCAGTGAATATTGCCTTCTGATGTCGATTATGTAGATGTCACTTTGTTATAGTTCAAGAGGGCTCTTTGATACCACGACGTTACAAGCTCGTGGCCGCTCGTCGGGCTACGCCCGCGCGCCGAGCCTTCAGAGTCGCAGCGTGAACCGCAAGATGAGATGCTCTTATTTTTCCCGAAAAGCCGTTTTATTGCCAAGGTCTTCAGGGATAGTCCAGCGCACCCTTTACGAGTAGGATTGGCTCGCTTCTAAAATACATTCATTTGCACTTTAAGGACGAACAGTGCCGCGATATCACGTCAGGTCGAGCTATTTTGACAGGAAAGTAGTTTGTGTACATAACTCTTATCCCCCGAATCCCATTTCCAGCTTTAATTCAGCTCATAGAAACGAGTAAATGAACAGAAGCTATGAAGTGAGGGACACGTGTGTTTTGGTTTTTATGCAAAGTAAACGGATGATTTTGGAACTGAGGGACATTTTGTAGGCGGGAGGTTCTGCAAGGCATGTTTTTCTCTGTGAATCTGGAAGCGAGGAGTCTAAAAAACGGGACTGTCCAATAGGAACGACGTACCATTTGTGCTATTGAACAGCCTTGACTTTGGGCTATTAAAGGAGTCCTCGGCCAGATCTACGGCACTGCCAATTACAGTGGAGAGTTTCCTCCTGTACCAAGCAACAGAGGTGCAAGATCCACTTCCAGTAGAAGCCAGTGGGCAGTTACTGACCCCACGACTTCTACTATAAGGGATTTGCTTATGTTTAGTACACCGTGCTCCGTGGACGTGGCCGATGGAAACTGGGTTGAGCGATTGACCGACTGTTCTTTGCTTGATCACATTTACAGTGTGCAGCGTCTCTTTGTTCAGGTTCTTCCACTCTGGAGATGTTTTGGGCTTCGAAGGCCGACTTTTCTCATGACCAGACGTACGAACACATCTGGATATACGCTTCAACCCAGATGTTTGTCGGCCATTCCACATGCACAGTTGACTTTTCTCAGAAGCAACCGCTCCTTTTTCATGAGTTGGCTGCTGCTTGCTGCCCTCATGGATTGGGGTAGAAGCCGAATTCGATGCGGGAGCTTTGGAAGATCTGGTTTTGGATGAATTTTTTTGGTTTACAGTGCATTGAGCCGAAGGGGCCAGTCTGTGAGCGCCGCTCTGTGCTTTATGGCAGTCGTCTTTTTGTTCATTCTTCCCTGTATGTCCACGACGCGCCTGCAGCTTCTCTACCAGCATTCAGGAGTTTAGATGCTTCATGTTTTCTTCTTGTTCTTTCTGTTCTCAGACGACATAAAGGGATCCAGGCGTTGGCGAGATGGGGGTTGTGCTGGGAAAGGGAGGTTTCAGAATGTTGGACGTTCTTTCTTTGTTCTCGATGAGCCGCTCACACGCAGTGAGGTCCCGTGTTCCTGTTGTGGCTATTTTCATGGCGATCGCCTTTGTCGGCACTAAGCGGCAGCCCCGCGTGTTGCATATTGATTAGGCAGCTAAGTGACGCGCCCCGACGAGCCGTTCTGATTGGATGCTTGATTTGGAGTGACTGCTTCGGAGCACAGCGTGACGGGGGGGACGTCTTAACGAGAAACGTGAAATCGAGAGGTGGGCTGTGTCTTAAACGGCTCCGTCACCCATACAGTGCACTAGAAAGGGTGTGAGCTCCGTGCACTATGTCGGATTTAAGTTTAAATTTTTGTTATTTCGGGACCCCGCTTTGGTAGCACGTACCGCCCAGGGAGGAGGAGTGTCCGGCAGCCCTGGACTGATGCAATAATCTCATGACTATTACAGACCCCCCCACCCCTGTGCTCGAACGAGATTTTCCGATTGTACATACGCCGTTTTGGTTTTGTAAAGGTGATGAAAAGATTGTTTTTCTCTCTTCTGGAAGACGTTTGATGGGCTTTTCTTTTTCTGAATAAAGCAATTGTACAGCATGGTGTACTTTCACTGGCCACATTGAGGTTTTTATTCAGACATGAGAAATAAATAGTTGTTCAGTATCTGCGCTGTGTTTGTCTTCAATATGTCCTGTCAACAACGGTACTGCACAACTGTAGTACACGACTGTAAAAAAAAAAAAAAAAAAATCTTGGTGTTACAAAGACTCTTGTTTTTCCACTCACATATACGTAACCTTACTTGAACAGCCTTTCTTCATTTCCGAAATATTGCAAAGTAAAAAACGCACCTTGTGTTGCAGACACGCATTCATACCTCAAGGCTAGATCACTGCAATGCCCTGCTATCAGGATGTTCCACTACAACTGGTCCAACATGCAGCGGTGAGGGATCTTACTAGAACATTTGATCATATCAGCGCAGTACTGTCTAAATGACACTGGCTTCCAGTTAAATTCCATATTGATTTTAAAATACTACTTTTAACATAAAGCCAAACATGGCTCCGCCCCTGGGTACCTTACTGAACTTCTCTCCCATTATGAACCTTCACGTCTTCTTAGATGGCAACGTGCTGCTAATTTCTTGTTCCCAGAATCCTAAAAAATACAGCAGGGGGAAGAGCCTTCTCATACACAGCCCCCCCACGTCTGGAACAATCTTCCAGCTAGTGTTCGGGACGGTTTTCAAGTGTATGTTAAAAACGTACTTGTTTATCCGGCGTTTGCTCATGGACATAGAATATTAAAGTTAACTGTGACACCGGTGCTGTCGCCCCATCCCTCTCACGCGTTCTCCTAGTTGGATGATGGTGGAGCGAGGGGGTGCTAGCGTCATAGGGTGCGCTCATGTCTGTGACACCCCCCCCCGACTCTGTCCCTTCTAGCTCGGCTGTTAAAGTGAGGTTCTGCTGGATCCTGTTCATAGTCATGTTTATTTTATACACTGACACCAAAACGAGCGAACTGTTCTTTTCTCTCTTTTATTTGACTATTACTACCGAGGGGAGCTGCTGACCATGCGTTCAGCCCAATCGACCTTCATCACGGCCCACCCGCACACACGAAATGCCACGTTTCCTACCATCACCTAGGCTCCCAGCCAGGGCACGATAGACTAGATCCTCTACTACATTTGGACTGTAGGAGCCGCCCCCATCCCCTTCAGTTCTGACCTGCTGTCCAGTGGGGTCATTTAGGTCATTTATTGTTACACCGTAGCCATGACACATATGGACTGAACTAACGCCGCCTTTATAAACCAAACCTCCCATCTTGCAACTGTTTGAAATGAAACTTCATTGAACATAAAAGTGATGCACCGTTTCTATAGCAACAGTCCCCAGCTCTGATGCCGGAGGGCTGGTGTCCAGCACCGTTCACAGGTGAGTTGAACCAGGTTTGTGTGAGCAGGTAAGTAATTATACCAGCCCTGCATGACCAGAGAGAGGTCCTACACAATGTGCTAAATGGGGCAAGTAACATCGTAGAAGCCTTTTAAATACAAAGATGACGGACCAGTGTCCTTTTCACCAGCACAGGTGATGTATCACCAACCTGTCAATGGAAGTGAATGGGGTGTGTTCAAGCAAGAACAGAGCAAGTACAACACTAGAGCAATGAGATTCTAGACCAGTAGTTCCTGAACTCTGACGGGGGGTGGAATATAGTATTTTGCAGCAAGTGAATAGTCAGTTCTTGAAGCTGATGTCCTGGAAGCAGGAGGAAAAGGATCTGAGCCACTTTGTGGAGTGTTCCAGGTGTGCAGAAGTCAGTACCTACCAAGAGCGATGAAAGGAAGGACGACTGGTGAATTGATGACAGGGTCATGGGCACCCGAGGCTCACTGATGCGTGTGGGGCGTAAAGACTAGCCCATCTGGTCTGATCCCACAGAAGAGCTACTGTGGTGTAGAAAGTGACGCTGACTCTGATAGAAAGGAGTCAGAACACACAGTGCAGCACAGTCAGAGCTGCTCCAGCAGCAGGAGGGACACACTCAGTGTTAGGCAGGTGGTGCTAATGTTATGGCTGATTGGCAATACCAATTGTATAATACTTGGTCACTGACCCACGCCAGCAGGGGGCAGTGTGGGCGGCTGATCACTGCAGAAGAAGAGAAGGACGCTGAGCGAGAGCAGTGGGGCTCGCAGTTCTACACAGGCTCTCCTGGATCTTTCCGACGGGTCTGCAGCAGCAGCAGAGCCCTGACCCCGGACTGTCCTTCAGGAAGCCGCTGAGAAGCGACCGAGGAGCAGCCGCGGCTCCAGGCGCTTCCGTGAACATGTCTGTGGTTTTTGTCCCGAAGAGGCAGCGCGGGAAGGCTCAGATCAACCAGGAGACCATCCAGAGAGTAAGGACGCGGACGCGCTCACCCGTATTTCAGATCTGCCCACGTGTACAGCAGTGGTGGCGGGAGTGGAACGTTTGAGCGTTTGAATCAAAGAGAACGTTCGATTTGGAGAAATATTCGATCTTGCTGGACGTTCGAAGCGTCGCTCAACAGCGACATCTAGCGGAGGAGCCGGAGAGTAGATTCAATTATAGTAATATTATATTACAATTCACTTCATTATATTTTAGATTAAATTATAGTAATATATTCTACTACATTATATTTTAGATTGGTGGGCAGTGGAGGCCTAGTGGTTAGGAAGCTGCCTTTGGGGCCTAAAGATCGCAGGTTCGAGTCCCAGCCCGGGCACTACTGAGGTTCCCTTGAGCAAGGTACTGTCCCGCTACACTGCTCCCCGGGCGCTGTTGGTAGCTGCCTGCTGTTCCACGTGTGCACATGTGATGGGTTTAATGCAGAGGTAACATTTCGTTGTGGTGCTTGAGTGTGTTCACAATGACAGTCACTTTCATTAAATTATGGTAATATTTTACTGCATTATATTTTAGATTAAATTAGATCACATTACTGAAAGTGACTTATTTGTCATTGTGAACACACTCAGTCACACACACAGAGTGCACCATTACCAAATATGACCACATGTGGAGCAGTGGGCTGCTGTGTAAAGCACCAGGGGAGCAATGTTGAGATGGTACCTTGCAGTATATCAAGGTTCCACCTGTGCTGTTAGGTCATGTGCTTTGTGTGCTGCTGTTGCAACAAAAGTGCCCACCCCTGGGGTCAATGAAGTGGTCTAACCTGATGTGGTGTGATCCTTGCAGCTCCTGGATGAAAACGACCAGCTCGTCAGGTGTATAGCAGAGTACATGCAGAAAGGCAGAGCCACCGAGTGTGTGCAGTAAGTCCATCCAGCATGAAGCCCATGATCCACACTTCTCTCCTAAACGCACACACTGAACAGTGAGAGGTGTGGGGGGTTACCACACACGGGACACGCGCCTCCTAAGTTCTGATGTTTCCTGATTTGGATGCCGCACGCCTTATGTCCTGTGTAATGTTGCTCTTTTACAGCATATTCTACCACATAGACTGGTTTGGTGAGTGACCACTGTTGGTCATAGAACAGAAGGTAACTGTTTTATGAAAAAGAGAAATTATTTACAGCCCATTTATCATTAGCCATTAATGCGGTCATACAGTGTCCATTCAGCTATAATCTACTGGAACACCTGATTTGGGAAATAGATTGATTGGATAAATGTTTGGAAGATGCCTAATAAATTTATATATATTTATATGTAAAAATCCATAATTTACATTTTTAATCAAAACACTACACAGTGAAACTCTATTGGGTAAATACAATTAATTATTCTATTATATTAATACAAAAAAATGATATTAATATGGGACTAATAGGATTATACATATGGCCAGTGGTGAGCGCTTGTCCCTTGTAAACAGGCCTGTTCACTTTGGTTCCCTTGAGCAAGGTACCATCCTGCTCCCCAGACGCTGTTGATAGCTGCACGCTCCTCCATGTGTGATGGTTTAATAGCAGAGGTCACATTTGGTTGTGATGCACTTTGTGTGATTGTGGTCACAATGACAAGTAAGTCACTTTCACTTCACTCATGTATTATTTTTATTACAACAAAAAATCATATTAATAAAATTCATAATACAATAAATATTCTATTGATACGGCAGTAATATAGTAATACAATATATTAACCCAGTAAAGAGTTTCACTTTGCACTGTTTATTCACTGTAAATGTAGATGAAAGCTGAACAGTAACAGCTTCTCAAACCACTCAGATCCTACATTTCCCAGACACCCCCCCCCCCGCGTTCCCAGCTACCTGTAGCGCCTTGCTAAGCAGTCGACATTAGCGATAGTTCGACGATTACCGTCGAGAAGCGGCCACTGTGTCGCTGTTAAAGTAAACTCTACCAATATTATGTTCACCTGACGTCGAGGGGAGTTTCTTTAGTGGGACGGAAACGTTTGTTTGCTTCGTTCTTTTTGAATCGTCGTCTTCACTCAGCTGTGTTTGCGCGTCCGTAGTGGCCCTAATGCCCGGATGAGACGGCGGCGTCTGATTTGTCCGCAGCCCCTGCGACGCTCTGGGATATGTAGTCCAGCGAAACTACAAGAATAACTGGAAGTACTACATTATGCGCAATCTCGACATGATGTACTTTTCTTGTTGGATTGCGTTAGCACCGTGGCTCCTCGCTCGTTCTTGCGCAGCTGGACGGTTTTCATGAATCATGTTTTTCCAACATGACCTATTTCCATAATGGACTTCAAGGTGCACGTTATAGCTTATGGCACGTGACTGTACGTTCAGTGCTGTGAGACGCACCATTACATTTTTTTTATATAAATAGGATCATATGAATTGTTCTATTAGTACCATATTAATTTATTATAGACAAATGGATCATTTTTAATGTTTTATCATTTATTAGGCATCTTCCAAACATTTATCCATCCTTCCCCAAATCAGGTCTTCTGGTATATTACAGCTGGAAGGAAACAAAGAAGCATTAATGACTATGTGAACATACACGTCCTTCATTTCTATGACCAACAGCAGTCATTCACTGCACTGACTCCATGTAATAAAATACGCCATAAAAGAGCGGCAGAGATAAGTGGCCACGTGTGCGTCGTCCAAACCAGGTAATAATAAGCAACGTGAGAAGCTCAGGGCCTGGATTCAACAAATTGGTGTGTGGAGGGACATCAGTTCCACAGGGATGGAGAAGAATGAGGATTCATTTCCCTGTCCACTTTACTAATATTATAATTATTTTATATATATATATATATATATATATATATATATATATAATAAACTTTTTTTTCACTTTTGGGTCCCACAAACAAGTGTGGATGTGTCCCAAAAAA
>JBBPDA010000021.1:15166369-15180646 GCA_037974385.1 Arnoldichthys spilopterus | reverse complement strand
GACTGTCTGATTACTGCCCCCCACAGGTAAACACACAGTATTACAGTCTGGACTGTCTGATTACTGCCCCCACAGGTGAACACACAGAATTACAGTCTGGACTGATTACTGCCCCCCATAGGTAAACACACAGAATTACAGTCTGGACTGTCTGATTACTGCTCATGTAAACACAGGTTGCAGGTTGGAGCTTAACAGAGGGAAGCGGACATGAATGTAATGCCACACTGAAATCAATCAAGCTACCAATCGCAGAGCAGCTCAGAGCTTTGAATGCCTGTGTGGACTAGTGGCCTCTTGTGACTCTCGCTTTATGTCAAAAGCAAATACATGTTGTCCCAAAATATCCAGCTCCTTTTAATAATTGAATTCACTTATCCACTGCTGACACAGACCTTTAGACGTGCACACGCACTCGCACCTCCTGTGAAAAAGCACAGCCAGTAGAATGGGTTCTGGAGCAGAAGGACAAGAGCCTAACACCATAAGCTCTGGAGCTCTGGAGCTGCGTTCTCTGGAATGATAGAACTGCATCCGACACCTTAGGGATGAGTTGGAGTGGGGTCTGTTTGATCCAGCATCAGCACTTGACCTCAGCAGTGTTCCAACATCTAGTGCAAAGCCTTCCCAGAGGAGCAAAGGCTCCTGTACAAAGGGCCTGTAGATTTTAGGGGGAATGCTGAATGAGCAGGGGTCTCATGGACATTGCTTCAGTTACATTTAGATTGTTATATACCAGAGTACGCCTTTAAACACCCACCCCACCCCCCAAACCTGCCCTAAAAACATTACCCATAAAGCAATGAATGACTAGTTTGGATGTTTGTTTTTTCCCCTAAGTAAAGCATAACTTTGGCAGGCTGCCCTCAGGTAGGCCAAAGTCTGGAAAATCCCATGATTCACGCAGCTCTGCAGACGCACAGCGCCAGTTCTCACTCTTCTCTCACCTAGAGGGGTCCATATCAGGGCTGAACGATGAGGGGAAAACATTGATTTGTGATTTTTAAATCTGGTATTTGATCGCAGTTAAAATATACATTTCATTTCTTTTCCACCCAGACCCTCGTTTCTGCCGAAACTCCAAACCCTCACACCTGAGGCTGGTGTATGTGTACAGTGTGGAAAGTAAAGTGTTTGTACAGTTTTTTGTGTATTTGGGTTACATGTATGTTATGGCTACTGGAACCAAAAGTTCCCTCTGGATTAAAAATCTGTCTGTCTATCTATCCATCTACCTATCTGTCTATTCATCTGTCTATCTATCCATCTACCTATCTGTCTATTCATCTACCTATCCATCTACCTATCTGTCTATTCATCTGTCTATCTATCCATCTACCTATCTGTCTATTCATCTACCTATCCATCTACCTATCTGTCTATCTATCCATCTATCTACCTCACAGTCTGTCTATTCATCTACCTATCTGTCTATCTATCTATCTATCTATCTATCTATCTATCTATCTATCTATCTATCTATCTATCTATCTATCTATCCATCTACCTATCCGTCTGTATACCTATCCATCTATCTATCCATCTGTCTACCTCACAGTCTGTCTATTCATCTATCTATCCATCTACCTATCTATCTATCTATCTATATATCTATCTATTCATCTGTCTATCTATCCATCTACCTATCTGTCTATTTATCTATATATCTATCTATTCATCTGTCTATCTATCCATCTACCTGTCTGTCTGTCTACCTATCCATCTATCTATCTGTCTATCTACCTATATGTCTGTCTATCCATCTAATTATTTCTCTATCTATCCATCTATCTATTTATCCATCTATCGTCTCTCTATCTGTCTATCTATCTATCCATTTATCTGTCTGCCTATCTATCCATCCATCAGTTTACATATCTATCTATATATCTAATCTATCTATTTATCTGTCTGCCTATCCATTTATCTTTCTTTCTATCTATCTACCATCTTACCTATCTATCCATCCATCTGTCTATCTATAAAACACTGTCCGGCCCTGGTCCGTGCTCCTCTGCTCAGCGCGTAAACCCTGAATAATTAGATAATATCACCTCTGCTCTGTGATTGGTCTGGTTTCCCAGACGAAGATCGGGCCCATTTCACCGAAAGCATTTACAATGGAGAGTCACCACAAACAATACACCGTAATCCCAAACCGAGCTTAATCCGGGAAATTACCCCACCTGCTTTTATGACTCAAGTCCACCCATTACCATGCACAAAACAGGGCTTTGTTTCAGCACCCGCACTCTGTAAACTCCATCCTGACCAACCTGCTCAGGAATAACACACACAAACCACAAACAGTAATCAAGAAGAACTCTCCCACAGCACTGCTTCCTACACCGCGCGCAGCTGAACACCCTGATCCCTGTAATTCCCAAACAAATGAGCCTACTGGAGTATTGTTATAAAGCGTCTGTTCCTGAGACCACGATTTAATCCCCTAGTGCTCCCAACACTGTCCCTGGACCAGGTGTGCTAGGGCAGGGGCGCAAGTGGATAAGCCATTAGCTGCAATACGGACTGGAGAAGAAAGGTACACTGCAGCTCGAGGGGTCTCATTTACGTAGTGGACGCAAACTTTGGCCCCCAAACGTGTGGAGTCTGCCTTAATGCACTTGAGGGAATTCGACGAGAGAAAGAGAGAGAGAGAGAGAGAGAGAGAGTGCAGTGTTTCCCCTACCATTAAACACATCCGTGCTACCCAGCACAGAGCCTCGGTGGCTCTTCTGTGGCATCAGACCAGGCGGGCTAGCCTCCACTCCCCAAACGCATCAGTGAGCCTTGGACGCCCGTGACCCAGTCGTCCTTCCTTGGCTCACTGTTGGTAGGTACGAACTACTGCACACCTGGCACCCCCCACTGACTCAGCCGTCTGGAACGTCCCTTGTCAAAGTGTCGCCGATCCATACGCTCCTGCTTCCAGCACACTGACTTCAAGAACTGACTGTTCACATGCTGCCTAAGATATCCCCACCCCCCAACAGGTGCCACTGCAACGGAATAACTGGGCAGTCAATGTTATTCCCGTCACCATGCAGTGGTGTTAATGTTATGGCTGACCGGGGTCTCTCAACAGCCCAGCCCACGACCTCGTGCACACGCGACAACAATGGAAACTTCAAAGGAATCCGGGGGAAACGCTAAAATGCTGACTTGGACCTTTTTTTTTTGTCCGGCGATTCCTCTAATTTCCAAAACAAACGAGCTCAGTGTAAAGGGGGCGTGTTCCTGAGCACTGCCCACGCATTTCTCCCATTACCCGTTAAAACTGCAGACAGTGGGCGGATTCTGGAACACAGGGCGACGAGGTGAAGCGGCGTAATGTGGGACAGTCATATTCTTCCAGTCAGCCATAACATTAACACCACCTGCCTAATTCTGACTAGGTCCCACTCACGCAAGGCCTTTGTCAGGGCGGCTCAGATATTTACGCTCCTGCTTCCAGCACATTGACCTCAAGAACTGACTGTTCCCTTACTGCGTAATGTATCCAGCACCCCCCCAGACACGTGCCACTGTAATGAAATAGTTAGATCAATGTAACTCACGTCAGCTGTCAGTGGTGTTAATGTTATGGCTGATGTGTGTAGTGACGCGTTGCAATGGACGTTGAGCATCATCTAAATAAACTACACACCTCTGAACCTTAGCCGCACACACACACGCACACACACAGGACAGTAAGCATTCATGCCCATCCGCTCTGTCTCTTATGGCCAACCCCTGCTGACTCTACACACCTGTTCACCACATCTGTACACCAGGGCTGCACCGAGGTGGGATTCGCAGGCTGACGCCGATATTTGATACTTTTAACGGTTCCCATTGATCTGTTCATTGTGACATTTCCAAGCAACACAAAGGTTCCCAAACGACATACAAACTGACAAAATTGGAGATTTTACACAAATAATATTAATATATTAATATAATGTATACATTCCTAGAATAAAATAAAAATTATATGGTAAAAAAAAAAGTTAAATATTTATTCCTACAAGCTTAAAAATGACTACAGGCCAAAGGTGGGATTCACCCAGGACAGGAGGCCCACCCATCAGAAGGCAACACAGAGAGAGACAACCAATCAAATCACATTTACTTCATAAATTACAAAGTGAAATGCAAACCTGTCAACTCAACCTTTACACTCCTCTCAATCTTTTACACCTGCAAGGGTTCTCCTTTATAAATTACACAGTGAATGACAAACCTGTAAACACCTGTAAACCTTTACATTCATAAAGGTTCTCCTTTGTACAAAACACAAGCCTGTCAACTCAAACTTTACAGTTGTAGGAGCGAGACACAGCCTGTAAAACCCAAACGCTGCTGCACGACCGGACTAAAGCCTGCGCTGCACGTGAACACGTGTCATTTCGGGGCTTTCCTGCTCAGAAGATGCTACTCACCGAAATACTCCCTCTTCATGTGCATCTCGAGCTCGCGCTCCAGCTCGAGCGTGAGGGCCTCCAGCCTCCGCTCCGCCTGACTCGGTCCGCACTCCCTGCTCGGGGTCACCTGGTAGGGCAGCTTCAGCTTCTGCCCCGGCGCGCCGGGGTCCATCTCTACGGCGTGCTGCGCGTCCTCCAGCGCGGCGAAGGCGTGCAGGTGCAGTCGGTGGTGGAGCCCGTGGAGCCCGTTGGCCTCGCCGCCGCCTCCCCCTCCTCCTCCCCCGCCGCAGTCCTGCAGCAGCAGCGCGTCCTCCAGCACGGACGCACGCGGCGAAGGCAGCTGCAGCTCCGCGCCGGCGCTCATGGAGCCCCGCGAGCTGTGGCTGGAGATGCTGGAGCGCGGGCTGGCGGCGGAGGGGGCGGCGGCGGCGACCGACGCAGAGTAGCTGGACCGGGGGCTCGCGGCGCTGGAGCGCGGGCTCGCGTGCCGCTGGTCGTAGCCCAGGCTGACGCCGCTGGTGCGGTTGCTGCTCGGTCTGCTGCCCGCGCAGTCGCAGCCGCTCAGGCTCGAGTGCGTGCTCGCGTAGCTGGAGCGCGGGCTGAGCGCGCAGCCGCCGACGACGACGCCCTCGACGCCCTGCGCGAGGCTGCAGCGGGGACTCGCGTACCTCTCCTGCTGCTGTCCCGGCACGAGCACGCTGCCACGCGGGCTGCCGCCGCTGCTGCAGCTCGAGCGCGGGCTCGTCGTCGCCCCCGTGTTGCTGCCGCCGCCGCCGAATCCGTTCCTGCCGCCGGAGCACAGCTGCTTCCCCGGTCCCGGTGCCTCGTAGGCGACGCCGTAGCGGAGCCCGTGCACCTCCTGCGGGGAGTACCGCCGGTGCCGCTCTCCGCCGCCGTAGCACGGCAACGCCACCTCGGAGCGCGCGCAGAAGCCGCCGCCCGCGTCCTCCTCGTCGTCGTCCGCGTGAGCTCCGTCTCGTGCCGGCGAGCACAGGTCCAGCGGCGCGGCGCGGCTCCCGTTCGCCAAGCGCACGGAGCTCGGCACCGGCACTGGCACCGGCAGCGGCACCTTAACGCAGGTCCCGGTCATGTAAGCCGCGTCCCCCGCTCCTCCTCCTCCGCCGCTCGTGCGTTTAACGTTACTTTTCACGCCGTGAAGCAGCACGACGGCGGCGGCGGCGGCGGGCGAGAAATCCGCCTCGAGCGCGCCCAGTTCGCCTCTCCCGCCGTCGCCGTACGTGTCGTAGATCGACAGGTTCTCCAGCAGCTTGCTCGCCCGGTGGCCCAGGTCCTCGCCGTAGCGATGCATGGCTGAAGGCGCGAGAGCCCCGCGAACGGGGCAGCGCGAGCCACGGCGGTCGGTGAAGGAGGGAGAGAGGGAGGGAGAGAGAGAGAGAGAGGGAGGGAGAAAGAGAGAGAGAAAGCGAGCGAGGAAAGAGAGAGAGAGTGAGAGCGAGAATTAGCAAATTAGCATTTCCCACAGAAATCACCACAGATCGGTGTCATCGTCGCGTTTTTTTTCGCTCTTTTCCTTTCGTCCCGGTCTCCCTCCTCCGGTCCCCACGCGGAAACGACCACTTTCCACTCGTTTGTCGAAAGTTTTTTCCTCCTCCTCCTCTCGCTCGCTCCTCTTTTTTTTTCTTCTCCCCCGTTTGTCAAATTTCAGTTTTTCTGCTGAAGTAGAAAGGTTTCCCCCTCACAGTGAACGGCGCGCGCGACGCGGAGGAATTTCTCTTACTCTGTATTGTCGGATCGCGGAGGGGGGTGGTTCGGTGGAGGGGGGGTGTTCTCTACAATCTTTTTTTTTTTTTATATTTTCATTATCGTTTTTTTTTTTTTTTAATAAAAAAAATCCAATTTGTTCCGAAAAGTGGCGTAATTTTCTTCGGCGAGCCGCGTTCTCCGTAAGGGGCGAGCGAACGGCGGAGGGGGGGGGACTAGTTTGTGCAGGCAGGAATGCGCGGAGGCGGACGGCGGAGGCGCGCTGCGGCGCTTTGGTATGCGCTTAATGCCTGAGAGAGACAATGACTGCCACCGAGCTCAGCGAGGGGGTCCTGGCTAAATAAATAAAAAAAACTGCTTTAGAGAGGGTGTGTGTGTGTGTGAGGGGAGTGTTTGCGTCCGACTTTCGTGCAAGATTAAAGATTTGAAGGTTGGATTCCGGCCGCCCTGGCCGGCGGAGCGAGTTAGGCCCCGAACTCTTGTGTGGCCCACGTTATAGGAGCAGGAACCTGGAGATAAAGGGCCTCTGATGAGCAAACAGACCAGGCCTATCGCTCTGTCTGTCTCACCGTAGCCTTTCGGAGACTTTCTGCACCTAAAAAGTGGCCGGCGAGCCAAGCACCAGAAAGCACAAACCAAGGGTCGAGGCCCTCCGTCGGTCCCAGCTGTGGAGAGATCGTCTCTAAAAACCATGATCTGTATTGTGTAGTTCCTCCTCACACTGCCAAAATAGCTCCGATGGTGGGATCAGAGCCATAACCCCGTTGCTCACTCATCACTGGTCCTTCCTTGGATCACCAACTTCAAGAACTGACTGTTCACATGCTGCCAAATATACCCGCTCAACCCCCGACAGGTGCCACTGTAATGAAATAACTAAAAAGTCAATGTTATTCACTTCACCTGTCAGTGGTGTTAATGTTATGGCTGATCGGTGTATAATGCTAAACGAGGTTAAGAGAGAATGGGCAGTGGAGGCCTAGTGTTGAGGACGCTGCCTTTGAGACCTAAATGTCGCAGGTTCGAGTCCCTGGGCACCCCTTGACCAAGGTACCGTCCCGCTACACTGCTGTGCGCTGTTGGTAGCTGCCCACTGCTCCACGTGTGCACGTGTGATGGGTTAAATGCAAAGGTCGTGTTTCGTTGTGGTGCTTGAGTGTGTTCACAACGACAATCACTTTCACTTCACTACGGCCACCCGTTCACCAGCAGAGGATGTAAAAATGAGCACACGGGGAGCGTCGAAGGTGAAGGCTGTGTCCCAATCTGCGCACTACCACACTAGATGGCGTGCACAACTGTTAGAAATGCATTCAGCGACGATGTAGCACGGCAGGTACATGGGCGTGTGGTTTGGGACACAGCCGAAGCACATACAATTGGCAGAACTAACCTGTGCATTGATTTTACTGTGTTCAATGACGACGCGCCGACTTCACACGGGCATAAAAGGTCACGACCTCTACGGTTTGCTTGGAGAGCAGACTGACCACGGCGTAAGATCATCGGATAACCCATCCCTACCTGGCCGCAGGACCGAGTGGCCACAGTTTTGGTGTATAACTGCTAAACGCGCGCGTTCTCCGGCCCCGAGGCGGGCAGCCCCGGCCTGGTGGTTACCCATTGTGAGACGGCGTTTCCTCAGACTGGGCGGCGTATTGAATTCAGGCCGGGGGAAGGGCGGCTCGGACACCTTCGCACCGGTGTAAATCTTCTGCTGTTTCAGCAAAGTGACATTGTTCTTTTCATTGGCACAGTCCTATCACTTTACGCGCGACGGCAGCGAGGCCGCGCTTGTGAATATTCAATATTCCTGTAAAACCCGTAAAGACCCCGTTCCCACTTTTAAGGCGCTCTCGTTCTTCTTTGTGCGTTCTTTCTCTCTCTTCCTCTTTACACTTTTCCGAAATCCTTAACACGTGTCGCGTTACAGCCGCGCTCGAACGACTACTTTTCCTTTCTCACATGCCCTCCCATTGTAGCGCTCCCAGTATCGCTTTCACCCGCAGCCCCTGTTGGGAAGAATGCTTTGTGGGTCACTGGAGGAAGAAGAAAAATACTCGTTTTTCGACCGTTTTGCATCGTTTTATTGCTTAAAGTACGATTTATTTATCCTAAAATAGAGGAATATCAAGGAAAAGATGTTGTGATTGTTCTGAACGGACGTAACCGATAGGCCATGACATGTCTGGAGTCCACTTTTTGCTTGAACTGGAGCTACGAAGCTAAAATTTCTAACACCAGAAAACAATAGTCACCCAAATACTCACCAAAACTTATAAGCCAGCCCTTCATTAGGGTGGAGCAGACTTGGTGGCTGTGGTTTAGGACACAGCCGGAGGGTACAGACTGGTATGTCGTAGTTTTTCACTTTTAAAAGGAGGACGCCGTTTAATTCCTTAGCCTTGAATTAGCGGTGAGATGACACATGTATAGTTATTATGATTTATTCTCATTCTTTTTTGTAACTTTTGCTTAGACAAACACACATTTTAGGGCGGCGGGTGGTGCAGTGGTTTGCACTGTCGCCTCACAGCAAGAAGCTCCTGGGTTTGACCCCTGGGGGCCTTTCCGTGTGGAGTTTTCACAAGCTCGCCTAGTGTTTCCTCCGGGTTCTCCGGTTTCCTCCCACAGTCCAAAGGCTGCAGTAGTTTGATGCTCTAAATTGCCCGTAGGTGTGAGTGTGTGTATGAATGGTTATCTGTGTGTTGCCCTGTGATGGGTTGGACTCCTGTCCTGGGTGAACCCCACCTTAGGCCCACAGTCAGCTGTGATTGGCTCCAGCTTCCCCGCGACCCGGAAACGGAAGAAGCGGTTTAGAAAATGGATGAATGGACATAAATGTTACATACCTCCTTAGTGATCATATGTTTTAAAAGCAACGGCCATTGTGGCTTTAAAGCAACCAAAAATACATGAACCCCCTTAATTTCTCTATTCATATTCCTGGTTTGAATCTGATAGACAACCATAGATAAAAGTAGGCGTCGCATTTATTTATATCACAATTAATACTCCAAAATCTCATGGGGACAAACCAACCCACAGTCCATAATGACATACTGAAAGAGAAAGTGTCAATATGTATTTATCTAATATTATTTTATGATTTTAAAAAACAATTAAATAGACTTTTATTTTGGTACACACGTCTACTCTGTTGACATTGCTTCTGAAGTCCACAAGATGGCGCAAAACAATGTTCTTCTGTTGCGTCACACTGGAAATTGGATGCCGAGGTGGCTGCTGTACTACGCGCTGTCTGCTTTTAAGTCAAAGAACCACGATAGCATCATACTGTTGGACAAATATCGTGCTAAAGTGGTATTGTGGCCCGTCCCACCCCGACAACGTTCCAACGTACACCAGATCCTTCAGACATACTGCAGTACACTACAGGAAACGAAGGGGGCGATAATGGCTTGTGTTGTTTTGTTGCATCGTGAGAAGGAATCAGAGCTCTGGCTGCTGTGCAGAAGGCCGAATAGCTTGATTGGCCGAATTCTAGTCCGGTCACGAACCAATCACAGGAACGACAGTTGGTCAAAGGCCTAATGGACGTGGGCACGAAATCCGGCTGTGTCCCGTTCACGCTGCCCTTACTGACCCACAACAGGCAGGAAGGAGAGCATTAACGCCACGACGACCACAAACAGCACCGCATCAAGGACCAGCTTCTTCATGGTGGAGGTCGCGTGCCTCCTCCCGTGCCCTCTGCTCCTGAACCACTCCACCACGTCCTTCAGGTCATGTTCTCTGGGGTCGTAGCCCAGCTCAGCCCGGGCCTTGTCCATGCTGAAGTAGTGAGTGACCCCGGTCTTGTAGACCTCGGCGCGCGTCAGCAAGGGCTGGAAGTTGTAGACGCGGCCGACCAGGCCGTGCAGCATCTCGGTGAGGAAGGCGAAGACGTACACCAGAGACAGTGGAAGTCGTAGTTTGGGGAAAGAGTAGCCCAGACCCTCCACTAGTGGCCTGAAGAACTCGAAGTTGTTGACCGGTCGTCCGTCAGAGATGAAGTAAGCCTGTCCGGCTGCGCGGCGCCGCCGTCCCTCTGCCAGCGCTTCCGCTGCTAGAACGTGCGCAGAGACCAGGTTGTCGACGTGAACGAATTCCACCAGGCTGTCCGGATCTCCGTACACGAACTTAAAGAGGCCTTTCTCAATGTATCCCACAATCCTCGGGAGATGCCTCTGTTCCCCGGGGCCGTAAATTCCAGCCGGACGCAGGGCGCAAGTCCGCAGGACCCCTCGACCTTGGTTTAGCGGCGACCCGTTCGCCTTCAACACCCGCATCTCCGCTAGCGACTTGGTCCTAGAGTAGTGGTCTGGGTGGAGGTGCAGGGGGAGGTAGGGGAGAGTCTCGTCGCCGTTTTCTATGACCTGGCCGCCAAAGACCACGTTGAAGGTGCTGGTGTACACCAGGCGTGGGACCCCGAGGGCCACGCAGGCCTGGAGAACATTCCCAGTTCCCTCAACGTTCACTTCTTCGATCAGCTGCTTGTTGAGCTGCTCCCTCCCCGACATCCCGTAGGAAGCGATGTGAAAGACACAGTCCGCTCCACGTAGGACCTTCTCCACCTGGGCGTAGTCCCGTACATCACCCTGGGCAAAGTCCACGCCCTTGGGCAACGGCCCACTCGGAGGCCTCACGTCGAACAGGAGGATTCTGGGTGACGTTTTGACGAGGGTACAAGCAAGGCTGCATAGAAACAAACAAGCAAACAATCATTCTGCAACACGCCTGTCACACATTCCCTCCTTACCCTAAATAACGTCTAATTCTGAGCTTATTTTTAATTTAAGGCTTATTACATAGTAACTACACATCAATTTATGTTACACGACCCACGTAGACGTAAAAATGTGGAAGGGGTGCGTACATTTTATACACAGTCCTGCAGAAAGTGCGTTAATGGCCTAATATCTAGGCGTATGTTTAAAAAGCTTGTTCCGTTATGCAAGATTTAAAGTACATACAAGTGTACATGAATCAGCCACAACATTAGCACCACCTGCCTAACCTAATGAGCGTGTCTCTCCTACCTCTGACTGTGCTGCACTGTGTTCTGACCCCTTTCCATCAGAGTCAGCAGAGCCAACACTGGCTCAGGTCCTTACGCTCCTGCTTCCAGCACATCAACTTCAAGGACTGAATGTTTACCTGCTGCTTAATATAGCCCACCATTGCCATCGTAATGAAATAACTAGAGAGTCCGTTTGCTCGCCAGTGGGGTTAATGTTATGGCTGATCTGTTTATATATCATTATAATAAATCTAAGCAGCATTAATACTAATTTGCAGATAAACATGACCAAATAATGAGCGCGACAAGTTGCAGCTGCTTAAAAAACAAAAGAAAGAAAGAAGATTGAACAGTTTAGTGCTGCCCTCTAGTGGTCACTGGCTTCATGACTTCTTACCTATGCCACCACTGATTAATTATTACAGTATAAAACCACTATTTTTATTCCTAAATTAGGCAGAAGCCACTGTTGGCCACTGTGGTCAAGCAGACTCATGGAAATCACACGAAATCTGTGCTACAGCCACTTAACCACGCTGGTCTAAGGTGCATTTATCTCAGCGCTAATGTTTGCACCAGATGGGACACGGGCAGTGTGAATAACATACCGAAATCCAAAATAACCGCCCCCACCAGTGATGACATATCTGTTGGCTCCTGTGTTGGTGTTCATTGTAAAGGGAAGCTGTTGGGAAGACAGACAGAGAGACACTGTGAAGCAACATCGTGTTCCAGTCTTGCAGCCAGAGCACACGCTTCACTGACAGGACGTGTAAAGGTTTCTGCCCTCAGGTTCACATGACCCCACCAGCGTTTACACTGTCCATAGTGCACACGTAATAACTAATTCATAATGAGCAGGCATACATGTGGAATCATGCTGTGCACAAAAACAATGTTGAATTAAACACCGATCAGCCACAACATTAAGATCACCTGCCTAATACTGACTGTACTGACTGCACTGTGTGTTCTGACCCCTTTTTATCAGAGTCAGCGTCACTTTTTACACCACAGTAGCTCTTCTGTGGGATCCGACCAGGCGGGTTAGCCTTCGCTTCCCACATGCATCAGTGAGCCTTGGATGCCCATGACCTTGTCACCGATTGTGCTTCCTTGGACCACTTGTGGTAGGTCATTCGTCTAGAACATCACTTGTTAAAGTGGCTCAGAACCTTATGCTTCTGCTTCCAGCACATCCACTTCAAGAACTGACTGTTCACTTGCTGTCTAATGTATCCCACCCCCCTTACATGTGCCATTGTAATAAAATAACTAGAGTCAATGTTATTCACTTCATCTGTCAGTGGTTTTAATGTTATGACTGATCAGTGTCACTCGTATTAATAATGTATAAATAATCTGTCATTTTCTCGCATGTATGGAAAACTAGAAAAAGTTTGAAACAGTACACAGGGCCCATTAACCTGCTGTACAACTGAACCGTGGCTGAATCTCAAATGCTCCCTACTCCCTATGAAGTGCACTACATATAAACAAAGACTTTAACATACAAATAGTGCATTCAGTGTCCAACGCATGCATCTGGGATTCAACCACAGTCTGCACCTCTCCGTATCGGACATGTGGTGCATTGTTTGAATATCGAATAGCCCTCACTATTGTGACACATGTAGTGCACTATTTAGGGAGCGATTTGGGATCGAGCCCGTGACTGCCTCACACATGGCAGACGTAGATCAGACGACGCCAATTTCGTGAAACTTGCTCGCAAACGGGTAGAGCCAATGAAGCACGCGTCTCAAAAAAACTCACAATAACACAGACGGTAAAGAAAAATTAGGAAAATAATTTTAAAAACACACCTTTTCCGTGGCGAGACCAACGTCTGTGTACGTCCAAGACACTTCCGGAAACGCGTGATGGGCGGGAAATGATTCCTGCGCTGTGATTGGCCAGCACTGTCCACTGCCCCCGCTGCTATTGGCCACGAATGACGCGGTTAAGTATATATATTATTAAAGTTATACATTATATGAATATACCTAAGCAAAAAAAGTAGTCATATATAAGTTTCTATGTATTGTTATATTAATTTTTTTATTTGAATACATTTATTATTAAAATTAATTCACATTTAACACGAGTAAATTGTGTCTAAAATCATTAAATGATGCTCTGACTTGACCGAACTGTATTTATTTAGCTGCTGGAAAGAATCGGGCATGAAACAAAGACATTTAATCGATATTGATTTACTAATTATTGCCCATTCTGACCGCTCTAGTTCGCCATCTGTTGGTAATTTCTAATCATTGCATAGTTAAGATCATACTGCATATGCTGTGCTGAATACTGATTATACTGCAAGTTTATCAGCCATAACATTAACACCACTGACAGGTGAAGTGAGTAACACTGACTCTGATTATTTCAGTACAGTGGCGTGTGTCAGGGGGATGGGATACATTAGGCAGCAAGTGAACAGTTAGTCCATGAAGTTGGTGTGCTGGAAGCGGAAACATGGAGATCTGAGCCACTTTGACAAGTGATGTTCTAGACGACTGAGTTGAAGCGGCTCCAGAACGGGTGTTCCAGGTGTGCAGTAGTTAGTACCTACCACAAGTTCCTAGGAAGCACAATCGGCGACAGGGGCACTGAATCCTGAGGAGAAAGGAGGCTAGCACGTCTGGTCTGATCCCACAGAAGAGCTACTGTGGTTTAAAAAGTGATGCTAACACAACGTCATCAGGAAGTGCATCCTCCAGAATCCACATGAGGCCTCTTTGAGGATGTCCAGTGTAGACTCAGTGTAAACAGAGAGTTAAACGAGAACTAGGGTGACTTCAACTGTGACGCTGACACTTAACGTTCAGCCCCTAGTCGCATACACCAAGCAGGTCATAAAGACTGTATCTCATCGCCTCATCACAGGAGGAATGCAGGGCCCTTTCCATGCCTGTGCTGGAGGCCGTTCAGCTGAGATGTGTGGTTTTCTTGCTAGTCCAGTAACATCGATGATAATCTAGTTCGAAGATTATGTTAGCGATTTACAGAAACATCTGAAGTTTCTGAATATATCTATCTATCCATCTATCTATCTATCTATCTATCTATCTATCTATCTATCTATCTATCTATCTATCTATCTATCTCTATCTATCTATC
>JBBPDA010000021.1:15142604-15152729 GCA_037974385.1 Arnoldichthys spilopterus | reverse complement strand
TGCCTGGGCCAGGACTCGAACCTGAGACCTTCAGGTCTCAAAGGCAGTGTCCTAACCACTAGACCACCACTGCCCACCAGAGGCCAGTGCGGTTCCAGCTGGTTACGCTGGGGCCTCATGAAGAACAGAGGTTCTGAACGGTGTTGGGTTTGGGTGTGTGATGTCGTGGGTAAAGCCAGCGATGATTCTACCGCGAGCCTGCTGGGAAAAGAACAGTCAGCCGGGAAGACGTCTCCAAGGTGCCCCCCGCCGTGGTGCCTGCCTGCTATCTTTAGCCCACGTCCTTCTCAGACATCCCAACGCTGCAGCTTCCTCTGAACTGTTCCACTTCCTGTATTAAAATCAGATCCAGACCTGAACACTAATGCTGCCCCCTGGTGGAGAACCTGAGTTACTGTGGTCTGTACCAGAGTTGGGCCGACGGACGATTGTGAGCATGGCTCCTGACCCCACTGGCTTTTTTTTGTGCATAACACATAATTTGACATGTGTCTCCTCCACGTACAGCATCGAATCCTCATGGGGCCATGTGCATTTTGCTGGTGCCTGGTAGCTGTTTCCTCTTCTACTGCTGTTCAATGGCGTTTGGCAAACAGCCCCATTACCACCACCTTACACATGGCTTACTAACCCCCACACTGGTGCCAGAGTCCAGAACATTCTGCTTTAGACATCTTCATACGCCAATGCAGGTGACATCACCCAAACCGAATCAAACAAACAAACAAACAAACAAACAAACAAATCATTCACCGCTTCTGTTTTTCAATGGTTCTACTGATTGCTACAACGGTTTACTCTGTGCTCCTGAAGAACCACAATCTGCTTAGAAAAGTGACGTTCAGCCCTGAGCCCTCAGACCATGAACCATCCACTGAGAAGAACCAATGCTCAAAGGAGAACCTCTCTGAGAAGAACCAGTAAAGGGAACCAGGACTGTGAATCTGTGTGGTGGGTAGTGTGAGGAGAGATGGGGTTGGGCCTGGTTTATCAGTGCCACAGTGCTCTGGTGCTTTATTGTTGTTGGCGGCCTCAGTAAAACACCATATACAGCAATGAAGACGCACAGCACCGATATAGAGGAAAACGGCTGGTTCTCCATGTTTACTGCTGTTGTTTACAGCCAGTCAAGGCCATAAAGGCAGAATCACAGTCCATATCACAGGCAAAGTCCACGAATAATTCCAGCATAGACAAAAACCACCAACTTGCTCACTAAAGCCAAACATTCGCCCTTTAAACCTCTCAACCCAACACTCTCGCTGAGCAAAATAAAAACAATGACAAACAGGAAATGACACCGAATTTCAGATCAAAGCACCACATAATGATCTGACCCGATAACAGGTGAAACCATACCCAACAACAACAACAACAACAACAACAACAACAACAACAACAACAACACTTGTTGTACAGGGAAGGATGAGCCTACCTACAGCCCAGGTATCGGATCAGTACTCAGTATCGGCCCAAACCTACAGCCCAGGTATCGGATCGGTGCTCAGTATCGGCCCAAACCCAAAGCCCAGGTATCGGATCAGTACTCAGTATCGGCCCAAACCCAAAGCCCAGGTATCGGATTGGTGCTCAGTATCGGCCCAAGCCCAAAGCCCAGGTATCGGATTGGTGCTCAGTATCGGCCCAAACCCAAAGCCCAGGTATCGGATCGGTGCTCCTGTGGTCCTGCCCCCCCATCCCACCCCCCCGCAGTCCTGCTGTATTAAGGCGTAAGGCCGTCTGCCACTGTAGGATCAGTGCCTCTTCAGATTTCATGCAGCGGGTGAAATAAGGCCCTTAAGAAAAAGACAGAGTCGCTCTCCCCTCGGCTTTCTGACTTCGCACGGCGTGAATAACTGGATTAGGCCGGCGTAACGCGTAATCCACAAAGACAAGTATGATTACAGGAACACAGCCAAGTCAGAACATGCAGCTGGGATTCCGAGCTACCGCTTTATCCCAAGAGTATGTGCGATTTGGGGTCAAGCTTTGTTCGGGACCGCCCCCTTTTAGAGGAATTCCGCACTGCACGGTGTGTCGACTGTATGAATTTGGGCTAGTTTCTCAGCAAAATGTAGTGAAAAGTGAAATTTTAGTTCTCCTCATTCGTTCCTCCCCTCATCCTTCCGTCTTCCTCCGCAGGCGTGCTATGCTTCAGCGAGTTGTTCTTCGTCAAGGAGCCTCGCGACGCCACGGTCCTGCGCAAGGACGCCGTGATTTTGGACTGCCAGGCTCAGGGGGAGATCCCCGTCCACGTGCGCTGGCTGAAAAATGGATCTCCCGTCGCGGAGACGGAGCGCGTCTACCCGCTCGCCAACGGCTCGCTCTTCATCTCAGAGGCGGAGAACCGAAGAGGAGAGAAGTCAGACGAAGGGTTGTACCAGTGCCTTGCTCAGAACAAGTATGGAGCTATCTTGAGCCAGAAGGCTCACCTGACTATCGCAAGTAAGTTCCCTTTCCTCTTGCTTCGTCTACCTGACCACTGAAACCCCGTGGAATCCAGAGAGTGCGTCTAATGCTGTAAGGTGCTCCTTCGTGGCCCTCATGCATGCTAAAACCCAGTTTAAAAAATCCCTAGCGTTGCTCTTTTGCGGCTCTCCGCGATCAGTGATACCGCATCAGGTCAACGTTGCTTTTCCTGAATCCCCAAATAACCTCACAAAGGACACCCAACACGGGCGGCTAGGTTACACTCTGTAAAAGTCCTGCTTTATCTCCTGCTCCCTCGTCCTGTGGGTCAGGTTTCCTCCTCCTGAAAGGCCTATATGTTACGTGGGAGTAGATAACAAGGTAAGAGAGAAGGTGGAGAGAGTGACTGTACAGTATGTTATACACCAAATCCTGCGTAGCTATTGGTGCATTGAAACACGATGTGTTTAACCTGTGGGGTTTGAGGTTCCTCCTTCATTGTGTTGGTCAAATATGGACCGGTGTCTTTAGTAGACCCGACCCTTTGACCTCCTAGTGTCAAAAATCCTCCTGATGCGTGACGTAAACATAGCCGACACTACCGGGTCCACCCTCTTGACACACAATCATGGGATATATCCGTGCCTCCCAAACGTTAAACCAACGGCACGCAAATGCAATAAAGACGTTTTCCAGACTTCGTTACCCAAACTGACAGCAACTGATCACCTGTACCCAAAACACTCCTCTCCTCGCTAGCCTGGTATTTAGAGCAAGCTAGTCCGATCAAGCAGTCCAATCAGTGCTGTATGGAAGCCTTGCTGTTATCGCGCGTTTCCCGGTTAGGACGTTAATCCACCGTAACAAGTAGAGGCCATCTTCGGTCTTTTTTAGCCAAAGTGCTCGTTGGGCTACGTCAGCAGCCTCAGTGGGGTCGAGCACACATCAGAAGTGCCTTCGTTTTGCATCTTTCCACTGGAATAAACCCCAGTGAATCCATTTTCATGCTGCGGCCTATGGCTTTGGTGGGGGATGAGGGTGTTGGTTGCTGGAGGCCGGTGGTTGAAAGCCGGGGGAGATACAGAGAGAATGCGTCCATTGGTGTGTAAATGAGGGCGGGCAGGTTTGAAAGGTTAGTAGCTGGGATCAGGATGCAGTCCGAGCACTGCGGCGTGGAGTAGGTGACCCCTATTCACAAGCCTGGGCCTTTTATGCCGCTACCTCCTGATCAGGGAGGGGTTCGTCGAGGGGAATGATTTGCTCTTAGCAGTGGTGGGTCTCAGTGGACGTGTGCTTGTTGGGGGTTTCTGATATGAAGATGTCACTGAAGATGTCAGTTATTATAATGGTCCAAAAACAAACTTTACTGTCACAGTAAAGTTTGTTGACTGTCACAGTTGTCAGCGTTCGACTGTATGGAGTGTATTAATACCAGCATTAACCCTTCAGCAGGGGCGGCGTTGCTGTGCACCAACGTTCTCCACTAACGCTCCAGAACCGGCCCGTGAGGCGGCAGAGCCGCCGCTTCACAGTTTTAGGCCAGTGTGAATATAGACGGTGTTGAAGCCTGACCGTAGAAAATCTAAGTTGTTTATGACACTAGTGCTGTGTTATTACAGTCTTACATCATATATGTATCAGAAATCCTCCAGGAACCACTGAAGAACCCAAGAAAGTGTTGGCGCCCAGGTGAACGTGGGGCCTGCTGTTGTGAAAGTGTGACTCTTTTGCCAGTGTTGCAAAAGTGGCACAAAATTGTGTAAAAATGTTATTTTGTGCCATTTATATGTATTTTTTCATGTAAATATATATATATATATATATATATTTATTTATTTTCTGTCTCTCTCTCTGCTGTGGTCAGTGGAGCAGGTCCAGCCGGCCTGGCTCTGCGGGGCCATCTCTCTGTCTCCACTCGAGTTTCATTGCACACGCCCTCAGGACTTATAGTGCAGTTTAGTATTGGTAGGCTGTCACTCAGAGCGACGGGGGTAGGTGTTGTAAAATAGGGCCTCAGATTGCATAACAACTCGGCGAGGAACAAGGGAGAGAAACAGCAAATGTTTTTAAAACCCAGTGACGTTTAAGGCTCCATTTCTCTCCAAGCGTGTGGTTCTGCGTCGGGTTCGCTGGTTAAGCGCAGCCCCCGTTATTAAGTAATGAACTGTAGCTGTAGTAAAGGTGGTCCACGCTGTTTATTGGCTTGTTTTAAGGGCATGTTTAGAGCGCGGCCGCCAGCTCACTGCACGCTCGTAAAATTGGCAGCTACCTGAGAAATGCTCCGTGGAGGAGAAGCAACGGTGAGCGCGTAACACTGTAGATGCTAATAGGTTTCTCTAAGAAGTTGTAAACACAGGGAGGATAAAAAAAAAAAGAAAAAGAAATGTGCAGACACATATATGTGCACACACACACAAACACACACACACACTTTCTCGCTTTGCCCCTCATGCCATTGCTCCTGAATGGCTAACTTTATTGTGGAGCAGTGGTCCCGGAGTGAAAGGGGCTACTGGTCTCCATGCGATTGCTTTCTGCTCCGCTGCTCACCAGGACGAATGAAAGGCCTTTCTCTCCGGACCCTTTTGTCCCATAGCTGCCCCCAACTGCCCTCAACTGCCCCCAACTGCCTCTGCTAAGAAAAGCTCTTCTTTAAGGGGTATTTGTTTGGCCAGAGATGACTGACCAGACCGGGACATCTGGCCTTTATTCACCAAAGGAAGGGCAATTATGCAAACGATAGCTTTTTGGGGCCATAGCTTTTTGGGTGCCAGGAAAAGTCAGATGTTAAAAGTTGCTAAAGCTGAAGAAGACCAGACTGTGGTTTGGCCGACTAAACCAGAGTTACACGCTTTGTTTTTTTGGCTCGTTGGCAGCGTGAAGGTTTTGCCGTAACATGCTCATAGATCATTGGTGCTGGTGTTTTTTAGGAGCATGTGTCAGCGGTTTGTTGTAAACAAGTATGGGAGTGCATTGGGGTGTGTGTGTGTGTGTGTGTGTGTGTTTGTGTGTGGAAGGTTCTGGGGGAGAGGAAGATTGATGTTCCATATGTGTGAACCTTTTGGACCTTTTGCCCTGGGCCTTCTCACCTTCAGCCTGAAGAAGTATATGTCACACGGTCACACACACACACACACACTCTAAGACCAATCTGTTTGCGCTAAAGTTATCTCAGAGACACCTGGATAAGAAGATATTTTTTAAAAGATCCTTAAATATAAAGAAACCCTCTTAGTGACCTTAGTTCACACTATTTTTTGTTAAGCTGCGGTTTTAGTTTGAGCTAATGGCCAAAATAAACGGGCTGTGGTGCCCTGAAAATGGTTCCTAATCCAAGATAAAACGTTTCTCTGACTCTAGCTTGGTTGGAACTTAAGTGCCACCTTACAGGTTAAGGGTCACATGGCTAATTTATGTTAGCAGGAGTGATAATAAGGTAAGAAGTAAGTGCAACACAAATGTAATGAACTGTGTTTTTATGGCTGTGTTGTCATGTTCGGAGCCGTGGTCGAGAAAGTTGGCCTCTCCTGTCGGTCCCTGAGCGCTCTTTAACTGTTCCTGGAAATTCACACCACTGGCGAAGCTGCTCTCGCTGCTACCGGAGTTCTGGAGTCGGAGAAAATAACGTCTGGTGACATTTTAGGGGCTTTGAAATAAAGGCAACTTTTCTAAATAAAGGTCGTTTGTTGTCATCATGATTCAGTCCTACGTTGATTATTTTAGCCAATGGTATGATACATATTCTGTAGCTGAAGATCTGCAGCAATGTGATTGGGTTGGATACTGGGGTCTGCAGTGTTGTGATTGGATAATGGGGTCTGCAGTGATGTGATTGGATAATGGGGTCTGCAGTGATGTGATTGGGTTGGATACTGGGGTCTGCGGCAATGCGATTGGATTGGATACTGGGGTCTGCGGTGATGCGATTGGGTGGGATACTGGGGTCTGTGGCGATGCGATTGGGTGGGATACTGGGGTCTGTGGCGATGCGATTGGATTGGATACTGGGGTCTGCGGCGATGCAATTGGATTGGATACTGGGGTCTGCGGCGATGCGATTGGGTGGGATACTGGGGTCTGTGGCGATGCGATTGGATTGGATACTGGGGTCTGTGGCGATGCGATTGGGTGGGATACTGGGGTCTGCAGTCAGTATGAAATATGAAATTTCACACAATCTGCTACATTTGCATCATCTCACACGTGCAGACACATTCTAATGTAAACATTTTATTATTAAAGGTCACATGCAGCAGTGTCGTCATAAGCAGAAGGAGCTTCTCAGTACAAAACACTGCTCACAGAAGTGAGGGAACACACACACGTCGATTTTTTGTCACATTGAAACATCGCATCGTGGGCTATTTTGGACGAGGCACTTTTCCCAACCTACATTACATGTCCCCTCAATACAGCATCATAGACCATCAGATTCAACACACTTGTCGGCTTAAGGACTACTTTTTACTCTGTAAATCACAATGATCTCTCCCACCGTATAGCGACTGTGTGTGTGTGTGTGTGTGTGTGCTGTGGTTGCCAAGTGCCGTTTCAGTCACGCAGGGACTCTGATGTGTAATAACGAGGATAAAGGCAGAGCAAACCTGCCCAGTTTGAGTCGGAGATGAAATGTTTGACGAATTCCTAACCTCCCAGCAGCCACCCTGTTTTATTTCCCTGTTTGCCGGACATGAAAAGTTTCCATGGTTTCCTCAGGCAGTGGCCGGAGAGGTCAGAGGGCGCAGTAGATTGCTGAAGGGGTTAAGGGCTGGGGGGAAGAAAAGAGAGGGCTAATGGGACGCTCTAACACACCAGAAAAAACATGGCGGCGGTAGTTTTCCTAACCCAAATTCTGCATCTCGTGACATAACAATCGCACGATGCGATTGTCATTATTGCTTGTATCTGACGAGCGCCCGCGCACGCGAGTGTCATGTTTCTGACGAGACCTCGCTCCTGGTGATCTCTGGTGACCTGAGCCTCCGAGGGAGTATTAGAGTGCTGGTGCGTTTGGAATGTCACGTAACCCGGAGTTCTGTTTGTGATGCAACAATGGCACGTTGTCAGTTCTAACAATAGTCACCTATGTTCCAGAACTGCCCCGAGAGCCCTGGAACCACGCATTCCACAGGTCTCCGAGGGTTCGAAGGTAGATAACGCTCACCACGGATGGGTGAGGGTGAGATTGAGTGATTTAAGGAGATAAGGCTTCCAGGGAGTTCTACAGGCCCTCTCGCTCCCCCTCTCCTGCTCCATCCCCCATTCTGGCCATAAAGCTGGGGGCAAAAGGGCGTGGGGAGCAGGGAGCAGGGCATTGTCTGGCCCGCGATTGGCTGCAGAGCAAGCTCTTTGGTCAGTGTGGGGCTGGAGCGGTCACTAGCCTGTTGGCTGGCTCTGATTGATTTGTTGAGCTTCTCAGCGCTGCATTCTTTCTGTCCGTCAGAGATCTCCTCTCCCTCTCCCCGAAGACTCCTGGTATTTCTTTAAAAGAGGGGGGAGGGGAAGGGGGGGGGGAACAGCAGGGAAAGAAAGTGAAATGCAAAAGGCTTCTCAGCATTTTAGGCAGTAGAAAACAGAACAATAAAAAAAATTCTCCTAGGAACCGAGGGAGCACAGCTTAAGGCCTAGTTTCCTGTCAAAAACGGATTTTGAGAGCAGAATTACCACTAAACAGTCCGGACCCCACTTAATCCGTGTCCACAGAACTGACCCCTATGTGTTCTCTGCAGCATTAAGCCACATCGACATCCGACCCAGCCCGTATATATCTCCTGATCTGGGTTCAGTGTTGAAGCTCTGGTCGTGTTGTTCCGGATGAGGAAGATTAGGGGAACTGATCGCGGAGCTGCTGTAATCAGATCGCCACCACAGAGGATTAACTAGAGTGGAGTTTTTCCGCTCAATCTCCCAGCAGATCGCCACACACTCCCTCGCCCGGGCGCACGCTCGCTCGCCCGCCCTCACCGCGCTCATTAAACGACAGGCTAACGAGGCAGCACACGAGAGGAAGTGGCCGTGTCCGTTTGCTCCGAAGGCTGCGGGACCCCAAAAGAACGCACTGCAGAGCGGCCTGTCAAGACATGAAAGTGCTTAAAATAAAGTTCAAGATTAGACGGCATAGAAAATACAAACCCCAAGTTTTTCAGGGTTTTCACTCAACCTAAGTGTATTTTTTTTTTTTTTTTAAAGAGCAAATTTAGAATTTGATGTCTGCAACATACTCCAAAAAAAGTTGGCACGTTTTACAGTGGTTACCGCCATTGTGGGTCGTGGACTGAGGTTTCTCTGGAGTCTTTTTACAATATTACCTAGTACCAGCTCACCCGCTTGTTGTGGAATGTGTCCAATTCTTAATTTGGCTCTGTCCCAACTTTTTTTTGTGTGCGTCACAGGCGTCAAACTCAAAATTTGTTTATATTTACAAAATACAAACCAAGTTGGCCAATCAACCCCGCTCGTCAAGGCTGTAGCTGTACTGCAGTGTATTTCATCCCTCTTAAAATGTAAGTGACTGATGGTTAAACTGGGTCGGCCAATGGAAATGGCTCTGTATGAAAGTGAAGTGAATCTTTGTCATTGTGAACACACTACAATGAAATGTGACCTCTGCATTTAACCCATCACACGTGGAGCAGTGGGCAGCTACCAACAGCGCCCGAGGAGCAGTGTAGTGGGACGGTACTTTACTCAAGGGAACCTCAGTGGTGCCTGGGCCAGGACTCGAACCTGCGACCTTCGGGTCCCAAAGGCAGCGTCCTCACCACTAGGCCTCCACTGTATGTGTGTGTGTTTTAGAACTTCGGTCTTCAATTTTAAATTTCAATTTGTACTGGTCTGTGGTGGGTCTACAGTGCTGATGTGCTGTCAGCACTGGGATTTGACCAGTGCTTTGCTTTTCTGTGCTGGATTGGAAATACTGCTGCAGTGATTTGTACTGGACTTACGCTGGTCTGGGCTGATTTGTGGGTGTTGTTACTTCAACAATATGGGCTGGCTGAGCTGGGATGGGCAGACTTCTGGCCTGGATTTGGCAGGGGTCAAAGGGCAGGTCAGAGAAAAGGGCAGATGGCCAGATTGTTTTTATGAGCAGCCCAGCACAAGCTGCAGGAAACAAAAACAACAAAAAAAAATCTAATTTGGAGTTTGTTTTCTAACTAAGTCAAAGTGTATGGAGTGTTTATTGTCTTTTTGCAGCTAATGTATCCATGAAATGTTGCGAGGCTGAACGTTGGCCAAAATACCCTTCAGCCTGAAAATTGTAGTGTGAAGCTAAAAAATTGCAAAAAAACATAAATTATTGACCACTCGCTGCCCTGTAGCAGCTCCTGAAATTAAATAGCTGAGCACTTTTCAAGGAGATTTTCAGTCTCTTGGAGAATGAGAAAAATGTGCACAAGCTCTCACACACACAACTGCTGACTCTAATTAGTTTTCATGCACCTTTTATCAGTCAGTGACTGCCTCATTTTCTAAAGAGAGCACTGCTGCCCTGCTGTGAGTGGCTGACTGCTAAGTAATTTAATTAAACTTGTTTGAAGTAAGGACACATGTCTCATACACACACCAGGAAAGATATAATGGGGCATAGAGTAGGGATGCACTGATCCCTTACCAATATAAGGTATTGGATACTGGGAATCCAAAGCCCAGGTATCGGATCAGTACTCAGTATCGGCCCAAACCCAAAGCCCAGGTATCGGATCGGTGCTCAGTATC
>JBBPDA010000021.1:15115753-15126038 GCA_037974385.1 Arnoldichthys spilopterus | reverse complement strand
TCGGCCCAAACCCAAAGCCCAGGTATCGGATCAGTGCTCAGTTCGGCCCAAACCCAAAGCCCAGGTATCGGATCGGTACTCAGTATCGGCCCAAAGCCCAGGTATCGGATCAGTACTCAGTATCGGCCCAAACCCAAAGCCCAGGAATCGGATCGGTGCTCAGTATCGGCACAAACCCAAAGCCCAGGAATCGGATCGGTGCTCAGTATCGGCACAAACCCACACAGCAGGAGAACAGTGTTATGAAGGTTTGGCAGAAAACTTGGCTTCCTTTAGATTCTTCTCAAAGGATTTAATATGAGTTTGGAGAACATGTCAGAGCGGGCATATGTGGATATATGGGTGCCCCTGTAGGGAGGGTACAGAGATGGTACAGGAAAGAAAGAACAGAGGTGGGAAGAAGTGGGGGAGAAAGGGGGAGGGGGAAAGAGAGTTGTTGTGTGAGAGATTTACAGTCAGTTTTACGGTTGCTGTGAGCTTGTGCTGGTGAGGGAGCCTCACTTCAAAGCTGCTGGCTGTGCTGAGCCTCTGATGACCATGCTGAGAGTTTTAATGACCACAGAGGCAAACACAGCCCTGCACACATGCTCACAGATACGGATACGTACGTCTGCTGCTGCTGTTGCAACAAAAACCTCATGGGAAGGAGAAAATAATGCAAAAACGAGATTTTTAGATTATAGCACAAAGTAAAACTGGACAACACATTTGTAGAGGTCGATCCACACACACATACACGCACCCCGCTGAATTCACACGCTGCATCGTACTTCATACCCAGAGATGCCCGTCCTCGCTTTTGCGTCAGTCCTGTCAGCAGTGTAAAAAGTAAGGACAGATTTGGCCAGGCCAAAGGTCACATACCTACTGTCAGTGCATGTACAGACTGTTCCACAAGACAGACAGCAGCGTATTTATGGTGTTACAGTTTCTTCCTGTACACACTGATCTCAGAGCAGCATCTCCTTATCTCTTTATTCTCTTTAGACATAGCGTCCGATTTGATGCCAATTTAAATATTCTAATTATTCTGCACTGGAATAAAGTTATGCATTGAATTTACAAGATTCACATGCACCTTGCTATGTTTCCAGAAGGAGGCTTGGATGCAAGCGCAGGTAAAAAAGGTATTTTAATAAGTTGCAGGTAGTTTAATAAGTGCAGGTCTTCAGAAAAAGGTCCTGTTGTACAAGCAGGGATGTCCAGAAAAGGGTCCAAAACACGGCAAACAGTACCAACAACGGCAAGACAAAAACGTGGTCAGGAATGCAGAAAAAGGTTAAAAAGGGTTCACCCAGGACAGGAGGCTCAACCCAACGCAGGGCAACACACAGACAGACAGACAACCATTCACACACACACCTACGGGCAATTTAGAGCATCCAGTCAACCTACTGCAGCCTTTGGACTGTGGGAGGAAACCGGAGAACCCGGAGGAAACACACGCCAACACGGGGAGAGCTCACACACTCCACACAGAGAGGCCCCCGTGGCCGAGCCGGGGATCGAACCCAGGACCTTCTCACTGTGAGGCGACAGTTGTAGCACCTGGGAAGGGGCGTGGCCAGGCCGGCTAATATTCCACCAGAGGGAGCCACAGTTCCCCTTACACACATGAATAAAATATTATATTAGATCAGCACAGTTTAGTTTAGTAGTGTGTTTTTCGTGTGTAAAAATGTAAATTTAGTGGTCTGTAAATTCCATTAGGGCTAGAGCGCCCCCATCACACGGTGCCCCCGACACTGGGAGGGCCAAGGCTAGCGCGTGCTTCTTCTGAGCCATGGGACGCACCACCACATCCTTCTGAAACGCCGTGCTATCGGAAAGCTGAACATGGTCGTAGGAGAGTAACGGCCGCCAGTGCTGTTGCATCACCTAACGTCTCTGCTGACCAGCACCGTCGCGGATGAGCGATTGGGGCAGGAGGGAATCCTACGCAGACCGAGAGCGCTCTCTTGGACAGCGCTCTGCCGGGGCTAGAAAATGTAATAAATGATATTTTTAGGTTTTCTTCATGAAGCGATTACTGTAGCCATGTCTCCACGGTTACACAGCTATACTCCAAATATTGCCCCCTTTTAATTAAAAGTGGGTGTTAAGGTCAGCAGTAATGTGGAGTTTAACTATAATTGACCAACCCAGTTTGACCTCTAACATGTGCAGTGGAAAGGGCTTCTGTGTATTGATCTTTCCCTTGCTGCAGTCCGAATGACACAGCGTGAATTATGATGCACAGTCGAGCGTCCTGATTGGGGGAAGGTTCTAATGGGACGTTTTGTGAGCGATAAATGTGGCCTGATCTGCCGAGTGGCATCGGTAACGTACAGAGCAAGAGAGAAAGGGACGGGAGAGGAAAAAGTGTAAGAACGGATAAATACGATTAGTTTTTTCTTAGTACGATTACGATTTATTATTTGGACTGTGGGAGGAACCCAGAGAACCCGGAGGAAACACACGCCAACACGGGGAGAGCTCACACCTGCAAAATCATTAGATCTGGAGGTGCTTTGGTCAAGCCCTTGTTCTAGGTGCATAGAAACACACAGGGCCTTTATGGTCTGCTGTTCAGGAAGCTTTGTGTGTGTGTGTGTGTGTGTGTGTGTGTGTGTGACCACAGAAATGATGGACCCACACAGGTATGTGTGTAGAGCGCTACAGCCCTGGAAAACCCTCAGTAACTAAAGCCTTGGCTTTGCGCAAACTGCCGTACGCCTCTCCTGTGTTTGCAGCAGCCACATCCTGGTATTTAAGCACATCTCCGGCATTTTCTCTCTCTCTTTCACCCCGTCACGCACACGTTTCACCGCAGGATTTGGCTTGCCCATTGCATGTCAAAGGTCACAGCCCAGATGTCAACCCCGCCTCTGCCTTCCCCCGTATGAACTCCTCTCACACACACACACACCCCCCCTCGCAGTGTGTGGTATACTGACCCCAGGCTAGTGTGCACTGGGGACAGGGATAGGCCTGTCCATGTGCTTCGCTGATAGAACTTTGCGGAACAGAAAGAAAGTCAGAAAGGAAAGGTTTATGCGTTCGCACGCCGCCGCCGTGACGTTTTCAGGCAGGGATGCTCCTCATCAGGCCGAAGATCATCAAGACACACCTGTGAGACCCCCTCAGACATGTCACGCGTCACAATTTAAAGCAAGAAGCTAAAGTGGTTCCTTACAACCCCCCCCCCCTAAAAAAAAAACTGTAGAAAATATCTACTTCAGTGTCTACACAAGCCCAAAACAATGTCTAGATATACATGAAGAGGCTGTAACTCCCAATCACTGCCTCCCAGAAACTCCAGGCAGCAGGTCTGCCGCACCGCCATGGAGGCAGATCGGCTTAACAACGCCGTAACTCGCTGAAGAGAAGGACATCCCTGTCCTCTCCCCCTCCCCCTCCCCCGCTCTCTCTGTGAGGGCCGTAGAAGGCAGAGAGGGGCCCAGCTCGTATTGCTGACCCCTGACCCCAAATTCTATAGGAGTTTTATCTGAGCTCGAACTCTGACCTCTCCTCGGCTCCACCGAGCTTCCTCGGGCTCGGGAATCCATAGACCCCAACCCCTTTACATCCAATGGCTTCCTGTTACCTGGACGCTTATCATCCCTTGATCCAGGAGCCGTGAGCAGATTCCAATCACACGTCGCTCAGACGTCTCCGAGTGTCTCTGTGGAGCAGGGGTCACTCCTGATCGGTGGTCAGGAGTCAATCGTTGGCCTGAAACCTGTGAAAAGTACAGTTTCAGACTCGCTCATGGAACCGTACAGTGTGCAAGAGGGATGTGAGGCGAAGCCTCCGTGCAGTGTGACCAGGCTTCTGTACACGAGTGACGACATCGACACCGTGCTTAGATCTTTAGTTGCTTTACTCGACGTGATTTAGCCGAATGGATCATCCTCATTCGCCGTCCCCGAGCAGATCAGGGTTCGAAAATATGAGCGACGCGTTCCGAGAGAGGTCTGAGCTTAAACGAGCCAATTACAGCTGAAGGCATGGCCTGAATCCGGCAAGAGATGCTCGCCGGCTGCGCCACTCTTTCAGCTTGGGCGCCCTCTAGTGGCTAGTGTGAAAATGTGATGCGACAGATAGAAAACCCTCCTGCCTGGACTCGAGCGCTGCGACTGGAGGCCAACAAATTTAGCTCGGCCCATGTGACGGTAGAATTAGTTTGGATTAATTAGCTCATAATGAGGAGCATGAGGACGAATGGACTGCAGAACGGCGACACTCCAGGCCTGCAGCTCAGTAACATGGCACACGACATGCAGCCATTAGTGCCAGTCAGGCAAGCGTGGGCTGACAACCTCCCTGCTCAGGATAAAGCCGCAAGCTAAATAAACAAACAGCCCCTCGCCGACAGCACTGAACGCCGCTCATCTCACCTTGTTCTGCTCCTCGGCCTCGGCAGGACGAGGCGTTTAGCTGCCCGACCTCGCACTGTGGTGTTAGTGTAACGAGTTGTGATGTGGGTTAGATGAAGAGGCGGTGTGTGTGTGTGTGTGTGTGTTTTCCTAGGTTAGACTGCTATTTCTTAGCGTCTCTAGAGTTTGCAGCAGGCCGTCGTGCTGTTGGTTTTAAGCCATTTTAGGCCATTCTGACACAGTCCACCAGCTCGTTTACGCCCACAGCTGTGTACATTTACATGGAGTCTTGCTGCGAAATAGTGTGTAGATATTAGTGTTTACAGGTAGATTTTATGAGTAAAAAGTTAATGAAGAAGTTTATTTTTTTCATCACCTTCACTTTTCTCGACCTCGACTTTCATACAGTCGCTGTAAAATGTAAAAGTGTGAGACGTAGAATCTGCCACCTGCTGTAAATGTACATTTTTTATTTCTCTGTATGTGCTCAATAGCTTAAAAATACTTGGAACAAAATTCTTTACATCTAATTCCATTGGCTTACAACTACTCATAGTTAAGGTTTTCTTTTTTTTTTTTGAAATTGTTTATTTTTAGGATAAATCACATATTTTCTCATCCAACGGATTGGATTTAACGTCCAACCTATATAATAACCGTCCGTTTTCTGCATCCTCCTGTTTTACATTTCTTCTTCATTTTAACAACTATTATACAAAACAAGGGGATGCGAATTGATATGTAGTTTCTGAGGTTTTCATAATTTGGGAGATCTGGGGGTAAAGTGACGAGGAAAAATTAACAATAATGATAACAATAATAAACACAGAAGAATTAAACAGGACTGGGGGTAATTTCCCCTAGGGGGCGCCACCTGTAGAGTTCTCTAGATTTGTCTCAGTATAATTAGGCAGTTGGACTAATTATACTGAGACAACGTGAATAAAAAACGTGGATAATAAGTGGACAAGAATATAATCGCCGTACTTTTTGCGTTACACGATTGGCCTACACATCATGACATTCCATTTTTCAGGTGTAAACACACCCAGTGCAAGAGAAAACACTGCATTTACACAAAATGAACATTGAAAAGTGAAACAACTAAAAACCAAGCAAATAGCTTTAAAATCTCACATGCCATCCGCTCATTGTTGCTGTGCGGTTTTCAGTTTTCTGCTGTAACACCACTGGCTTGACAGGCCACACCTTTCCTCCCCTTTTTAAGATGTGCAGTTCGCCTACAGCATTAGAAATTCAGCGATGTGTTCTGATATATAATTTCTGGGGTTTTCATGATTTGGGAGATCTGGGGGTAAAGTGACGAGGAAAAATAAACAATAATGATAACAATAATAAGAACAGAAATATTAAACAGGACTGGGATAATTTCCCCTAGGGGGCGCCACCTGTAGAGTTCTCTAGATTTATCTCAGTGTAATTAGGCCGTTTTTGTTGTGTATACGAGACCCATTCTGACCATAATTCAGTAAATCTGTTCATTTGGTTCAGAAGGTTTTCGGCCGTAAAACGTTTCAGCAGGAAACTCTGTATTTCTGTTCGCTGGTCACACTTGACTGTCCTGCAGAGTGGGCCGTGATGAAGCCTGCAGCGTTCCAGGGCCCAGTTGCAGGATGAATTTGCCTTTTCGCTTTTCACTAATTAGCAACTGATCCCTCACTGAGTTATCAAACCAACATCTGTGAAGTCGTCTTTGTGTCCACCTCTAAGGTCCTGACTTCGGCCGTGCCGCTGACCTCTCTTTCTTCCGTCTGTCCATCTCTCTCGCTCGCGCTCTCTCGGTTTCCCATGATCTTTTGTTCCCCGGTTTAACCTCTATGGCCGAGCTGTGAAAGGGAAGTGACCAGTGGCCATGTGGGGTGAGTGTGTGTTAGTGGAGGATGGGAGAAGTGCGTTCGGAGGTTTGGGGGAGATGACAGGATAATAGAGGTGTGGACAGAGAGAGGAGCACTGGTCTTTTGTTTTCTGCAGAGGGGCGAGGACACGCGTAAAGATGACCAGCACCAAGCATCTGGTGCTGAACATGCATATATACACACACACACACACACACACACACACACACACACACACACACACACACACAGTCCTCATTTTGTCTGCTCACAGTTCATGGCTGTGCTTAACTCTCATCGCAAAAATATAATCACCATACTTTTTCCGGCACACGGTTGGCCTACACATCATGACATTCCATTTTTCGAATGTAAACACACCCAGTGTGGCAGAAAGCACTGCATTTATACAGAATGAACATTTAAATAATTGCTAAAACACCTAAAAACCAAGCAACTACCTTTACGATCTGACATGCCATCCGCTCATTGTTGCTGTGCGGTTTTCAGTTTTCTGCTGAAACCCCCGTGGCTTGACAGGCCACACCTTTCCTCCCCTTTTTGAGGTGTGCAGTTCACCTACAGCGTGAGAAATACAGCGATGTGTTCTGAAAACACTGCCACCGCATTTATTGGGATAATTATCATTTTCCATCATATCCTCCACCCCCTGTGGACAGATTTACACCTGGTACGGTCTGACCTTTCGTATGTGCTTCTTCCATTTCTAACCCAGATCCCAGGAAGAAATACCACGTCAAGCTCCTGGCCTTCAACCTCGTAGGGGAGGGTTACCAGGCTGACCGGACCATCAGCACTCCAGGATGTGTCTGTAAGTACGGCTGCACCTGACCACACTAGTAGCTAGTAGCCATATTTGACCTGTAGGGAGCACAAAAGCATCTCTCAGTCGAGTGCAGACTCACACTTTGGCACGTAGAGTCATAGATGTGCGTTAATTTGATGTGTTTATTGTTTGCTGTTTGACCGATGCCTTTATGTCACTTTCTGTCAAAGCGGTACGGGACCGTTTGGTGCCCCCACCTCCTCCTCCGCACCACGTGTATGCACGGACAAACAGTTCCTCCTCTGTCTTCCTACACTGGGCCCGACCTGCCTTCACGGGCGGCCAAACGGTCAACTACACGGTCCGCTGTAATCCGGTCGGCCTCCAGAATGCATCACTGGTCCTCTACTTACAAACGTGAGTACCGCTACTACTGACCTCCTGTAGCCGGAGAGCAAGCAGAAGGGCAAGGAATTGAGGATCGATGAGTGAAGATGTGTGTAAAACCATATAAGATGGAGGAATTCGGTGCAATGTGTTAACTTCAGCTTCACACAGTCGATATCCGTCAATATCAGTAGATTTACAATCCATACGTTCGTGTCTTGCGTCCCGGCCGCAGGGGGGATCAGAGTCTGCTTGTGAAGCATCTGGAGGCAAACACTCGGTACGAGTTTGCAGTGCGGCTGCATGTGGACCAGCTCACCAGCCCCTGGAGCCCGGTGGTGTATCAGAGCACGCTGCCAGATGGTGAGCACTGACTGTGTTGTTATTTATGATCATTTTAATACATTTTTTATTAGTAGTAGTAATAATAGTATGCTAGCTCTTAGTGCTACGCAGTACGTTTTTTCTCAAATATTGACATTTCATTTGTTGTGTCAGTCGTGTCGTGCCACAACAGTAATGATGTTTTTGCTTGTAGTAGTAGAAGTGAGTGCACATTTTGCCGTTGTATCATCAGCTCATTGTTTACACACAATAACACCATCGTTTGTTTTGTCGCGTAAGATTTTCTCAGATTGTTTCCATGCAGCATGTGAACGGATGCGGCTCAGAACTGCGCTGCAGTGTAATTGCTAATTGCTCCCTCTTTTGTCACTCTCAGCTCCGTCCCTGCCCCCAGCAGGAGTTAAGGTCACTCTGATTGAAGGAGACACGGCACTGGTGTCATGGAAACCGCCTAACGAGCCCAATGTTTCGGTGACACGTTACACCATCTTGTATGCATCACGCAGAGCGTGGGTGGCTGGCGAGTGGCAGATCCTGCAGAGAGAAGGTGAGTAGCGTGTGCGCATGAGGGCAGGACGTCCGCAGTGCGTTTTCAAATTTATAACACGCGGCGCTTCAGCAGTCAAGGCATCTGGGTTTCGCAGCCGAAAGAAAGACTCACTCTCACTGCAGGCCTTTGAGATATGGTAGCGGTCGCACGTCCACAGGGGCTTCGTAAAGAAAGAGGACGTAACTTCAATTTCTCTCTATAGCGACGGCTAATGGGTGCTGCTAAAGCTGCTCGTTCACTACACGTCTCTTATACATCACAGCCTCCGCTCTAACACTACTCAGCAACACATACTAGCAGGCCACAGACCTTATGATTTGTGGTCATATTCGTTTCAGGGGCAGAACTGTTGTGAATAAAGTGGTTTTTTTTACTGTTAAAATGCAAACAGTATTAGTAGGAACTGTTACCTGCTGGAATAATTATGGAATAATCACTATTTATTAAAAAAATGTTTATTTTACTTGCTTATGTTTATTTCTGTAGCACATTATCATGCACAGAGGTAATTTACTGAGCTTAACAGACATAAAATAAGCATAAAAAGAAAACTAAGCCATAAAATTATGAATAAAATCAGGAAATGTGCTGATAGTGAAGGGAGGTAAATCACGACAATTAAAAGTGCATGATCAGCTTAGGTTTGCGCTTGGATCCAGAGCCCCCTCAGCGAGTCTTTCTCTCTCTGTCGTTCTTGGTTTCTCACTTTTGTAGGAAAAATGCTTAGGTTTGTGTTTTATTTTTGACCAGTTCACTGATTTATTTACCCAGGGAGCATCACCATGGCCCTGCTGGAGAATCTGCAGCCTGGCAATGTGTACCTGGTGAAAGTGTCAGCGTCCAATCAGATGGGAGATGGCCCCTTCTCGCCTGCCATAGAGCTCACTGTGAGCGTTGATGGCCACACCTCCGGACACGTGTCTCGCGCTCACGGCTCTACCCATGCCACAGGTGTGCTGGACGACCCGCAGGGCATTCCCATATGACCATTCCTTTGCTTTTTTAGCTCAGACGAGATTACAGCAGTTTTTACATCACAGTTTATTACAGTTTATTAATGTTGTTATAAAGCATTATTAGTAGCTTATGATAATATTGCCATAACTGTGTCTCTGCTTTTGTTTGTAGGCATATTTCTGTGTTTGTAGAGCGTGCGCTGCTAATGTGTTTGTGTCTCCGCAGTGTTTTCCAACGGCTTTTACCATCTGGACCAGCGGTCAATGACGGGCATCATCGTAGGCGTGTCTATCGCACTCACGTGCATCATCATATGCGCTCTGATCATGATGTGTCGAGGGAAAGCCAAGTAAGTGCTGCCGTGGGTTTGAATTCTTTCCTAGCGATTCAGATTCGGTCCGTTTCACGTTCTCGAGTCGATTCAGCGCCGATTTACATGGTGATTCCATGACTCACATGACGACATCACATCACAGGAAATCATGTACCAGCAAGGTCACCAGGCCCGGAGGAAACCAGACCCCGCCCACTGCCGTTCTCAGAGCCGGTGAAAATCAAGCCGAGAGCGCCGACGTCACGGTGCCCATAACGAGAGATCACTTTATCGACGCGAAGGTAAACGCGATACAGGAGAATCTGTGTGTGGGGAAGCGTCTCTGGAGCAGAGAGGTGCTGACTAAGCTGTGTTTTTAATCCTCAGGGGGGGACGGATCTGATCATAAACAGCTACGGCCCCGTCAAAGCTGCCAGCGAGAGGAGAAGGGAACAGAAGTGGAATTTATTTCGGAAAGAAGGAAAGGTATGGAGTGGCGGATAAATCCAGGCTTTGAATGACGGACGTGTATATGTGTGTGACCTGTCGGGGGGCAGTAATCAGTCCAGACTGTAGTACTGTGGGTGACCTGTGGGGGGCAGTAATCAGGCTAGACTGTAGTACTGTGTGTGACCTGTGGGGGCAGTAATCAGCTCAGACTGTAGTACTGTGTGTGACCTGTGGGGGCAGTAATCAGCCCAGACTGTAGTACTGTATGTGACCTGTGGGGGC
>JBBPDA010000021.1:14982241-14994062 GCA_037974385.1 Arnoldichthys spilopterus | reverse complement strand
GGTTCTTCAGTGTGGAATACAGGTGTTTACAGGACAGTGGGGTTCTTCAGTAGAAGGACACAGGTGTTTACAGGACAATGGGGTTCTTCAGTAGAAGGACACAGGTGTTTACAGGACAGTGGCGTTCTTTAAGAGAAGACATGTGAGGTCTATTGCCTCCAAGGAGTCTGACTGTGGTTCAGATTGTGTAATCCTGCAGTTCCAGTCAAGTCAGTGTTTATTTCAACCACATTATATATTTTTTTCACTTTTTTTCTACACTTTAAGCTTTTTTTCACTACGTCTGTGGCGTGTGAGTTATAACCCTGAACACTGAACAGTCCTTTAGACAGAGGAGAGCTGAACTCAGGGGCCTGGAAGAGCTCTGTTTGTATTCCCATTGACCAAAGGTTGCTAAATTAGAATTAACTGACTTTGGGAAAAGCAAACAGTGCCTTATCCATCTGTGCCTTCTCTCTCTCTCTCTCTCTTTCTCTCTCTCTCTTCACTCTTTCACATACAGGCCAATCTCAGGCAGCGTAGAAGCAAAATACGCAGTTATTTAGTCGGATCAGCTGTAATTGTGACTGTAATCTTTGTCTAAATGGGGTTTCGATTGTGCAAAAAAATTCTGAATGTAAAAAAATCCTTAAGAATTTGGGTTGGTGTTGAGGGGAATGTAGTACTGTAGCTTCCATTGACATTAAAGCCATGTTATTGATTTTTTTTGGTGCAGTTTGGTACAGTTATTCATGGTGTTTTTATTTTTCATTTATTTTAAACGTATTTGCACCATTTAAATGTGTGTGTCAACAGTGTATTACCTCAACACAGTGATCGCAACTGTGCAACATACAATTGGTGTTTTTGCTTAAAAGTGAATCTGCCTTAATTAGTTTTTTTGCAAACGAGAGAACAGAAAGCCAGATTTATTTTTTTTACGGTTTTTGGAAATTAAAATTTCAGTTTAAAAAAAATGACAATAATGTAAATATTTTAATCCATTTTTTAGGCTTTCATTTGTGTTTGACCCCTTGACACATTTGGCTCATTTGGCATTTTTAGTGTATGTTACTTTGTATTGTTGACCTGTTTAGTTTGGGAATTTTTCAATGGAGTGATATTTTTTCGGGTGTGTGTGTGTGTGTGTGTGTGTGTGTCCTTTGTGCGGTAGGTCTGAAGAAACGAGCATCAAATGTCTAGAAATCATCAATCAGCGATCAGTGAATGTATTGAGCAGTTAGTCTCCTGGCCCAGACTGAAGTGTGTCTTTAAACTCTCCTCTCAGCTTAAAGCCATTGATCAGGATAATGTAGTCGTCTATTGATTAGTGCATATATCACTCCCAGAGCCGGACGCGCGTGCGCCCATTTGGTCTCGCATTTTGTGCAATTTTGGTTCCTCTTACGGGAGCCTTTCACTCTATTCATGCAATTCTTTCTTTTCTCTTTTTTTGGCACAAGTTTACCTACAAACATCCTTCCGATCGCCGCGTTAAACAGGTGGATGGATCCTGTCGTTGTCATTTGAACTCCTACCCCAAGAGTGTGTGTGTGTGTGTGTGTGTGTGTGTGATATTCGCGTGATCGTTTTCCGCGTGGAAAGAAAAAACGCTGATTTAAAAAAATAATTTACATTTTTTTAAAAAAATGAAATATTAATTATTCGGTATGAAATATGGACGATTGGCATTTTACTCCTGTTATCAGATCGTCGTGTTTTTTAGTGCGATGATAAGAAAAGCAGAAAAAGCCAGAAAGGGAGATGTTTATTCTCACTACACGTTTTACGTTCCTGAACGTTTCTGTCGCAACAAAAATAAAGAAAATGTAAAGTCTTCAGTTTCTAACACGAGCGAGTTTTCTTTTAACTGCACGTTCGCATCGTGTATGTATGATCTACAGTATGCAAAACAAAAAACCCTGAATAAGAATAAGAAGGTGCCTATATATGTGTCATTAAATATATATTTTTTAATACAGAAAACGTGCTAATAAACTGTGGGGGATTTTTTTTATTCTGGTTGTTGGCAGATTTCTCCGCGTCTTGGTGTAAAACCTGGAGCAGGAGAAGCTCTCTGCCTCCCATTGATCGGGTGAAATGGTAAGAAAGAAACAAAATAAAAAAAGACGCGAATTATGTTTGGGTAATTGGATAATACGTGTGGACGGGAACGAAATGGGTCGAACGGGGACGACGGAGGGGCTCGTTCGGCAAACGCGCTTCTGCAGAAATGTCTCCTAAAAAAAACACGGCGCACGCGGTTTTCACTGGGATCCACCAGTGTGTGTGTGTGGTGGTGGGGGGGGGAGGCTCTAATGAAGCAGTGTGTACATAATCAATGTGTCTCTGTCTATGAGTCTAGAACCCTTTAGCTAATCAATAGCTTTTGTAAAGTGATCCGCTTTAAATGTTGATCGTAGATGTTGACCCGAAAAAAAACAATCATAGAAACAATCGCTTCTAAATTAGCACTTCCCCAAAAAATAGCACATTTAAAGGATTTTTTTAATCATCAAAAAGAAGCGGAAGAAGTATTTCAGCACTAAATGCCAGGGCAGCCAATCAAAGGAAAGACCATTTACATAAATCAGCACTATTTCGGCGTTGGGGAAATGGTCGATGACGGTTTTGGGGACGAAAAATAGAAATGTATGAATATGAATACTGGAATTAGGCTCGTTTCTCAAAGAAAAGCAAATAAGGAGCATGGTTCTTTATATATATATATATAAATATGACAAATTTATTTAATAAAGAACCTTAAAGAACCCATTGTTTGAGAGTGGTAGAAAGAATTCAGGTTCTTACAGTGAGACAAATGCCACCAAACACCAAACAAGAGCATTATAGGCAGAATTCACCAATTTGCCCAAAAATACCATAATATATTAGAACATTTCTACAATTTCCAGTCCGTTTTTAGGATTTTTAGGATCTACAGCTCCAGTTTTTAAGGCATAAAAACGTATTAAGTATTATATTAATCACCACCATCCATTAATAACAGCACTTTACCTTCCAGGCCTGCAGGTTCCAACACCTCACTGAGGAGCTTCGATCTGAAACGCCTGAGCAGGCCCCCAACACACGCGCGCGCGCGCACATCCTGGAGGCTGGAGTGTGAATGAGAAATATCGACCAGTATGAGAATGTGAGCAGATGCAGCTGCTCGCTGAAATTTCCTGCCTGAATATCACATTTACCTCACACCAAGTCCCAGTCCTAATCTCAGTCCCAGTCCTAATCTCAGTCCCAGTCCTAATCTCAGTCCCAGTCCTAATCTCAGTCCCAGTCTTAATCTCAGTCTCAGTCTCAGTGTCAATCTCAGTGTCGGTCTTAGTCTCGGTCCCAGTCTCAGCGTCTTTCTCGTGTCTTTCTTCGTCTCAGTCTCAGTGTCGGTCTTAGTCTCTGTCTCAGTGTCAGCCGTAGTGTCTATTCCCACTCCCATGCCACCATGCTCACTCACCACATTTTGTCATGCAGGAAACATGGTCAGTGCTGCTGTTTGTGCTGTTTGTGATGACGCGAATGCCTGAATGTCTCCAATAAAGTTGCGTGTGCAGGATCTGCTTTGCTCTTTGCCTCCTTTCTGCCACCGTTTTGTGGCGTTAAGCCCTTCTGGCTATAGGGAACTAATCAAACACGGGCGTTGACTTATAATTAGTGACAGTTTAACTTTATTTAACTCGTTAAAGCCATGGTCACTGTTGCTGACCCTAACAGATGTGAGCAGGTCCCTAACCAACCACCCCCCACCCCCCACCAAAAAAAAAAAAAAAACCTCTCCAAAAGTTAATCTGCCCCCCCAGCTCGTGAGCAGCTGTTGGCTTCACGAGTCTTGAAGCTTCACCTTTGACATGTGGCAGAGTTGGGGGTCCCGGAGTAAGGAGGAGGGGGTAACGTGTTGGGGGTAAAGTGATGGAGGCCCCCTTTCCAACACTCGCCTGGCCAAGCTGTCACCCAGTAGGCCCACCACGCATGCGCCAACTGTCCAGTTAGTTCGCTAATTAACACTCATCAAGCAGATAGCTGCCAGCAGTTGTTAGCAAGCTAGTCACACTTTTCAAAGGGGTTCTTCGGAGGTTCTGTGGTCAAGGCATTGACCCGCTGGTTAAAAGGTTCTCTACTGAAAATCATTTCTGTCGAATGGAGAATCTTTCAATAAGAAATTGAATTAAATTGTATGTAGCACCACATGTGGGCGCGCTTCTGGACAAAGAATACCCACTCTAAAATAATTCCAAAGGCGATGCTTCTAGGAGCCCAAACTGTCCATACGTGGTTGTTTTAGGGACTGCGCTGCTTTAAGAGCCTTGGGACCTTAATTTGAAAAAATAGAGTTTTGCTAAGAGTGGCCTAGGTTTGATTTTTTTGCTTCTTTATTCTACATGGTACTGAATCAAAGGTTATTTGTGTTTAGTTGAACTCATTTGGGTGCTACATACAGTAGAACAATTTTTCTGTTGTGGCACAGAACCAGTTAAACATTCATAAAGCTTGTTTTTCAAGTGTCGACATATAAGTGTTGGACTGACTGAAGAACCCTTGAAGAACCATTCAATTCACCAACACTTCAAATGATGGTTTTATTATGAGCACCACAATCATTTAAAGTTTTGGAGGGTTTTTCCATTTTATTCCAATTTTTGGTCGAATATATCATATGCTTGGACTTCACCATTCTACAGAGAACTATAAATATATACTAATATATTAGTATATTAGTATAAATACTTCACATGCCTTATACAAAATAGGAGGTTTGTGTGTCCTGGTGGGCATGTACCTTTATGCTAACAGCCCCAGGTGGGGTCGGTACAAGTACATTTTCTGCTATTTCTTGCCAACCATTTAAACAGTTGCCAATTTTGTATGGCAAGTTGCCTCTTGGAGGACCTTACCTCATTACGACACATTTGTGGAATAGCGCCACCTAGTAAATAATGCCAATGATAAAATCTAGTGCTTCACTCGCTAATATTTTGTGACTTAAAGTTTCAAACTTTACAAAACTTGACATTCTGTGCGCTGTAACTGATACATTTCAATATCTCAAAAACCAAATGCCAATCCCGAGCCTAAACTTGACCACAGCGTTAACCCAAATCCCAATCCCAAACCTAACCCTTATCCTAACATTAGCTTTCAACCGAACTCCTAATACCAGAACTAAACCAAGCTTTACCCTTAACCCAAATCCCAATCCCAAACGTAACCATGACCTAAACTTAGCCCTAACCCAAACCCTATTTCAAAAACTAACCTCAACTTTAACCTTAACCCAAATCCTAACCCCAAATTTTACCCTGACCTAACTTTAGACATAGCCCAATTCCTAAACCGAAAACTTACCTTAAATTTAGCCTTAACCCAAAACTAAATCTAAGTTTCCAGAAACGGACTGAAGCATTTGTAGATGGTATGTGCGGGCACCATCAAAGCATGTATTTATTTATTGTAACTGCACGTGCTTATTGGAACGTTCCGTAAACGGCGCGTTTACGGGAGAATATGAAATATCCCTGTGCAATGTAAACACCACGTGTTTACATTACACAGCAAGACAAGATGACCCTTTGATGTAGATAAACGGGCGTTTGTGCCGGAGCGTGCCCTCCTCTGCTCATTCATGAGTGAGTGCTGAATGAAGTTCACTCGAGCAGCTTTAATGTGCTTTGGGGTGGGGGCACGGGCACGAGGGCGGGGTTTTCCCCTGCTAAGCTTGGTTCGTTACTCTTAGCTAATAACCCAACAATGGACACATCTGCCCCACTTACCCGCGCGCGAAAACGATCTGCCCCCGCAGCCTCGAGCCTCAGCCCATGCCTCAAGCTCCCTCCATTAATCCATATCTCATGTAGGTACCAAATGGGACTGATGGAGGGATACAAAGTTGACAGAACAAAGGTAAAAATAAAAATGTTGCTATTATAAATATTCATGTATTCATTGTTTTGTACTCCGTACTCTCCAGTGCGATAGTATCGTAATGTTCTTGGCAACAATTTCGAGTTTTTTTCAAAAAAAAAGAAAGTATTATTTATTTAATTTTTGGGATGCAAATATATTTGAATAAATATGTATGCATTTTAAGAACAAGATTTTTTTTTAAATATGAAAGAGTGAATAAGTATATTATTATTATTATTATTATTATTATTAGTAGTAGTAGTAGTAGTAGTATTAATATTGGGCTTCAAAACAAGTTTTACGACTGTATTCTGTAGTTTTGCATTATCCTGTGACGTCAGAGAAACCAACACCTTGTCTGTTCAGCCTACAGAAGCCCCGCCCACTCACCCTTAAAGCCATAGAAAGTAGTTCAAAAGTGTTTTCTTTGAGAGAGAAAGGACAACGGCAGCCAATCGCAACAGAGCTCATTTGCATATACGTATGATGGTACACACTTAAAGTACAAGGGATCCCAAAGGAGCACTGTAGCGAAAGTCGCGCATGCGCAGCAGGGGGGCAAAGGCGCTACTGGACTTGCCCTCGACTTTGGGCTCCAGTTATCCGGCCAAACCGGGAAACCGAGTGGACCCCGGCCCTTTAAGCTCTAGTGGGAGTTTATTAATGTTTACAAAGACCTCAGGGTGAACCCGGAAGTAGCTTTAAACCAGCCACTATTTGCATTCCTCCCATTCTGCTCCATGCCAGACCCCCAAAAGTCCAAACACCCTCCCACCCAGCACACGTGCCCCATTAAGAGTGGTGGCCACCGCAATCCGGGGCCAGCTTTATAGCGACGGGGGTGACTTCCCTGGCCAGTGACGTCACAGACCGGGGGGATGTGGGGCGGGCTAGCCGGGGAGGTGGGGTAGGCGGTCTCCGAGGCGCATGCGCGGAGCGGGGAGCGCCGCAGAGCCGTGGCAGTTGGGCAGAAGAAACGGAGGGAGCAGCAGCGGCCATGGCTAAAGACGGAGAGGAGCGGACAGGGACGGACAGCACGGCCGATCACGCGCTGCTGAACGGACGGGGGCCTTAAATTTTTTCTTTTATTTCTGTTTGTTATTGCTTTTTATGATTTTTCATTTTTACGACCAAAGCGATCGGAGGATACACTGGCGGGGGGGCTAAAAATTATGGACAGGGGGACTCGAGAGATTAATTACTAATATTAATAACAAATAATACAAAATAATGATAAATAAAAACACCAACAGCAAGTGAGAGCCGGGACTGCACGCGGAGGACTTCTCCTCCTCCTCTTCCTCTCCTCCTTCTCCCCCTTCTTCTCCTCTTTTTGTTTGTTTGTTTGTTTTTGTTTGTTTTTTGTTCCCGTTTGCTCCTCGCCGTGGAGATAGATGGTTCGCCCGCAAGCTCCAGCGCGCCATGAACGCCCAGCTGTCGATGGAGAACATGGGCGACCTGAGCCATGATCCGGACCTGCTGCCGGGCGAGCGGAGCCACCGTGGGGGGGCGGTCCGCCCCGTGGTCATGGAGGGCGGCGACTTCCACCACCAAGCGCACCAACTCCAACATCAGCATCCACACCACAGCCAGCAGCCCCAGGCTCAGCAGCAGCAAGGGCTGGCCAGCCACCTGCATGCGGCCATGACCATGGCATGCGAGGCACCACCTGGCATGAGCATGAGCAGCACCTACACCACCCTCACTCCCCTGCAGCCCTTGCCGCCCATCTCCACCGTCTCGGACAAGTTCCCCCACCACCATCACCATCACCACCATCACCACCATCACCACCCACCTCCTCCGCCGCCACCGCCTCCTCATCCACACCAACGGATCCCGGGCAATGTAAGTGGGAGCTTCACCCTGATGCGGGACGACCGGGCATTGGCCTCCATGAACAACCTCTATGCCCCCTACCACAAGGATGTCAGCGCCATGGGCCCGAGTCTGTCACCCCTGGCAGGTTCTGGCCTAAGTGGCCTCCATGGTGCCCAGCAGGGCCTTCCACCACCGCCGCCCTACGCCCACCCCGGTGCCGACAAGATGCTGGCACCCAATGGCTTCGAGGCGGCCCACCATCCCGCTGTGCTGGCCAGACATGGAGACCAGCACATGAGCCCATCAGCGGCGGTGGCAGCGGCAGCAGGCATGGTGCAGCTCAATGGCATCCACCACCACCACCACCCTCACCACCCTCACCATCACCCCCACCACCCTCACGCCCACCTGGGTGCCCCAGGGCACGCTTCTGCCCTCGGCTCCAGCAGGGAACCCACCGGCGGGGCGCAGCTGGGAGCTCCGGGTGCCCCGGGGCCGGTGGAGGAGGTGAACACCAAGGAGGTGGCACAGAGGATCACCACGGAGCTGAAGCGCTACAGCATCCCACAGGCCATCTTCGCCCAGAGGGTGCTGTGCCGATCCCAGGGGACCCTGTCCGACCTGCTGCGCAACCCCAAGCCCTGGAGCAAGCTCAAGTCGGGGCGCGAGACCTTCCGCAGGATGTGGAAGTGGCTCCAGGAGCCCGAGTTCCAGAGGATGTCTGCGCTGCGCCTCGCAGGTGAGCCAGCACTAGGTAATGGAGCTCTTTCTTCTTCCTCCTCCTCCACACTCCATCCATCCATCTGCTCTCCAGGTTCCATTGTTCCCAGGCTTTGCTGGAGAACCTCTGCATGCTGCTGCTTTGTGTGGGCTTCTGCAGCTGAAGGGGTCATCGCCTCTTTCTTTGTCCCCTGTGCTGGAGCTCTGTTGCCCTCAGCCCCTTGTTTTTGCCCTCTGTGGTGGAGCCCCGTGCTCATAGTGCTTATTTTGGAGGGTCACACGTCCCATGAAGTGCTCAGTGCTCAGGTGCTGCTGTGTCTGGGACCAGCAGTGAAGGTGGGCTGCGTGTGTTGGGGTTTATGTTGGGCTCTGGGACCCTGAGGTGCAGGTTCAGGCCACACTGACCGTCCTGGTTCAGCTGAACCGGTTCCACAGTGAGGTGTGAAAGCTCGGATTAGGGTGAATGTGGAGCGCACGCGACCAGAACACTGTGGCTTTGCTGATTTGCCTTCAATGTGTGTGTGTGTGTGTGTGTGTGTTTTCTCTTTGTTTTTTTTACACAAAGGGGGCGGACCAGAGCCTGTTTTCTGTAGGTGAGAGATCGCGCGCGCCAGCGACTATGTGCCTGTGTGTGTATTCCGCGGCTGTGTGTGTGTGTGTGTGTGTGTGTGTGTGTGTGTGTGGCTTTGTGCTGGTTGTTTTTGAGTGTGTGTGTGTGTTTAATGGGTTTTTCTTATATCCTCGATAATGAGCTTAATTAATGAATTAAGTCACTAATTGGCGCCGCGCTAAATTGGTCTGGCGAGATTTGGGAGAAAACAGCCAATAGAGTCACTGGAAAATAAATAAATAAACAAATAAAAACAACAAAAACTACAACATGACGATGATGACGATGATGATGAAGGTGATGATGGTGTTATAAGTTATTTAAGACTTGATAGTGAGAGTGTGTGTGTGTGGTGTGTGTGTGGTGTGTGTGTGTGTGTGTGTGTGTAAAGTCACGCGCTGCCATCATAATGTCAGTTTTATTTACGTTATTTGTGTATTTTTCTGTTTATCTGTTTGTTTATTTAAATTCCTCCCTTCAGCAGTTTGTTTGGTGAGCGCGCGGGACCTTCGGACGCGTGCTTCGGAATCACCGTGTGTGTGTGTGTGTGTGTGTGTGTGTGTGTGTGTGTGTGTGTTTTTTTTTTTTCTTTCCTTTCTCTCTTTCTCTCTTCGTGCTGTTTTCGTTCCTCCTCGTTCGTTTCCGATCGGTGCTGCGGTTCACGCTGGCGGCGCGCGCTGTGAACGCGCCTCTCCTGTTTACGTCGCGCGCCGTTAACGCAAAAAACACGCAGGTGGATCGTTTCTGACGTTGCTGCGGGATTTTACGGCGTTTTCGCGGGGATTTCTTTCGTTTAACAGAAAAATTATTATTATTATTATTGTTATTATTATTATTATTATTATTATTCATTGTTATTATTATTATTATTATTATTATTATTATTATTATTATTATTCATTGTTGCATCAGTAATAACATCGTATACATATGTGTTATTACTACTATATATATATATGTGTATATTAAATTAATGAAAAATATCAATATTATAAATATATAATAATTATTATTATTATTATTGTTATTATTATTATTATTATTATTATTATTATTGTTATTATTATATTATTGTTTTAGTTAAAGTAAGTCTATATTATGTTAAACAACAGTAATACAGTGTGTGTGTGTGTGTGTGTGTGTGTGTGTGTGTGTTTGTGTGTGTGTGTGTGTGTGTATGTGTGTGGCTGTACATTTGTTTTAAGGTGAGGAACGTGCTGAACGACGCTGTGGATATCCTGGAGTTTAGGGATCGAGTCATCAAAGCTTCGCTGGCTCATGGTCATCTAGTAGTGGCCACCTCTCTCCAATGCTCCATCTACAGGTGTTTACACAGCTTTCCTCTGCTTTTCTCTCTCTCCAGCCCACTGGTCAGTTCGTGCTTGCTCTCGGGTCAGTTTTTTTGTAATAGTTATTCTCATTATTCTCCTCCTCCTCACCTGACTCCAACTCACTCAACTCATTGTCACAGTGTTCACTGTTGTCCCTGTGTCTTTGTCCAGTAAATGGGTGTAAAATGCATCTGAAGTCACCTGCATGGATTTTCCATAATATTATAACTGATAAATGATTCATATTTATAATAATAATTTCCTCAGTTTTTGTCTAGAATATAATTCTGCATTGCATGCGCTAAGGTATCCAGACAGTGAAGTGAGCTATATCCAGGTGCACATACTGCTGACAGTGTGCTGTCGCTGCACACACAGCTTGTATTATCTCAGAAGAAACGCACTGACCAATAGAGAGGGCCAGCCACACATAAGCCTAAAGTCACCATGCCCAATGCCGTAGGGGTCTAAAGCCCCCAATATTAAGCTGTGGAGCAGTGTAAATGCCTTTTCTGGAGTGATGGAGCTCCAGCCAAGACCTCTGTGATGAACTGAAGTGGTGCTTGTGACCCAGAACTAATCGTCCAACATCAGTAGCTGACCTCGCTGCAAGATCAAAGCTGCAATCAAAATTAACAGCAACGTTCCAGCATCCAGTGCGAAGCCTTCCCAGAAGAACGCAGGCTGTAGCTGCAGCAAAAAATGGGACAAACTCAGATATTTTTGCTACTTTAAGCGGTGGTCACAGGGATTGCTGTGTTAGCAACATGCTAATCCTCCTCCTCTGCTTCTTTGACAGCACTAAAAACTGGAACACACCACTGATCTTCGACCTGAGGGAAGGCACGGTCAGCCTGATCCTCCAGGCTGAGAGGTGAGACTTCTGTTTTTCCGCTTGTTGTTTTCGGTCTCTCCCTCTCTTTCTTTGTCTGAGAGCTAAAGCAAGATATTATATTTGACAACAATATCAGTCTGATTTCTTTACAGTGGTGGTGGATGGTACCAGTTGTAATGTCTCCAACACAAATATAGCAATGTCACTGACTCTCCACCCCCAGTGAAGCTCCACATGTTTATGTGGAATGTTGATGATTGTACAATAGTGAATCTGAACAAAATTTCCTGAAGGGACTATTTTGCCTCTTAATACCATGCATGTAGCCCTCCACCATGAATGGGTTTAGTTTTAGGCCTAAAAGCTTCTCCAAACTCTGGAAAAACAATGTCTCAGGAATCAGGCAGTGTCTTCATCACCACTACATAGAAGAACCTTCTGTAAGGGAACTTTTTGAGGAACCAGACGTCTGGTTCCATTCATTTCCCCGGTGAACTATTCTGACTCCACCATGAATGGTTTTAGTTTTAGGCCCAAAAGCTTCTCCAAACTCTGGAAAAACAATGTCTCAGGAATCAGGCAGTGTCTTCATCACCACTACATAGAAGAACC
>JBBPDA010000021.1:14912505-14958704 GCA_037974385.1 Arnoldichthys spilopterus | reverse complement strand
AGAGAGAGAGAGAGAGAGAGAGGGAGAGAGAGAGGGAGAGAGAGAGAGAGAGAGAGAGAGAGAGAGAGAGAGAGAGACACACACGGGGAGAGACAGGGAGGCAGAGACATGGGAAGAGAGAGGGAGAGAGACACAGGGAGTGAGAGACTCCCTTCTTTCCCCTAGGAGAAAAGGACCAGCTCACGCTCACTCTCTCTCTCTCACACACCACCCCCACACTCACATCTGTTGTCCACAGGGGCGCAGGGTGACGCACAAGCATCCCCACTCTGCTCTCTCAAAGACACACATGCTGCATACTGAGTGTTCGACTATCATAGGGTTTTAATGTCCACACACACACACACACACACACCATGCTGTTCCCAGGTAAAATTTTAGAAGTCCAAGAGTCCAGGAATGTCATTGTTGGAAATGATGCTCCGTTGTTTCCTGTATGTGACAATAAACTTGAACTAAAAATGTCAGTAGGGGTTGTGAAAAGAGAACCTGTGTGTGAGTGTGTGTGTGTGTGTGTGTGTGTGTGTGTACCTGTAGTAATGCAGTAGTAGGTCTCATGAGGGGACACATGGTGGATGCGGTGGTGTTTGCGGGGCAGCACTAGGTGGCAGTCCTGCAGCAGGGTAACCCAGCACGGCAGGCCAAAGTAGGAATGAGACCACTTGTGGATCTGATTAGTCATGGTCACAAAAACTGCCAGCGCAAAGACAAAACACTCCCAAGGGTAGGACTCTGTAAGGGCATCTGAGCGAGTGAGAGCAAAAGAGAGAGAGATTATATGCAAATCAAAATAAATGTGTTTTGCTTTATACGGAGCTATTTCCTCTTAGTTATCGTAGGCTAATTGCAAACCAACCTTCACCTTCTGAACCCTGAGCTGAAGACTCACCTACAAAGCCTACACACCATCTGCTTGAGTCCCACACAGACACACACACACCTGTACTGTTAACATAGGCTTGTTTGCACTTGTAGGAGCTAAATGTTCATTGTAGCTATTTGTTCACATGACTTTCCTCAAGTTTACTTGTAGATGCGTCACTTTGTGCATGTGTGTGTGTGTGTGTGTGTGTGTGTGTGTGTGTGTGTGTGTGTGTGTGTGTGTGCTTTAGCATTGAGAGGATGATTAAAATGTAGATTGTAAGGTTTTAATGTCATAATTCTGTCTTTACCATTTTACTTGCTTTTAAAATACACAAACTTGTTAAAAATATCATTCATTATTTTTGATAACACTGAACCATCACATTGGACATATTGTTCTCCACAGTTTCAGTGAACTTTTTCTCTTATCAAAAAACACGTTTCACCTCAGTAAACACCAAATAACATCAGGAAGGTGTGATTGAGTGGAACATTTCATCCAAAGCCGTCTGTTGCGCGCCCTGAAATCAAAGCTAGACCTTCTAATGTGATGCTCATTATTAATCTGTGTATTACACAACGTTTCTGTGGATACTGCTAAAAAGAAATGGAAGTTGTGTGATGGGGAGCACATGCTTTGTTTGAGGGTGTAGAAACAGCAAACAACTAAGTAACAGCGATGAATTAACTTTAAAAACATAAAAACAAATTTTATGGATAAATAAGTTGTTGTGTGATGGAGCAGAAAGACAAACCCCAGGACATTTCCCTTGTAAACGAAGACAGTACAGTCTTCCTCAAGAGAACTAATGAAGTAAGCCAACTGCAAACAAACACACACACACACACACACAGGGTTTGACCCCTTGTGGTTTTTAGATCCTGGACACAGCCCAGCGTTTAAAATAAAAATAAAAGTCAAAACTGTGCTTCTGCCTCATCTTTCAAATGGTGAAATGACCAAATTCTCATGAAGTTTTGAGTGTGATTTAAAATTCTGCACTTTTCCGTGTTTGTACAGGACAGATGGACTGGGATTCCTGTGTCTAACTTCAGGGAACAGGTGATTCTGTGGAAAACCTCTAGCTAGATGATTTGCTTTTTTGCTGGACGTGACCCACACTGGCAGTGTTGTGTGTGTGATGTATTTGTCCTGAGAGAAGCTACAATCACAGGGCAGTAAATGTCCCTCCCAGTCACACACATGCACTGTAAAAGCGCAGTACCTGGCGAGTAGGACACGAACTTGTAGGCCATGTGGGCAAGAGGCAGGATGGTGATCATGCAGTTGTCTCCATTGGTTTCAATGAAGTCATGCCGCGTGATGGCCGTCGGGTCAATGTGATGCTCTCGGAAGGGACGGATGAAGGCCTACACGGGCAGCGGGCAGGGAGAGGGAGAGGGAGAGAGAGAGAGTGAAAGACAGAGAGAGAGAGAGAAAGAGAGAGAGACACAGGGAAGGAAGGATTTTTACTTCACTATGTTACTCCACATGAACACATGACAGGCTCTTTGTTAATGAATGGCTAAATCATCTGCGGATCACGCAGGAAGCAGCTACGGAGAAGCGTTCCAACAGGATGCACCTCCCTGTGGGGGTCCGTCTTTCACACTCGAGTCTTGCGATACTGGAGTGGGGGGCTTTGATGGAATTCTACCTCAAGAACAAGTGAGAGTTTGTGAGCACTGATAAAGAGAACGTGGGGAATATTAGTCTTAACAAACAGCTCTGAAAGATGGAGATCCTGTGTTTACCGTCTCCTCCTGAAGGTCGGGGGATTGGTGTGTGTGTGTGTGTGTGTGTGTGTGTTGGGGGCTGGGCGATGGTGTTCAGGGTTGATGTTTGACTGATAGAGTTAAACTGGTGCGCCGGTGTTACCGGAGCCTAATGAAAGCGAGGGGGAGAAAGCGCGTGGCCGCGTGAGCTACAAGTTATGGAGCGGAGAGATAACCCGGCATAAAACAGCACTTCCCCACCGCTCAGATCCCGCATCATGAAAAAGCCGAGCCCAGCGGCTCCTGTCACTCACGCCCGGGAGCGCTGCTTTGAGACGGGCGCCCTGCCTGCGAGCGCGCGGGTGTCGCAAAATGAAAGGGAGCGCGGGAAAGAATCGCATAAGCACAAAGAGAAAAGAGGGGAGAGAGAGAGAGAGAGAGAAAGAGAGAGAGAGAGAGAGAGAGAGAGAATAAAATAAAAACCCACAAGAATGAAGGTAATTTATTTCCCACACAAAAAAAGCAGGAATCGTTTGGAGGCGCATTACCATAGCGGTTTCGGAGGCGAGGCGCGAGGGGGGAAAATGTCATTATCGCGTGTTTGTGGGCCGAACTCAATCACATCTATATCTGAGGGCGCGTGGTGGCACTCTGCTGGAGCGCGGGAAACTATCTGCTGATATTTCGACAATTATCTTCCCTCCCGTTTGGCCCCCCCAACGCCCCCCACCCCCACAACACCCCCAGCCCCACCCGTTCCTCTCTCTGCCCCGCGCGCCCGAGATTAAAGGAGCGCTAAGCTGCAGACGGCCCGCGGCGCGCATGTGTAGGACTCTCCGGCCACCTGGAGGCTCTCCGCCGCTAATCCCGCACCGTTTAACGCCCTGCCTCGCGCCTCGCCTCGCACCTAATCACAACTTCACCATCTCCGGATTGCCGTGGCAACCGGGCGGCTGACGGGCCCGTGGCATCCCCCGCCCTTAACCTGAATCCGTTCGTTTCCTTTCTTTCTCTCTCTCGTTCTCTGTCCCTCTGTCTCTTTCTTTCCCGCCTGTTGGTCTCTCCTTTTCTCTCTCGATCGCTGTCCTTCATTCTCGCTCTTTGGGTCTCTCAGTCTGTCTCACTCTTTCTCTGTTTCTCTCTCACTTTCTCGGCCGGTCCCTCTCTCTCTTTGTCCCTCTCTTCTTCTCTGTCTGTCTGCCTGCCTCTCTCTCGCTTTTCTCCTCTGCCTCTCTCTCTTCTCCTCTGCCTCGCTCTTTTCTCCTCTGCCTCGCTCTCTTCTCCTCTGCCTCGCTCTCTTCTCCTCTGCCTCGCTCTCCTCTCCTCTCCTCGGTCTCTCTCTCTTCTTCTCTGTCTGTCTGCCTGCCTCTCTTTCTTCTCCTCTGCCGCTCTCTCTCTTCTCTTCTGTCTCTTTCTCTCCTCTTCTGCCTCTCTCTCTCTCCTCTCCTTGGTCTCTCTCCTCTCCTTGGTCTCTCTCCTCTCCTTGGTCTCTCTCTCTCTTCTCCTATGTCTCTCTCCTCTCCTCAGTCTTTCGCTCTCTCTCTTCTCCTCGCTCTCTCTCCTCTCTCTCTCTCTCTCTCTCTCCTCTCCTCTCTCTCCTCTGTCACTCTCTTCTTCTCTGTCTGTCTGTCTCCCCCCCCAGGTCTCCTCACTCTTAAGTGCCTATTTAATCACGCTCATTAGCGACTCTCCCTCAAGTTGCTGCTGTATTTTTTCTCAGTATTTGAGGAAGCGGATGGAAAGCCGTATATAGGCGGCCGCTAAGTGCTGCCTTTAATCTGCCGGTTAAAGGGGCTTAGAGCGCTGCGTTCTGAAGGGGCCGTAAATTCCCTCACTCTTTTTGAAGTCCGATCACTCCCAGGTGGCGGATCCTAATTATCCTCGACAGCAGAAGGATCGGCGGTGGCTGTGGAGCTGAGAGAAAGCCTTCCTCCTCCTCCTCCTCCTCCCTCACCCCTCCTAGCCATGAGCCAAGTCGTTTAACGGCGCAGACAGACAGACAGACAGATAGATAGACAGACGTTCATAAAAGAGCAGAGGGCGCTGGGCCATAGGGGTGCTGGACAGTCTGTTCACACGGCCCCTTTCTCTGGGGTCCGCAGACGGCTCGCCCGCAAGCTCCCAGTCGCAGGACAGCAGTTGGGCTTGGCCATGGAGAAGCAACCTGGCTTGTCTTTGTCCACAGTGCAAGGACGCTGCTGGTCATCCTCCTGTACACTCTTCAAAAAAAAGGTGCTATTAAGGGTTCTTTGGAGTGATATTGAGTTTATGAACCACTTAGGGTTCCCTGAAGAAGGGATGGTTCTTTAGGAGGGCATTTCGGTAATGGCACTGCCCCACAGACCTGCCTTTTTGGCGCCTTCTTTGTAAGAGCACAAACACAATCTGCTGTGGCCAAATCAACCTCTGCCCTGAATGAATCTGTGGGTGAATAGTGTGGTAGGGGAATAGAGTGCATACGCATCTCTACAGGGAACCAGCAATACCCTTAAGTCCCTTCCTAGCAACGCACAGCCACTGAAACACAAAAGCATGCCTAAATTCATCACTCCTACCTGTCCAGGACAAAAAGCAAGGGCCAGCTGCTTTTTAATTGGACAGGCAGAGGGTGACCTTTTCAGCTATTGGGCGGCGAGAGGGTGACTATGGTCTGCATTAATTCGGGCCTCCTGGGTATTCCTGCCCCCCAGCGAGGTTGAACATGAGGGGGGGGGGGGATGGGGGGGTTACGACTCATAGCGCTGGAAAACCAGCACTGGGGGAACCCCCCAGAGAGGATGTGGCATTTTCCTTCATCCAGCCATGAGCTTGGTAAACCACAACAGACCAATAAAGCAAAGGCTGATATGAAAATTAAACAGGGTCATTTGTTAAAATCAAACACACTAATATGCTAAGAGGTCACAGTGTGTGTGGGAGACGGCAAGAGTAGTGTAAGGAGCCATGAGCTCTATCTGTATTATTACTGCATTTTGGAAAGTGGTGTTAGTATGTTAAAATGTTACGGGGTGGGGTTTCGTAAACTGGCCAACATTTGTCGTTTTAAGTTTGTGAAAAACTGAACAGCAAACAAGGTTAAGAAAACAGACGCAATTAACCACAGCTCAGTTTTCCCAGACTCCTCTGGCATCACACTGTAAAAAAAGACACTGCTGACAAAACTTAAAACATCAAGGCAACATGATGCATTAGGATGCATTTCTGAGAAAACTCATCATGTTTCTTCATTTTTCACTAAAGTGTTACAAAATGATCCTAAACTAATTTATTAAAGCTAATGCAGTTTCAGGTATATAATACATAATATGAAATGGAAATTATGTTTTTACATGCACATGTACTATACAGTGGTTTATAGCGCAGGTCATTGCTCATTTAGTGATAAACAGGGCTGATACTATTCATGAATTAAAATCGATTGCTTGATATAGAACATGTATCTATTAAAATGAATGCTCTCAGTAAATAAATCAATACTTGGTGACTGCTTTGCTATTTCAGTGACAAAAGAGGGAATCTGCAGGCCTTTATAAAGCTGTCTGCAGTCCACATTGTCCACAAGGAGGCGCTGTAAAAACTCAAACTGCTGTTATGAGCATCGCTGAAAGAGAGCGTCACGAATGGAGGTAGGCAGGAACCGAAGCCGGCACTCCGGCGCATGGTAGGAAAAAGCCACGAGGGGGGCTCGGTGAACGCTGCCCTCGCTGGAGCTAGGCTGAGCTCAGTCCGTGCTCCATTCGATACCGTATCCCTTGTTTGCTACGCCTAGCTAAGCGCTTCTTCAGCAGCACCTCCCTGGTGCTGCGTGTTCAATACTGTTCCTACTACTAAGTAACTCCTAAGCAGCTTCTACCTGATGCTGCACATTCAATATGTGTCCTACAATTACTTGATGCCTAAGCAGCACCTACCTGATGCTGCTTGCTCGATACTAACCTTACACTCGACGCCCTCGACGGCGTATAACGAGTATCCTCCGTACCTACCCGTGTTCTGTCCCTGCCTATATTCCCAGGTGATCAGGGGGCTAACTAGCTGCACCTGGAAATAGTTGGGACCGTCAATGTTCAGGGGACGGTGGCCGCGCCGACCGCTGGGTGGCGCCAATCCCCCCTCAACCAGAGGGGGTCTTCCCCGTTCTTTTACAGAGAGAAAACTGACACCAGCAACATCGCACTACTGCATGTATGTTTATAGGTAAAATGTCATTAATACATGTATTGTCATTGTAAAATAATCATCAGGTTATTAAAACACTAATTTAACTGAGTTAAACTAGAAAAAACACTGACTACTAGAAAAAAATAACTTCATTTGCAAAAACCCTCTGGTTCTGAGACAATAACACTAAACCAGAACTGTTCATCAAATATATTCAATAATTCAGAATAATCCTAACAAAACTACAGTTTAAAGCATCTAAACACTCAAAGTACTTCAGCCACTGAGAACTACGGGATCCATTCTGACTGATTCACAATTTTAAAGTGAGGAATTTCACCCAGCGTAGAAGAAAAGGCTGACTGCACAGGGACATTGCAGTGCAGTTGGCAACATCAAACTCTGAGTACTGTACTGCTAGTCCCCAGTGTAAAAGCTGAGTATATGTACTCAAAGTCAAATTCCAAATTTAGCACAGCAAAAATAACTCCTCAGATAAATGAGTTTTAAAAAAGCTGCTGTCCTTTAGGTGAGACATGAACAGTGGGACTTTATGGTCATTACATGACTGCTGAAATACACGGCTGCTTTTCTTTAAAAATGGCTATGGTGGTTTTCTCTCCTCTGTCTTCACTCTAAATATTGGCCAACACAGCCACTTTCTTAGAATTTCCCTCATCTTCGTCAAATAGTTCTGTCATCAGCTTACAGTAATGTAATTCACTCTAATGATGTGCATATATATATATATATAATGTTTTAAAATTTAATGTAGCACATTAACTATTCAAATTAAAGGTGTTTTAGAGGAAATTTCAAAATAGAATTATATTTTGCGTGTGAATATATAAAGATGGATAATCTTATATTATATTATTATTTATAGGTCATAATCACTCTGCCCTAAGTAACCAGTAATATGTAACACATTACTTTTTAACACCCATCAAGCCTCCCATTAGTGATTTAACAATTACTCCCACTGCTCCCTCAAGCTGAGGCTTCACTGCTGAAGTCTTCACAAATTTAATCTTGCTCACTGGTCAGACACAGCCTTGTCCTCTCAGACAGCAATCGGTAAAATGATCTGAGATCAGTCCTTGGCCTTTCATTCACTCACCTTCCCAATGACAGGGATGTCCACAGAGCCCCAGGTATCAGCTCCCCAATGAACCATTCCGGAGGCGAAGTCTGCCATCACTATACCAGTCACTGAGTTAAAGAGAGAGAGGGGGGTGAGAGGATGATTGTAGATAGACTGTTTGTAAGGGTAGAGCTAGTGAATGGGACATTATGCAGCATGAAGCCTCTAGTAAAACCAATTATTAGGCAGTGTGTTTCTGTGATGTTGACACTCAATGCCTGTACAAACAGCAGCGTAATCTGCATAACTGATTACAGAAGCAACACATTCAGTATTCAAACTGAATAATGTCATTAAAAAAAACAACTAATCCATAAAGGCCATTTAAAGTATTTGTAACAGCTGATAATGGAACAGAAAGACCTGTAAAGTGACTCATAAAGTGAACATTAAAAGACACCAGACTGATCTGAAAAGACAACGCACTTTTTTCTGCATGAGGACAGCTGCTATCAGAGGTTCAGGAGAGCTTCCAAACCACATGAGCTGCATTTTACAGAGAATAACAGACCTAGTGTTTCCTGCATGCACCATTTCCTGCTTTCACTGCTAATTTTATAACATTATGACATTACAAGCAAAGTGTTAAAGTGAACCAAGGTCTTTGTTACTTTGTAGTGAAATTAACAGAGGCTACATTTTACTACACTGTTGTGTAGGCAAACCCTTTGCAATGGAAAGACAGGATGAAAAAAGGAATACTTTTATTCTCTGCAGCTGGTCATCTGATAAAGCTTAAGTACTGTCAGGCTTGTACTTTATTTAAACCCAAGAAAGCACCAAGAAGTGTATTATTGTATAACTAATAATAGACAGGTGATCGAATGCAATGTGTACTTCCTGTATAAGCTACTTTAATTACTCTTCAGGATCATAGTTTCCCCACAGCCACACAGACGTCAGGGAAAACCCACTGACACAAACTTACCAATGCCAAAGATGATTCTGTAGATGTGCACTGTGGAGAAGTTGATGAGCAGGAAGGAGAAGTTGATAGCGAAGAGAGAGAGGCACAAGATAACACAGATCCACTCCTGCAGCCGCTTCCCTACAGAAATACACACATATACACACACGCGTCACTCATACACACCAAAGTAGCTCCGATTGCATTAAAAGTTCCATTCTTAAAGTAGTTTTCTTACAGTTGTCACAATATTTCACAAGCTCAAATCAGTTGGAGAAAAAAAGAGAAGGAGAAAACCTTCCCATCTTTCAGTGTAGGCCATCAAGTTAGTTTGAACCATTTCTACCAGTCTGTTCCTCAAGAGGACAGTAACTATGAACCGATCAGCCATGACATTAAAACCGCCTGCCTAGAAGCTCTCCCTCGTGTCACCCAGTGAACGTGACTATTTATCATTGTTAACACACTCGAGCACCACAACGAAATGTGACCTCTGCATTCAACCCATCACACGTGCACACATGGAGCAGCAGGCAGCTACCAACAGCACCTGGAGAGCAGCAAGTGGATGAGTTCCTTGCCCATTTTTCCTGCTTCCAACATATCAACTTTAAGATGAGTGTTCATTTGCTGCCTAATAGAATGGGTTTTCTCCCCATTGTGAAGTGAAAGTGAAAGTGACTATTTGTCATTGTTAACACACTCAAGCACCACAACGAAATGCAACCTCTGCATTTAACCCATCACACATGCACACGTGGAGCAGCGGGCAGCGCCCGGGGAGCATGGTTCACACACACACATACACACATACAGTGTTGGGGTTTGGTATAAAGTCTTTGCCTGACCATTGTTCAGGACTCACTAGCTCTTTCAAATCTTTGGGGGACCCTGTCTCCAGATCCAGATCTCCGAAAATTTTGGAGATAAGTGTGAGTATTAACGATCGATTTACCTGGCCTCGTCTCAAGCTTTAGGCTAGTAGTAATCAACACCTGGTAGTAAGCATAAGGGGTCAAATATTTTGATAGCTGTTATCAGAATATGTGACCCTTCTGTTTTATGGGACAAAGTGTCTAAAACACCAACAAAACCAGTTCAGGTGACTTCTTTTACATTCCCATTTATAACAAATAAACTATTATGACTCTGGTCAACAGCTGGTAGTAAGCATAAGGGGTCACATATTCTGATAACAGCTATCAAAATATGTGACCCCTTATGCTTACTACCAGGTGTTGATTACTACTGATACCTGATAACCCGCACTTCTAAATGAACTCTAACACTCTCCAGGATTTAGACTACTCTCTTGCAATTAAACACAATTAAATGCATGTCGTTTAATCTAGCATGTAAAGCAGCTAAGCCTTTATAGTGTATGAACAACAAACATTTCTAAACAAAAGCATCGCACTCCTTTCTAATTCAATACATGCATGTATGTGATTTTACGCTGTTTGCGTAAACAACGAGCAAATATTAACTGCAAAGACGAAACAGCACCCCCTAAGGTCACAACATCCGACGGTCACAAAATTCGGTGTTACACCGGTATCTGGGAAAGTGGGAAAATGAGTCATTGTTTGTGCACAAACGAACAGCAATGCGTTTGTTACTTTTTGCATGACACGGGGGGCCAGCTTCACGGAGGTGTCCGTCACACATGATAAAAATACATGTCTTTGATTTAGTGACACGTGTTATCTCCTCACAAGACTGTTATTGTTTGTGATAAAATGACTCACTATTACTTTTAAGTTGCATCATCCACATCCACGTTCCGCCTAAACGAACTCAGGGTGCCTATTTTGATTGACGGCCTTTTTAACCAATAAGAACAAGATGAACCCCGCGCATCAGCGTCAACTGGCCAATAGCTATTCAGTTCGGCTTAGACCCAGTGCAAACCTGCTTCAGCGCACCGGCGTGTGCGTTTGGTGACAGAAGAGCACTTGGATCCATTTAGGTAAGAATGTGTTATTTAACGTATTGCCAATTTTAATCACATTATTTATCACAGTTATATTGACTTATGTTCCTTGCGGGTACTGGGGCCTACTTCTGAATCTTAACCAAATTCATGACAGCTCGGATAGCCTAGCCGTCTCTCGTGGCGCGCAGATTAGCTAGCATGCTAATCTGACACAGAAATGCAGCTGAAGCCTTTTAGCAGTGTTCAGTTCACTTAAATGTCAGGCTTTCTCAGCTGATGCACTCCGCTGCATTTGAACATAATATAAACCAGTACACGTTCACTCAGTTGTATGTGTCCCTTGCCTGAGCAGGGTATAGAGCTGGCCTTGTGATCAGTAAGTAATGTGACGGCGCACTGCGCCTGTCCAGCTCCTGCTCAGTATTAATAGTGGCAGCAATCTCCGTCTTCTTTTTATTTCTCAGTAGGCAGTGATAAGAGTGTAATATTGAGACCCATACTATTCATGAAGGTAGAGTCTGCTGTAGCTTTGATAACAAATTCATAATTGATAACGACATATTCGCACCTCCTCCGTGCTGATGCACCAAAGTGAAAGACCCGAATGAAGCCAGCCAATGAGTTTGTGTGTCTGAATGGAGGGGGCCTCTTTAAACAATCTTTGCCTGCCCCCTCAGGAGCTGTCCATCCATGGCTCTTCATCTCGCTGTTTTCTGTGCCAAAGCATTTTTTTACTGTCAGGTGAACCCCGGTTTCCGCAGGCCTTGGTCTGTGCCTTTACTGCTTGCTTTTTCCAAAGGGCTGCCTTGAGGCAGGAGATTACTTTTTATGTTGCATTTGTCATGTTTAATTCTCTTGCTGAACTTCTTTTCATCTGATTTGAATGTAGGTTTTAATAATGCAGATAGAAAATATGACATTGTTTCTCACTATGTTGTATGCGATGCTATAGCATAAGATCATAGTTGCTTGTGCATTTTTGGCCAGTGTAATCATTGGTACCACTATTACCACAAGTACCACTGAGGTACCCGTGAGCAAGGTACCCTACCCAAGCACTGCTTCCTGGGTGCTACATAAGACATCTGCCCACTATTCCTACACAGATAGGTTAAATGCAGAGGGCAAGTTTGGGTGTGATGCACTGTGTGCTGTGGTGTGTTCACAATGACAAATATTTGCTAACTCACTAATAAGTAGGGATGCTTAATGGGCTGTGGTGAAAGCTGTGCATCATTTTCCTTAATGATTATTGCGCTGCGGATGTATTAAAATTGTTGCCATATTATTTGCACTTTATACCTGAATTTCTGTGCGGATTCTCTGAATGGCTGTTCAATACTAGTGAACTGCAAATTGTGATAGACTACTTTAGATTATTTAAAGATTAATTGATCATGCTGTCACACAGTAATGGCACTTTTGCCTGTTTTTTTGCAGTAGCGCTTACAACCAAGCATGCTTTGGGCAGCAGTGCAGTTATGTCATTATTGCCTCTAGGACTAGGGCTGTTTACCAATCACAGGTCTCCCATGAGAGATCGTTCTACCTACCTCATGGATCATTATCCTCCCTTAGGACCAGAAAAAGGGTGTTTACTTGTCCTGATTCTCAATTATATTCAGTTGCAGCTTGCTTACTGATATTTGATTATAACAGAGGCATCAAGTGAATAAAAGAAAATATACTTGTCTGATCTGTCAAGTGTGTTCAAAGGGAAACTTTAGGGAAGAGTAACTCCAGAAAATATGGAAGAATGCATTCTTACTTCTTTATTGCACTGGTCTGAATTACTAGTTGACTTCCCAGCCTAAATTACTGGATGATGATCCCTTCAATTCCGAATGAGTTTTGTTTGTATAGGAGTTCAAAGCATTTACTAAACACATTCAGTAACAGGCATTTTTTTTCTTACTACATCCATGACCCAGTTGTGATTTTTGTCTGGAGCAGTTTATAGTAAGTTATTTGTGTGTCTGTTATTTCCTAGTCTCCCGTGAACAGGCCGGCCAGCATGGACTCTTCACTGACTGCTGCTCAGATCCGCGAGAAGTTCATTGACTTCTTTCGTCGTCATGAGCACCAGTATGTGCACTCATCTGCCACCATTCCTCTGGATGACCCCACCCTACTCTTTGCCAACGCTGGCATGAACCAGGTAAGATAATCCTGTGACTGTTACACTGTTATGCAGCATTAATAGGCAGTATTTTCTGTACTGGATAATCACAGTAATTATAGCTTCTTTGAATGTTTGCCATGTGCCTACATGCCTTTAGATAAAGAAAAATACGTAATAGCCACAGTCATGCTTGTCTGCATGTAAAATTATAATAGTAGTTTAAAGACTGTGAAAACTGGCAGGCTCATGTAGTCTTCTTTTTTGTAGTTTAAACCCATCTTCCTGAACACCATCGACCCATCCCACCCCATGGCCAGACTGAAGCGTGCTGCCAACACACAAAAGTGTATCCGTGCAGGTGGAAAACATAACGACCTAGATGATGTGGGGAAAGATGTGTACCATCACACTTTCTTTGAGATGTTGGGGTCCTGGTCCTTTGGAGATTACTTTAAAGTAAGGGAGAGAACTTACTGGGAGGTTTTGGTTCTTGGACATGCCAATTTATTGAATATGCCTTGTTGAAAATAAATGTTTGGATCAGCTAATATGCAGTATAACTATCTTCAGTGTTTACGTGTGTCGTAATGTTCTGCACTGTAATACAGTGGTTGTTGCTTTCTCTAAGACTTTTATTTTTCTATCTTCAGCACTTGGCCTGTAAGATGGCTCTGGAACTGCTGACTCGAGAATTTGGCATCCCTATAGAACGTTTATATGTCACTTACTTTGGAGGCCATGCTGATGCAGGACTTGAGCCTGATCTGGAATGCAGGCAGATCTGGCTGGACCTGGGGTAAGTTCTTGGCACAGGACTAATGCAGATCACAGATGGCTCTGTATGACATGTACAGACTGAATCAGACCAAATGTGCATAAGATTAGTCACCACAAAGACTTTGAATGGATGGTCTTTAAGTGTTGCATGGTATAATGAAACACGGAAATAAGTCGGGATGGACTTAAGAATGCAAGGTGTTTCTTCTGATAAAGGGCCAGTAGCAAATTGATAAGTTGATAAGTGGTGTAGGACTTTTTTTAGTGAGTCAACTGTAAGTGGGCTCATTTTGAGAAAGGTAATAAAAATTCAGCCAGTAAACTTCATTCTGTTCACAGACAGTAACAGTTGTATTTGAATGTGCCAATGTTATGTCATAATAAGCGTCAGAATTGTTCTCTGTGAAAATTCTTTTGGAGTGTTTTGTCTTTTAATACAGGTTTCATGTATGCAAGATATAAGATGCAGAGGTTTTCATCATCAAAAAATTGTTTTTCTTTTCCACTCTGTTACATATTACTTCAGTTTATCTGTCCACAGTTTATCTCAAGGCTACTAGGAGTTTGTTTCTGGAGGAAACATTGCATATTAATCTGTCTGACCTGTGTTGTGCTGATTGTGTACCAGGATGGAGGAGAGCCGTATCTTGCCTGGCAGTATGAAGGATAATTTCTGGGAGATGGGTGACACGGGTCCTTGTGGGCCATGCAGTGAGATCCACTACGACCGCATTGGAGGCAGGGATGCCTCCCACCTCGTTAACATGGACGATCCCAATGTATTAGAGATTTGGAACCTGGTGTTTATTCAGTTCAACAGGTAGAGTAAATGCACAGCAGAGATAAGTTTAGTTTATACAGTTGTGTGCCAACCCACATACTTTTTAAACATTTAAAGTGACTGCATTTGGCATGACTGCCTTCTGCAGAGAGTCTGAGACAGAGCTGAAGCCTCTTCCAAAGAAGAGCATTGACACAGGCATGGGTTTGGAGCGCTTGGTGTCCGTCCTGCAGAACAAGATGTCCAACTATGACACCGACCTCTTCATACCTTACTTTGAAGCCATTCAGAAGGTATAATCACAGCTAAATTGCCTTGCTGTAGGTTTCTATTTTCTTTTGCTGCATAACTTAATACGCATTTGGTCTCTGTCCTCTAGGGGACAGGAGCCAGGCCCTACACTGGTAAGGTCGGTGTTGAGGACACAGATGGTGTTGATATGGCGTACCGCGTTCTGGCTGACCACGCCCGCACCATCACTATTGCTCTGTCAGATGGTGGTAGACCTGACAACACAGGAAGAGGGTGAGACTATGTTATTACCTTCACTCTGTATCTTTGTTTTACACGGGATGTACTGCATGGATTGTGTTTGTCTTGTAATGCACCTTCGTTGTATATGTGTGTTTTAGTTACGTGTTGAGGAGGATACTGCGGCGTGCTGTACGATACTCTCATGAGAAGCTGGGTGCACAGAAGGGCTTCTTTGCTACTCTGGTAGATGTGGTGGTAGAGTCACTGGTGAGACAACATATTAAGCCTTATTTCTTCCACCCCTCTTCCTGCTTTAAACTGCTTTAATTTCACTTGAGAAAACATGTACAGGACTTAAATGTGTTTTAATGAACATGATTTTAGGTTTGCGGCCATTATTGGCAGTTTTCATATGCTTATTACCTTTAATTTGGTACGTTATAAATTTGAATGGCTTTTTATTTGCTTGCTTATTTATACTCTGCCCATAGGGTGATGCTTTCCCAGAGCTGAAGAAGGACCCTGACATGGTAAAGGATATCATTAATGAAGAGGAGATGCAGTTTCTCAAAACCCTCAGCAGAGGGCGACGCATCTTGGACCGCAAAATCCAGAGCCTTGGGGACAGCAAAACTCTTCCAGGTTAGGTTCTTTAACTGTTCCCTGTTTCGAGGTCACTTTTGAGGATAAAAATTCCCAATTATTCTATCAGATCATGCTTCCAAGATCTTAAGGTTTGTACTCCAAAGGCGAAGACAAATTAGGAACTTTGCTCAAGTTTGTCAGGGATACGAGTTTTACTGGTATCACTTCTCTTTTTTTTTTTTTTTCTTTTGCAGGGGACACAGCTTGGCTGTTGTATGACACCTATGGCTTCCCTCTGGACCTGACTGCCCTCATTGCAGAGGAGAGAGGCATGGGAGTGGACATGGCTGCATTTGAAGAGGAGAAGAAAGCTGCTCAGGTGTGAGCGCTATAATGCAGAAGCTACATTCACATTAAAATGTCTGATTAGATCCACTCTATAAACATTTGCTCATCTAAACAGATAGATGTGATTTATCCAGTTCCACGTATTTAGTGTGTGAAAAGTCATTGTTGCTTTTATAAATATACAAATCTATTCAGCTTAAGCTAAATCTGCTAGAGTCTATAGGGAAGCTTAACAGGGTCTAAAGTGTCTCTATCCTAATTATACTTTATAGCTAAAATCCCAGGGCAAGGGCTCTGGAGATGAGGACCACATCATGCTGGACATCTATGCCATTGAGGAACTGAGGAACAAAGGCATTTCTGCGACTGATGACAGCCCAAAGTACTGCTACACCTCAGGCGATAACAGCGACTATGGTAGCACAAAAACTAAACACTTGTTTGTGCAGCATTTGCTTTTGTGCCTGCAGTTGTGTGCAGTGAGTATTTTTTGTCTTCTGCAGTGTTTGAGCCTGCAGTCGGTACAGTGCTAGCCTTGAGGCGGGAGCGCACATTTGTTGATGAAGTGACCACAGGGCAGGAGTGTGGTGTGCTGTTGGATCAGACCTCTTTCTATGCGGAACAGGGAGGCCAGACCTTTGATGAAGGCTACATGCTCCGGGAGAATGATTCAGCAGAGGATGTAAGGAATGGGGCGAGAGGCCTAAAGGAGTGTTATTTGTAAAAAGAAAGAAAATACTTTTCCTGTCCAATATGGTAAAAAAAAAATACAATTCTGGCAACTGACATAAACCTGTATGTATGTATGTATGTATAAAGACTTATACCAAGTGCTAGTTTTTAGAACTTTTTTCTGATGTGAAATTGCATCATAATGAACTACAATAGCAGTTATAACGGCTGGTACATGTTGAAATAGGCCTTTCTAAATGTTTATGCAGGTTTATGTCTGTTGTCATAGGTTTACATAGATATCACAAAGCCTTACAAATAATGGCCTTCAGTAAAATGTTATGTCATTTTAAAACATTTGTATTAATTGTTTTGTCATGAAGTCCTGCTCATGCAATGGAATTTTACAAAAAATATTTTTGGACAGCGATGATATGTTAATGGTGTTGGGGTTAATGTGTTTACATGTTAATGAACCGAAGCCCAGCTGATCATGCACTGTTGCTATGACTCTCTAACTGTAGCCCTTTCATTCAAATACAGCTTTATTTTTTTCCTCTGATTGCTTTGTTGAGAACCAAAATATTTTCAGCAGCCGACATGATAAAGTTATCACTAAAGTACTTTAAGCATTATTTACAAGCAAATTTGTGTAAGAGATACCATAAATATCAGGCTATGCTGGACAGTGCTTGCAGAAAACAATGAATTATCTGTGGATTAATAGACAGCAAACTATAATTAAACCAGTTGTCCAGCCATCACAATTTTTTGCCGTGTCAAGGTTGCTCGGATTGAAATAAGACCACTGGTAACCACTAAAACAAAATAACCAGTGTTGTACACTAATTGGAACATGAAGTGCTGAAATTGTAAACTGATATTTTTCATGTTCAACCACCTTTTACTTGTTCAGGTTTTAAATTCAGGTTGATGAAAGGAATAAATACAGTGTGATGATCCTTATTTTATCCATTCATACAGCTATAACCAAATGCTGTGCATTTCAAATGGGGGAAACCACTTGGGTCAAATACGAGTCATGCGATTTATCACAACACAAACTAATGCAATTATGGGTGGTTATTTTAATCTTTTGACAGTCCTACTGTGATGTGTGCTTATTGTATCTCAGAGGATGGAGTTTACTGTGAAGAACACCCAGGTCCGTGGAGGCTACGTGCTGCATGTAGGAACTGTGTATGGCACACTGAAGGTTGGAGACCACCTCACCCTTCATATTGATGAGGTAATAGAAATTGTTATATTATATGTGGGCTTTTGTGATTAAAAAGATCTTTTATTATCCACTGTGTATTTTTAACATTATTTTTGTGTGTATTTACAAACCTTACATTACCCTAAACCCTGTTTACAAAATGTAATAAAATGCAGAAAAAAGTGTGATTGTTTATCCTCTAGAACTATTTTAATGGTCAAGAATGCTTAGTAAATTTAATTTAATTCCATTTATAATTTAAACTTTGATGCCTACAACACTTAAAAATGGGCCAGAGGCACGATTACCACTTTGTTATATCACCTTTTCTTTTAATCACATGTTCTAATCATTTGGGAACTAAGGAGACCTAACTGTTGACAGATGACTGGCTTTTGGCTTTTTCCCTACATAGAGATTTCTCTGCGTTCCCTGAATCTGACTGTTCTGTAGATGGTAAAAGTAAATCGTTTAAATTTTTTGTTTCTTTTATAATCTTGCACTGTAAAATGTTCAATGGCAATTCTCTTTTGAAGATTGATACAAAATGGTAATCCAGGACCCACCTTCTTTACCTAATCATGATTCTATCACCTGTTCCCATTTCACCTGCTATTGTGTAATATTTTAAAATGATGTAACTTAATTCCATAAACATTTCACTCTTTTTTTTGCTCCTCTCCCAAGTTTTTTTTTTATATTGCAGGCATAAAAATGTTTACATTTGCAAAATATAATTGTGTTGCTCAGTTAATCCATTAAAAGTAATTTCTTTTGTTACCTAAGTAAAAACTTTTGTTATTTAAATAGGCTGATGGGGAATTTACAAATTGATAATAGGATTCAAGATCATTTACATCTTTGCATATTGCTTTAGTCATGCTTATATTTCAAGAGAGGAGTATTGTTTATTAAGTTATTAAGCATACTTATGAATTAAACCTCACCCAACTTGTGTTCTGTTAGGCCCGTCGAAGACCCATTATGAGTAACCACACTGCTACACACATACTTAATTTTGCTCTGAGAGGAGTCCTGGGGGAGGCGGATCAGCGTGGCTCTCTTGTTGCTCCAGACCGCCTACGCTTTGACTTCACCGCTAAAGGAGCCATGAGCACACAGGAGGTGCGCCGCACTGAGGAGATTGCTTGTGCCTTGATCACTGATGCCAAGGTAACAAAATGAACAGTGCCTTTTAGTTACTTTTCAATAGCTTTGTTTTTCTTTTCAGTAAGTTGGAAAATGAATATGTCTATGGTCTATACATGATGGATCATGTTTTTTATGATTCTGACAATTTTCCTTTTCCAGCAAGTCTATGCAATGGATGCCCCTCTTGCTGCTGCCAAGGCCATTCAGGGACTGCGTGCTGTCTTTGATGAGACGTATCCAGACCCCGTGAGAGTGGTGTCTATTGGTGTTCCTGTGGAAGAACTGTTGGCTGACCCTAACAGCCCAGCAGGTTCCCTAACTTCCATTGAGTTCTGTGGTGGGACGTAAGTGTATAGAGTTTGATTGAATATAACTGAGATATTTATTTTTTTAATTAACTAAAAACATTTCAGCTGTGCAAAGCCAGTACTCTACTGTCCACAAACTAGTGAGTCAATAAATTTGTATAATAAGATTATATAACAGGCAGAGAGGTGTTTTATATATGAAATAGGGTGCAGTCACAGAGCTGCATGACTAACTTTGGCCAGGGAATGGGTCATACTGACTTGCTAAGGGCACCTTTCATTTTAGGCATGTGGGAGTTCTGTAAAGCAAAGAGCAAAGCATGACCTGTTCTTGTTATCTTAGGCACCTGAGAAACACGAGTCATGCTGCCCCATTTGTGATAGTGTCGGAAGAGGCCATCGCTAAGGGAATTAGGCGGATTGTGACTGTGACTGGAGCAGAGGCTCAGAAGGTGATCGGCTCACAAACATTAGTGAACACATTTTTTAAACTTGGATTTAAGATGTACTTAAAGATGACCTGCCACAGTAACACATGTTAATGAATGATTATTTAATATTTAATTATTGTTACTAGTAAATGATGTAATCACCATTAAATTCCATGTAAAAAATGTTGCAGTCTGAAATAGGCTTCTGTAGTAGCAGTTGATTTGTGTGGGTGATGGTGACTAATGTGCATCTTAACAGGCTCAAAGGAAAGCCGATGCCTTGCGGCAGGCCCTGTCTGCCATGAGTGAGAAGGTGAAGGCTCAGACCACCCCAAATAAAGACATCCAGAAGGAAATAGCTGACTTGACAGAGGTGCTCCTCACAGTTTACTCAAGCCTTTTTTACTTTTCCCCACATGACTATATTTCATGTTGTTGTTTTGTTGTGTTTTATGCAGTGTGTTCACACATTTGACCATGTTTGTTTCATTCTAGACCTTGGGCACTGCAGTCATCTCTCAGTGGCAGAAGGATGAGATGAGGGAGTCTCTGAAAGGCTTGAAGAAGATAATGGATGACCTGGACCGTGCCAGTAAAGCTGATGTGCAGAAGAGAGTGAGAGCAAATGAATGAGAAAAATGTTGGATAATCTCCATTTTAGCCTTAGAGGATGAAAAAATAATCTAATTTTCTACTTTACTCTAGGTTCTTGAAAAAACAAAAGAGATTATTGATGGCAACACAAACCAGCCTCTTCTCATCATGGAGATGGAGAGTGGAGCTACTGCAAAGGTACTTATCATGCCCACATGCTCAGACATGCCATGGTATCCAACCAGACCAGAAAGTACAGTTTCGTGGTGGATCAGATAATGTATGTAGCTTACAATTGGCTACCTGAAAAAGGGGTGGACTCTGTCATGTTGTATTGTTTTTTTTAATAGATCTACTTTATTTGGACGAAATGTTATATATGTTACTTTGTTTCAGGCTCTGAATGAATCTCTGAAGTTGTTGAAGACTCAATCCCCTCAGACCGCTGCTATGCTCTTTACGGTGGACAATGAAGCCGGGAAGATTGTTTGCCTTTGCCAAGTGCCCCAGGTATATTCAAACTTACATGAGTCACAAGACCTGTTTCATAGTTAATGTTTGTATTATCTTTGAATGTAGTTAATGATCGAGTAAAACTGACTATATGTCATTGTGAACACACTCAAGAACCACAACGAAATGTGACCTTTTTTTTTAACCCATCACACGTGGAGCACCTAAGGGTCCCTCAGTGGTGCTCGGGCCAGGACTTGAACCTGTGACCTTTTGGTCCCAAGGGCAATGTCCTTACCACTAGGCCACCACTGCCCTTGAGTTCATCTAGTTTAGATCATTGTAGTCATTGTAATCATTTCACTTGTTTTATGTTCTTGTCTGCGCAGGAGGTTGCAAATCGAGGCCTGAAGGCAAGTGAGTGGGTGCAGGAAGTGTGTCCTCTGCTGGATGGAAAAGGAGGTGGCAAAGACCTGTCTGCTCAGGCTACAGGCAGGAACACAAGCTGCATACAAGAGGCTCTACAGCTGGCTAATGAGTTTGCTCGTCTCAAACTGGGTGAGAACTAAGAGGTCAAGCCTTTGTTGGTGGCTGAGCTCCAGCGAGCCTGGAACTGCCTCTCGTCTGACTGCGATCCAGTGCTGCCTGGTGAAACATCAACTGGACATTCCAGACAGAAAGTTGTAGATATGTCTCATTTCTCATTGTGATTAGGAAGGGAAGCTGTGATGACACTCTTTTTGTGCAAGGGAAATACAACTGAGGGCAAGACGCTAGCCAACAGCTTGATCCATCATACCGTCCAGTCAGCTCTCTTTTAATTTCAAGTGCACAAAAATGTCTGATTGGTCATTTATGTATTGATTGACTGTGTGTCAATCAGTGTTAGGCCCACCCTTTTTATTGGTTAAAAGTCAACCGCTCCAAATTTCTCATATTAATGCATAATTGTAGTCTGTCTTTGTGACATTACATTACACAGGCATCATCAGTGCCATCACTAAGAGGTTCAGTCTTTTCTTATTCTGGAGAACAGTTAATGGTTGATAGGAAGGGTTCTTTGGTCATATGCAGCTTTAAAATCAGAACTAATTAACCACTGGTACTGCATCCTCTCTTTGAAATGAAATCTCTCTCTAATTGGTTCTGTTAAAAAGTCATTCATTGCAATTAATAATACGTAAACAATGAATTAAATTAAATGAGCAACTGACTTATGTGTCTCTTGTGCAGTAATAGTTGTAGACCACAAGTATGAATGCAAGTGGTCTTGGCTGAATGGAAAACGGAGAGTCTGCATACTGAAATGAAAGGAAGACTGTATGTGTTAGGATATAATGCAGGCTGCCTACAATCTGCTCTTGCATTCACAATAATATGGAATAAACAGTCATGTAAGACTTGTATATGGGCTACATATGACACAGATAGACCTGCTTTTTTAAATTTGCATTTATTTCTTACAATAGTATAAGATAAAAACAGTCCATAGGTACACGTACAGATTGAGGCTGGAAAAGGAAGGAAAGAGAGCACTGACCCAATGATGGTCAACTACACCACTAATGAAGAAGAGGTCTGTTAAGAAGCGCAATAAAATACCGGGAAGATATGTACAGTCGGTGTTGTCGGTGGATTACTGGTTCATTTGCGGGGCCCTGCTGCTGAAAGAGAAGCCCCTGTGTCAGATATGGGATGATTTAATTCAGTTTGGTGCAAGTATTAGCAGGTCAGAGCTTTCATCTCAACCAAATCACAAGCAAACATCACAGATAACATTAGCCTTCCGGACTATGCATCTGACTATGCAACCCTATCAGTGAAAGGAAAGGAGACTCCTTTTATTTTTCTGTTTGGAGGAGCCAGGCACAGATCTGTGGGCCTTTGATGTGCAGAATAGGAGAGTGATCTATGAAGACGACACATACAACAGCGCAAGCGAGTGAATCCTCCTATGTTCCACTCTATACAAAACCCTCCTAGCTTCACAAGTTCAGGCTTTTCGGCATTCATCATGGTCTTGGACTAGCTTTTTGGTCTGTGGTACCCAAATGAACCTTACTTTATTTTTAAAAATCTGATTAAAAATTCAGAAATACCAAACGTAAAGGTTGGCCTACAGGACTCTTTGGTGACAAATTGCACGCCATTACCAAGGAATATTTCCACCTGCAAAAGGTAAGTAAACATCTTGAGTATTTGAGATCTCATTTCATCTCAGGTTTTTTTAATGGCACACTCAGCAGCACTGTACCCCACCCTGTATTACAGCTTCCCCTTCAGATTGTGTTTATCAGATGAATACAGGGAGGCTAGGAGCAAACAGCTAGAGCAGCTTTCTAGCTTGTAAATAATGAGGGCAGAGTTGAGGGGACTGGGTGGAAGAGGTTTCACCCTGGTCCTGAAGGCACAGTGCTCAGCAGTGATAAACGAGAGTGGGTGAGCTTCAGGGAACAGAGGGCGTGCTTAATATGAGGGGCTGCAATATTGAAATCCTCCAGACTGGGTGGTTTTTTGCACAATTTTGCCCTATTATGGAGCAGAGATGGCCTTGGAAAATATTTGACAATCAATTTTTTGTGTGTGCGAGAGAGGGGGAGAGAAAAAAAATGCACAGTAAAAGCACCTAACAGGACAGCACAGGAAAGGGCGTGTGTGTGTGTCTCTACACTGAGTATGAGGTTTCTGTTGCACTGCAGGGAGGATGTGTCCACCACAAGGACAAGGCACGCAAGCATATGTGAGTGTGCGTCTGCGCATGTTTTCCGCACTACTGGAAACGGCTGATATGTCTACATTTCAATAAGGTTCTACTGCACCTGAAAACATGGACTATACCAAAGCAGAAAGCATGGGCCACTCCACCACTCTCTCCTCTTCCACAGAGCCACTGCTCTACACACTCAAACAGAAAATAACTGAAAGACAACTGAGGGTTTAAAAAAAAATCCATGTACATTTTAAAAGCACTGTATAAAGTTTCTAAAGAAGCGAAATCTATGGCAGATTCATGTAGATAAACCCACTGTCAACAGACAAAAATATCTTGATTCAGTTTGCAGCAACATTGTCCTAACCTAACGGCACAGATTTGAACCTGATCTTACATGCTGCACAAAAACTGTCTAAGCTATTTGTCACAGTAATGTTAGCAGAAATGGGGCAGGAGACCATATAGTAATGTAGCCAGTCTCCAAGTCTCCACAGTACGTAGCAGTGTGGGTTTCTTAGAGGAAACGTTAATTTCTCCAGCGTCCAGTCACAGGAACATATTCTGTATATTTTTGTTCTTGCTCCTAAATAACGTATGTCTCTTAGTGGACACTAGGTGTCAGCAGATAATACTTTATCATTCTCAGTTAGATTTTGGCTCGTGGTATTTCAGCTCTACCTCTGCAGAGTAATACTGCTAGTCACTTCACCTGTCAGTGGTTTAATGCTGGGACTAATCGGTGTGTGTGTGTGTAACATTTGAACAAGCAAACATTTCACCCTCATGAAATGATGATAAGGTCATAATTTGTAGTCATAATTTAAATAAACAGATCAGTCATGAAAAAAAAAAGTGCACCCTTTCATTTATCAGACCTTCAACAGAATAAAACTGAAAACAGGTGTTCCAGTTTAGGTGCCATTGATTAGAACTCCCTGCAGGTGGAACCTGTCTTATTTCTACCCAACATCTAAGGTTTAGTGTTCTATTTTCAATTGAAGTGTGTAGCATTATCATGCCAAGATCTAATGAAATCTCCAAGACCTTCAGAAAAAAATGGTTGCGGAGGCCTCTGAATCTGAAAACGGATATAAAAAAATCTTTAAAGTATTTGAAATAAATCATTCCCTCGTGGAAAGGAAAATCATCTATAATTGGCATTGATTTCAAATATCTGCTGGAGCAACATTTTGTAACTGATCAAAAATAACTAATTTACAAAAACTGCGTCTACAAATTGTGAACATTTTCAGAATAAAGACTTTGAATATCTCACCATCTACATTACATAATATAATCAAAAGATTAAGAGAATTTGGAAAATTCTCTTTGCCCAAGGGACAAGGCCAATAATAATAATAATAATAATAATAATAATAATAATAATAATAAAAACCTGTGGTCTTCATGCCCTCAGGTGTCACTGCATTAAAAATAGGCATGGCTATATCATTGTAAAATCACTGAATGAGCTCAGGAACACTTCCAGATATCATTGTCTGTGAGCACAGTTCACTGTGCCATTCCCAAATGCAGGTTAAATGTGTGTCATACAAAGAAGAAGCCAAATGTGAATATTATCCAGAAATACCTTTGTCTTCTCTGGACCAAAGCTAATTCAAAATGGCCTGAGGCAAAGAGGAAAATTATTCTGTGGTCAGCCGAATCTAAATTTGAAATTCTTTTTGGAAAACATGGACCCCACATCCTGCAGACTGAAAAGGAGAGGGACCATCCAGCTTGTTAATCAGGGCTCAGTTCAAAAGCCAGCATCTCTAATGGCATGGTGGTGCATTAGTACATATGGAATTGGCAGCTTGCACATCGGGAAAGGCACCATCAATACTGAAAGGAATATACAGGTTTTAGAGCAACAAATGCTCCCATCCAGATGATGGTCTTTTTCACAAAAGGCCTTGCATAATTCAGGAACACATTGCTAAACCGCATACTCCATCTATGACAACAGGATGGCTTTGTAGTAGAGCAGTCCAGGTGATACACATGGGCCGTTGTTGCCATCAAATTCGAAAACCTTATTTATTTCCTAAATATTGTACATTGACTCAGTTCAAACATTTGATGTTTTCTATGTTCTGTTGTGAATAAAATCTGGGTTTATAATATTTTAGCTAATTATTACATTCTGTTTTCATTTAGATTTTACACAGCAACTCTTGGAATTGGGGTTGTACAATCAAAAAGAGACTGGTGAAAATACTAGCTTCTGAGGCCAAGGGTCTATTTACTTTTTCCGCAGAGGAACAGTATATCTGATTACATTTTTGTTGAATAAATGAAAATGACAGAGACTTTTAATTGTGGTATGTCACTGAATTACAGAAAGTAAAATGTTTGCTTGTTCAAATATACTAATTAAAATCACTGTCTCCATAGTGTATTTTTCCCACAAGTCTGTGTGTGTTGGTATGTGTGTGTGTGTGTGCATGTGCGTGTGAACATACATACATACACGTCTAAACACAGGCTGTGTATGTGAGCACACTGGACTAAATAAGTTGAACCAACAACGTTGAACGTGAACTTCATTTCATCTTTACATGATCCAGTCATGTGGATGACTAATACTGTAAGGTAATGACATAAAAAAATGACTAACGTGTTCAAATGGCTGTAACAGCACAGTGATGCATGGATCATACTGACCCATTAATGCCATAAAATCATACCAATAAAAGACTGAAAACAACAAAACTCAAAACACTTCCTGTTCTTGTAAGAGCATGTAAACTTCCACTCGCTCGAGTGTGCCCTCTGGCAACACCATGTCTCTACCTGCTGCAATGCAGCACGGTTTGGCTGTGGCTGCTCGTCCCAGCATTTATGAAATACAGAGGAGTTTAGCACTAGAAGAGCGGTCACTACTGACTATTCACACCCATCTCCCGGTCCACATGAGAGACTGGCATGAATAGGATGATTAACAACCATTATGTTCAATGACATACTTTTCTGTGTGAGCTTTATGCAATCCTTCCAGTGAGCAGGTGCTGGCTTAATCGACTCCAAACGCTCATTACCCCACCTGTTGGTTTAAGTAGAGTGAATGTTTCAGTGTACCCCAATCTTTCAGTTCCTCTTCCTGGTTGAGGTAGGCCAGGAAGGAACAGTTACAATGGCCTTTGTCTCAAAACCACCAGTGAAAAGTGGGGCCCAAGCCCTGACCAGTTAGAACTGGCTATCTGTAAGGAGGTCCTGAATTAGGACTAAGTAGATAGTACACAAGCATAAAAGAAAGTCAGTTGGAGCAGGGCTTGCATGGTTACTTAGTTTGTCCACCCATTCACACCTACTCTCGGACTTCACTTCCCAGGAAAGATGGTGATTTTGCCAGCCTTGGCCAGCCGGTCTATGATCTGAGCCTCGTAGTCTGCGTCATGGACACCTGTTTTACGAAACTCTCCAGAGTAACGGTTCTGCTCCCAGTAGTGGTGCCAGTTCCCCCGGCTGTCTGCTCCAAAGCCAAATACATTCACCTAAGCCAAAACAAAGATTATCATTCCAAGTCTCCACGCTTTGCTTCAGCAATAACAATACTGGATTATATACAGGGAGTATCCATGGAGTGAGAGGCACAGTCATTTTCCATTTCTATGTACTGGCCCTACTTTTCTTTAAAAAGTAATGGAGTTTAAAATGAGCTTTTCTAAACTAAAGCACTTCACTTCATTTGTCCATCTAAACCATACCATGCTCAAAACCTGTACTACCCAACAGGATGAAACACCAACAACATGAGTCATGTAATAAAATGTAATAATAAAAACATTAAAAACATAAAGTAAGTCACAAGACAGTTTTGTTACTTCACTTTGCATTTTGCTGTGCTACAAACAACATTTCAGATTTTAGATTTGTTACATAATTGGATCTGTTTTGTTCTTTTTTTCCCCTTTGTTATTTGATCCAGCATTTTTTTGCTATTATTGAGGGTGGTGCCTCTGCAATATGATTCATTTCCAAGCCTGTGTTTATGTAACGCATGTGAGCTTATGTGCGTTATTTACCTCGTCACACACATGTAGGGCAAAGAAGAGGACCAGCATGCCTGTGGAGGGGTAGCGTCCATGGTGCCGCGTCCAGCGGTCATGGATATACTTGAAGAATGCTGGATTGAAGATCTGAACCTATGAGGGAACAGAAGAAAAATACATAACCTGATGGTCAGGACGGATGCCGGATTCAGCAGGTCGCACATAATCTCAGAGCCTGTGCAGTTCCCTGTTTGAGCTGGTTTACTTTTTCTATGCCAAGGCTTTGTAATGTAAATTGTAAGGAATTTATTTGTTAGGACATAAGAAGCCCATGCTTATGTCACATTATTAAAAAATAATGAAGTAAATGGTGTGTTACGGTCATGTAGTCAAGGTCATGGGTCACAGTACACACTCTGAGAACTATGAGCAGTGTGGCAGTACTGTTCATATTACAAAAGGAGACCACAGATACAGAATGGGTTTAAATTACCTTATCCTTGTCCACACGCAAAAACTGCTTCACTGGAGCATAGGTACTAAAAAAAAGTGAGTGAGACAGAGAGAGAGAGAGAAAGTGGGAAAAGGTGGGGAAGGACAGAGCAGGGGGCTTTGTTAATGTTGTGCTCTAACTTACAATGTGTGAGAAAGTTAGTGTGTGTTTGTGTGAGTGTGTGTGTGTGAGCACATGAATGGAAGTGTGAGACTGTGGATTGCGATGAACTCATGAACGGAATGTGTGGGTGTTTCACAGTTAGTCAGCTGTGTGCGAATGACTACTTGTCTGAGTGTCCATATGTGTATATGTAGCCCAGTTTTATGCTGAAGTGTCTGGGTGAGAGAGGGAGGCCTGAGAGGAGAACCGTAACCAATTCTGACTAAGAAAAGGAAATCCAAAAGATAATAGCTATGTGAACGTGTTATGTACTGTATGTGTGTGTATACTTTCGTCACGTCTAATTTACAATACAAAACTATTAGTTTAAGGATGACATTTTTTTCTACATCCATCCATAGAAACTTGGCTTTATCAACAAATTTGAACCCTTACATTTATCACACCTTCAAGTCTATAAAATTAGAAGCCAGTGTTCCAAATTAGGTGCCATTGATTAGACCCTCCTGCAGGTGGAATCTGTCTTATTTAAGTGTGGTGAAAACATGCCAAGATCTTAAGAACTATATAAGGCCTTCAGAAAAAAGCTGTGGATGACTAATTAGTGTTTTTTATATCTGTTTTATCTGTACATTTATATAACAATTATTTGAAATAAATGATTCCACTGTAAGGAAAATAATCTACAAATTGCAGAGATTTTAAATGACCAATTTGTCTATGACTGGGCACCACAGCATGTTTAGAATGAAAGCAGACATTTTGATGCAAAAAGAAGTCTCCAAGAACCCCAGACTTTCATAATGGGATCAGACTTTCTAGCTGTTTGGCCACAGCAGCAGTAGATGTGTGGCATAGATCAAAGACAGCTTTTCAGGAAAAGACGGTCATACCAACTCTGAAGCTTGGTGGTGAAAATGGTTTGGGGTTGCTAATTTGCCTTGAGAACTGTGCAGCTTGCAGCCGTTGATTCAATTATGAATTCTGCATGATATAAAAAAATGACTGAAGATAGTATGAGGCCATCTATCCTTAAGCTGTAGTTGAACCGAAGGTGGACCTTTTAACAGGATGCTTCTAAGCACATTAATCAAGCAGTGTCTCAAAAAGAAGAAATTTGGAGGAAACAATAGAGGATTATGGAATGACCTAGTCAAACATAGATTTGAACCCCACTGAAATGCTGTGGAGCACAAAGGGCAGCACATGCAAGAGAACCCTCTAATATCTCACAGCAGAAGGAACTTCATATGGAAGACTGGTGGACAGTTATGCAAAACACCCCCAGTACTTTAATATACACTAAAGGGGGCAAGACTAGCTTCTAAAGGCGTTTGAGTATCTATCACATTTATCTGTAGGCAATGCATTAATGAGGGTGAAATGTTTGCTTGTTCAAATATGTTGAAAAAAAATATTTTAAAATCATTATTTTTTTCCACATGAATGTGTATTTACACACACAGACACACACATATATACTTACATAATGTAATGCAATGAGACATGTAAACAAGACTAATTGTGGAACATTTCTGTCAATCCATTTGTCATAAAATATTCTCCAAGTGTAAAGAGCACATAGTGTTTTTAAAATCATGTCAAAAAATGAAAAATGAGTCTGTGAGTGTCTGTGAACATGTGGTCTCTTACAAGCGAATTTGGCCAGTGGAGAGGGCGCTGGTGATCCAGAGCAGGTCCAGTGTCTTGAAGGGCACTAGAACAAAGCTGACATTGGCAGCCAGGTTCTTGGCACTTTCTGGGTACATAAAGTGGTGGGTGGTGTGGCTGCCCACGTCCTCTTCATATCCCACTGTGGGAGCCAGGTTTATTCTGGAAAAAATGCCCATTCAGGACCAAAACAGCGGTTACTTACTCAGGCCAGCCATTTCTAAAGCCCAGCTCGTGCATTTTCATCCATTACTCTGCATATTAGGTTTCCTTCTTGTAAGGTTGGAGTAAATAATAGGAAGTCCTGCTCTGAGTTATGGTTCTCGTGCTGACATGAGTCTGAAGAATTGCATGACAAAAATAACGTAAATTCAAACAAAATGTTATGCTCATACAGCGGTAGGCTGGTGTACATGACAGCTTGTAGGTAAAAAAATTTCACTCTCCACACAGGCTTGACAAAATGTGATTGGATCATGACCAGAATAGTGCTGCAGTCCACAGGCCAAGCCTCTGCACTTCAGGAGGACTATAAATATAGCAAAGCTTAAAGAGGACACTTTGAACGTTCAAGGAAACCAGGAAATCACTGGCACGACCAACATAAGTCAACCTAAATTATGCTGAGTGGGACAGACAGACCAACAGTCACCACTTTTAGTTGACACTTACATGAAGGATAGCCAGATGAACAGGGAGAAAGACAGCGATATAGTGACTAAACAGAGGAGAAAAGAGAAGAAGATGTGGCAGCAAGGAGAAAGAGAACACACTTTTCACAGAGAGTTACATCCTTTGGTAATTTTAACAGGCTGACGAGCATTACTTACACTTTAAACACTATGTACAGTCACTGGCCAATTTATCAGAAACACATAACTTCTGGGTGTCCAGTTAGAGACTAGTTTTTTATGCACAAGTTTTTGTCTGAACAGGTTTCCTCAATTCCAACCCAGAAGGACCAATGTCCAGCTCAGTTTGGTGATTTCCCTCACACTCACTCAAACACACTCCCTAAAACTGGCAACGAACTGGTGAGTTGAACAAGGTGTGACTGTGCAGGGAACTGAACTAACGTTGCTGGACATCAGCTCTCCAGGGGTAGAGTTAGGGAAGAATACAACCTGTAAGTGTAAACTACAAATGTGGACCCGCATGGTAGATGCCTCTAATAAAATGCTCAAGGAGTTTTAAAGGAAGGTGTTTCTAATAATATGTCAACTCTGTGTATAAGAAAAAAGCAGAGAGAGAAAGAGAGTGACCGACAGAGACAAAGAGAGCAGTTGACAGCTAGGTCTCTGTGGAGAGATTTAATTCATTCATGTTCTGTCCCTGTCTTTGTCTCACTTTTCAGTTTGCTTCTCACCTTTCAATTCCAGACTAGATCTAAGTATTCTCCAAAATATACTCGCTTTTCCTCAGCCACATGCATATAAACGAAATCATCTGTGTTTGCTTTGTGTTTACTTGAATTTGGGTGTTTTTATGTTTCTTTATGTGTGCCACCCCCATTGCAAACAGATCCTGGAATTAGCTTTGCTTTTCTATGCACTGCTACAGGTTCTGACGTGGGTCTTTGGCAATAATCTATATTTTCTTTCATCTTTATCCTATAACGAGTCAAAGCCTTCCAGGAACCTCAGGGGCCTTTTTCATCAACTGGAGCACCTTCTTAAGCCTCGCTATACAAAATATTATGATTTTCTTCCAGTATGTAATGCAAGAGACCAGCAGATTAAAGGCCTACATGTGGGCTTGCTTAGTAAAAAAAAGGCTCAGAGGCACAATCACAAAAAATCGACAAGCTACCCTTTTCTCGGTTCCGCCTGTTTTATTCCTCCGGATGCTGGATCCAAACCTTGCACCCACTGACAGTGGGTGCCAGAACACAAGGGTTTTTGTGTCTACTCCATGAAAGATGTATTTCTCAGATATCTGAAAAGCCTGTATTACAGTGTGGGGGAGAGAAAGCAGTCCTTTGTAGTTGTTTCAGCTTAGGACAGAGACAGAAGGTGGTGCACAAATTGATTTACTCCAGACATATATACACACACACACACACACATATATATATATACTATATATATATCAGCTATTAGAAACTGACTCTCATCCATACTGCCAGCTGGTGTAAATCTTGAAAAATGTTAACCTACCGATAGTCTCTGCTCAAATCCTGAACTACCTAATGCTACCTAATGCCCCCCGGCATCCTCTTCTGCTTTCTGTTGTAATTCTTGTCTTACAACATTCTCACTGAACATATAGAAGCAAAGAAATTAAACACCTATTAGGCTATTTGACTATTTGTCATTGTGAACACACTCAAGCACCACAACAAAATGTGACCTCTGCATTTAACCCATCACCAGTGGGCAGCTATCAACAGTGGCTGGGGAGCATTGTAGCGGGATGGTACTTTGCTCAAGGGTTCCTCAGTGACCTAACCACTAGGCCACCACTGCCCGCTGCTTGTGACCAGTACCAATTTTATGGAATCAAAATAATGAAAATTGATAAGATCAGCTGAACATTTAATATGATCAAAAATGAAACAATAGCTCTACTAGGTTTTGTTAAGCAGTACATTAAGGACTGATATGTACTTTCATGCAATTTCAGCTGACAATTAACTTCTATATGAATATTAGTGATTAATGCTTCAGTTGTCTTTTCTTGTTTATTATATGCAACTATGAAGGTCCAAATGATGACAGACACAACTTGAGCTCAATAAACAAATATAATCTAGTGCTGCCCTGTAAAGGCACTATAGCACAAAGTCAGATTTTTTTTTGTAAGACCTATGTCATGTCATAATAAATGTTTTCTGCTTCCTTTTATTTACACGTATTTGCCTCAAGCCAACAGATCAAAAAGGCATCCAATTTAGTCTTGTTGTTGCAATGTAAACATATGTTTGTAAAAACTAATAGCTATGCAAAATAACTGTGATCAATTCAAATGATTAGTCAAGCAATTATGAAACATTTGTGATGAACGCCAGATTTCAAATGTGACATTTCTTTATTTCTTCAAACTTTGCATCAATATAAATATATAAACTTCAACAATCTACATCAATTATATAAACAATATAACAATTTCTTATATAGTGTTGCAATAGAAACAGCATGTATATATTTTTTTGTGGTATGGATTATGCTCAAGTGTGTATCTGCATGTCAGCCATGTTTGTGTGTGATTTACTTATGGACAGAGTGTAAAGCAGTATAAACTAAACCTGAGTGTATAGATATATAATACTCAATCTCTGTTTAACATTCCAAATCACACACACAGGGGCAGAGCTTTGCTACAATGCAAAGTTCTCAGTGGCACACATATACATATATGTTACAATAATATTATTAGGTTAAATTCTTTTGGCCACGGTAATCACATAAAGAAAATCTGATATTGTGACAGCTCTAACAGCTATACGAATATATAATATATATAACTATATCTAATCAAAATTATTCTGTAACAATAACCTTATGACTCATGACGTCATGCTTTGGAACACATTGATTCTGGATGACAAGAAAAAGCAGGCATAGCAAACAAATTTAATCCCAACTGAAGGTACTAAATAGCCCAAACAGCCTGTCGCTTACAAGGTGGTGAAGTTAGAGTAGGCAGCAGTTCCACATCAATAGAGTGAGAGAATGAGGCAGGCACTGTAGGGAAGAAAGAGATGGATATGGGGAGCGACGCAGGACTCATTTGAGAACTCAAAGCTGAATCAATAAAGACTTTACCAAAATAGTACCTCAATTTATGCATTCATCTTGCTCTCTTTCTCCTCTCCGCCTCCTGCTGTCTCTATTCGTTCTGAACCATCTACAGCTCCTCCGCACCCTCCCAAGGGCAAGATTTTGTACCCCTTGTTCTTTTCCTCTCCAAATAAGCACATTGTATCCTACCTCTCTTCTGAAGGCTCAAATCTCATGAAATGTCAATCCACTGCATCTGGCCCAAGTAAGGAGAACCTACAGTTCGGTCTAATTAATGGGCAGACCTGTTTCTGTGAGGCAAATCTAAGTCAAACGAGTGAGAATGTGTTTAAAAATTGTTCTGAAAATATTGTGTGATGGATCTGAAGACCACACCATCACAATCAAAAGATTCTATTAACTCATTCATTTGCCCTCCCCCTTTCTCTCACCTCATGATGTAGTTGTGGCCATCAATCACTGGCCCATAACCGGCCCCACGGAGGTTGCCCGAGTTGCCGACCACCGCACAGCGCAGGCAGCGGGCGGGGTCCCACGAGCCATATGGCGAGCGGCCTGGGATAACCTGGAACAGCCTCAGCAGCACCTGCTGGATACTGTGAGGCTTAAACTGAGGCTGCAGCATCTGCACAAGGGGGTGTGGGGTGGGGTTGGGGGGGTTGAAGAGCAACAGAGAAGAATCAATGAGAGAGGGAAGCAGAAAGAGAGAATGAGAGGGAGAGATAGGTTTTGAGAAAAGTCATGCAAATATTCTTTCATTAACTGTTCCATCATTCTTTTCATTGCTCTTAGCAGGATTGCTCACACCCCCCACTCCCACCCCACCACCCCTGCCTCCACATATCACTACTGTGCCAGTGGCTGGCAGAGCCCATCGGCTCTCCACTCAGCCCAATAATTCTTGGCAGATGTTCCCTGGACACTGATGCCAGCCAGTGATTTTATTCTGAGCCCTGCTAAGGCCAACAGAGAGAGGCAAGAGTGTGTATGTATGTACTCTGGTGATACAACAACAGCAAACACAACAAAAAAGTTGTAATAATCCTGTGAATTTCCTCAAAGGGGATGACCTTCACCTACCACTGGCCTTTTTCCACACTCCATCCCCTTCCTATAACACATTCCTGTTTACATTCTCTGGTCCTCTCCTATAATCCTCTTTCCTCTCTCCCTCTCTCTCTCTCTTTCTCTCTCTCTCTCTCTCACTCTGTCTTTGACATGCACATTTGCCTCCCATTATTTACTTTCATCAAGTCCTTAAAACAGAGCTATGCACACCAGTGTCAAACTCAACAGCAAGATACAGTGAGCCCAACTTACCCAGAAGACACGGTAGAGTGAAAAACTTTAGCCAGAGGCTTGAAGAGATTTACGACTCACAGAGGCCTCGAGTCACCCAGCCTCCTCACTGAACAAGCTGCAAAGAAAAAGCACCCACCTCTCCTCCCCGTCCACTCGCTTTGTAAGTAAAACCACCTTCTTCTCTCATCTGTTACAACCTCCAGCTTAAATCAGCCAGGCGTCTCTCTGGGCGCCAATTCATTCTGGGCTCTCATTACAGACTTTTTGCGCTGTTCGGCTGGTGTGCTTGTTTTCATTTTCAGACATTACTCATGTTCTCTTTAATAAAACTGCCCCTTTGGCTCTCTGTCTCCTAGACACGCTGCATAAGCACAATTCCAGAGTTCACTTTTTCCCCTGCTGTGAGGTGAAACCCAAGAGACTAACTTTTTAATCAAGGACAGCAACTATTTATATTCTGTGTATTCCACATTCCATTACATTTATTTGAGTTTTTTTTACATCTCTTTATTCAACCCTTTTCTTAGCTACTTCTTTAATTAGTTAGCTCTTTATTTAGTTTTGTACGTCACGTAACATGATGTTCTGCAGCAAAAAAGTTATAATGAATTTTCACATGACAATTTTCGTTCTTTAACTTATTAGAAAGCTACTTTTGTTACTGTTGATTTTTCAGACTGATTTTGGGAATGACCTTTGTTATGATTGGCTGACTCCTTCACACGTGAAATAAGTCACACAGCACTGTTAAGGCACAGCAGGCTGAAATATACAGTTTGGACTAAAATCCTCACTAATGTTAGTTAAATATAATCTCAGATGTTGTTACAGATCTCTGGCTCTATTGGAAGGCCACTCAAAGATACTTCCCAATAGCCAGGAATAGCAGGACATTTACTCTTTCTGCCTGCATTCCACTATAATTCTGGGACCCAGTCTTTGCAATAAGAAGACTTTAAAGTGAATGTGCAGGCTAAACTTCTAAAGGCTGAACTGACAGTCAAATGCAATTGTGTTCATGTTTGTGATTTCATACATTTGATGAAGTCCAAACCAACTGTTTTCCAGAACACTGACATTAGTATGGTAATGGAAGCTCATGTGTTCTCAAAGATAAATAAGAAAGGGGAAAACTAAGGAAAGGTTTAAAGAGCATATAGCTGGCTTACTCACCACCCACCAGTAGTACACATCTGAAGGCAGCTGGATGTTGTCCCTCGTCCAGACCGGTGAGATGTCAGGGTCGTAGTTCTCATCAAACCAGTCGGACACGCCCGGGTCACCCACACAGCGAGTGCATGCGCAGGTCTTTTGCTGGCCACCTTCAGTGGTGACCGTCTTGTGAGATCCAGCATAGCTGGGCACAAGCTTCACTCTGTGGGACTCTTCCCACCCTGGGCCAGGGTCCAGGTAAGGCAAGCCGGGACTCCCTCTTAGAGAGAGTGAGAAAAGCAACGATGTGAAGAAGAGGAGGGCCAGTGACCCCAGCAACACCCACACACGCAAAGAGCAGCGCATGCCCCCTTGGCCTGTCCGGGGCCCCCGATCTCCTGCTCCAGGTCCAACCCCGATAGGCCCCCAGGGCCTTGTCTCGGCCGGCCTCTGTGTCCTGGCCCAGGCAGTCCAGCCCAAACCCAGGCCCAGTCCCCAGGCCGAACCCCAGCCTGACCGCTGCTGAGGAGCGGACGCCGCTCTGCCCCCCCACTGCCATGCACCAGCCCCTGCCACCGTGCCCTCGGAGCCAGCCGACACACACACGCACACAAACAGCTTGAGGGTGGAAAGTGGCAATCTTTTTCTCTCTGTCTCTGGTTCACACTAACAGTGTTAGCTTGTAATTCCGTATTGCCCTCTCCCTCTCTTTCTCTCTCTCTCTCCAGCAGGGGTTCACCTCCAGCTCCGGACCAAAAATCTACAGCAGGAGGAAAGGCATTTGCATACATAAATTATGGAATCAATTAAAATTCGACATGCAGATACTTTGAAGATGCCTGAGTCTAGACTAAAAATGATTTTCTTAATCTGCCTTTTGATTAAGACGGTTTCGTCACTTATGTCTGTAGGCATTGCCCCTTAAATTGCCATTTTAATATATGGTAATACAAGACTAGTTCTAATTTTGGGCAATTTCTTAAGGCAGATTTACAAATGATGTACAAAATAAAAGTAAAAACATGACAAATAATATTTATTAACTGTTATTTTTTTATTATTTCATTTCTATATCTTAATGTTTATAAACATTGTTATTCCTAATTATTGCACTCAAATAATTTTTATTTGCTTACAATGCTTATCTACTAATACACTATGTAAAACTGCCTTGTGATACTTTTGAAGTACAAAGGGCACTGCATGTATCAAGTTGAGTTATCTTGTGCCACTCACCTCAGAAGCGTCTGCCTCTCATCCTCTCCTGGCTCCACTCAAAACATGCGCACCTGTCCGGCTCGTTACAAAACCGAGTCAGTCAGCACGCTTTGTGTGTGCGTGTGCACAAGTGTTAGCTGTCTGATTCGCCCCGCAGCGACGGCTGTAGGAAATACCCCTCAGCGGTTTTGACATTTCAGCGCCGGGCAAGCAAAGGCTGTCATCCGGATGCTTTGTGCAGAAGTCTTTCCTAGCATGTGTGTGTATGTGTGCGTGTGGGTGCACGCCTCAGCCGAGTAATCCTACTTGCTCTTACTCTAATGCTGTGCTGTTGTAATACCCAGCCATCTCTGGAGGAAAAGGGTGGCGTGGTCCATCAGACTCATACCGAAAAGTCATCCTGGACTTTCCTTTTTCTCTTTTACTGTCCCTCTCTGTTCCACTACGCTTTCCTCTCTCCTTGCATTAGTGTGTTTCCAGTCTAGACTTGTCCGGACGCAGAGACATGGCCGTCCTTTCCTGCTGGCCAGCAGGCGCTGCAGTGACCCGAATGACAGAGGCACACAGGTTACTGCACTGCGGTGTGTGTGTTGGCGCTCAGCTCACGTGAATGGAGTGTGTGTCTCAGTGCTGGCACAGCAGGTAATAAACTGCTCTCTGTCTGCAACAGGTCCACACTCAGGCTGCCTGCCAGAAGGTGAGGCTCTCTGGACATCCCAGGCTGGATGGATGGTCCCTCATGACCCAGTCACAAAAAGAATCGTGTGTTCTCTCTCTGTGCTGAGGAGGAAACAAATGAAAAAAGATGAAAAAGATGTGAACCAACAAAAGCAATCAAATTCTCAAAGCCCTAAAGACTCAAGCACACAAAGGGGATTTGAAGAGTCTTCACATAAAAGATCTGGTAAACTTGACCTGCAAGGAACAAGGAGGCAATCAGTGACTGGATTAAAAATGGGGAAAAAGACAACAGAAAAATCTCATCACTCTATCTGACCTCCTTCTGTTACTGCAGCTATATAGCAGCAAAAAATAGGGTGTACGCACATGTGTGTGTGTTTCAATCCCCTTCCAGTTTCACACTGACAGCACTTAAGACTGCATTGGGTATGCTGGAAGCTCCAATTTTGACAAGGCGATGTGCCCTGTTCTGCTGTTGTGCCTTAATCTCCTAATCTGTAATCTCCATGGTGTTGCTGTCCGTCCACCCTCTCCTCCCTCTCCCTGCTAACCCCATGAACGTCCTCTGGCTGCCTGTCTTCTCGTACTACATCCAAAATCCCCCATCTCTACCTGATACGGTCCCACGGATGAGTCTGATCTGTCCAGTGCACTTTTAAAGGCCTGATTCCAGGTCAGATGATAGCAGTTGTTGTAGATGTCCAGATGCTGCTGGTCTTCAGACACGGTAGATAATCCTATGAAAAGGGTGGAGAAAAGAAAAAGTGAGTTAGAGGGTCTATATCATGAAAAAAACAAAAACAAAAACATTTTCTCATTCAACATTGCTAGTACAAATTCAGTCTATTTTGACTTTATTACTATTTGTGATCCTACAACAATTAATCTCAGGCAAGGCAGACAATCAGAACAGTGCTCAATTGAATATTTGAGGCTAAAAACATAGTAATTAAAACAACCTTTTTTTATATATGGTACAAATGCGCTTTGTTAACTTTCTTGAACTTTTATTTAACTGATAAAAGCTTTAAAAAAGTTTTCATGATTAACTATTTTGGAGACTAACTGTTGCAATTCTGCAAGTGGATTCTTTCCCCATTCTTGATTTAAGACTCAACAGTCTGTGGTGAACTTTGTCTGATTCTCCTCCTCATAAAGCTCTATACATTTTTATAATAAGACAGATATGAACTGCTGTCAGGACAAGCCATGCTGTTGTAGTGCATGCATAATAAGGTCTAGCATTGTCCTGCTAAAATAACGGTGGAATTCCTTGGAAAGGACGTCACCTTGATGGAAGAGTATGTCTCTAAAATCCTAAAATACACCTCTGTGTCAATGAAACCCATGCACTGACTCCTACTCCTATACCATTACACAGGTTGGCTTTTGCACCTTTCGCTAATAACAAAATGGCTTGGTAAATTTTTCCAAAAACAAGCTGAATGGTAGAATCATCTGACCACAGCACATGCTTCCAGTGTCTTTTTGTCTATCTGAGATGAGCTTGGGTAGAGAGAACCAGCAGTGGACTGTGTTAAGTGTCAGAGGTTTTCTGAAGTCCTCCTTAGCTCCTTTGGCTATATTTATTACAAGGCTCAAAGGTTTCTGGCCTTGTCCTACAGGGACTCAGATGGAATGTTTTGAAATGAGACAGAATATTCTATAAACGTTTCAGTCTTATTCTTGTTGTCCCACATTTTTGAGTTTGCTGCAGACGTCACATTCTAAATGTGTTTATATTTACAAAATACATTTTTGATCAGTGAAAAAATGGAAATGTTATCTTTAAACCTTAATCAGTTAAATAAAAGTTTAGGAGCGTTAACAAATCACACATTCTTCCTTTTATTGCATTTAATGAAAAATTCCAGCTTTTCATTAGAATTTTAGTAGTCTTGTTTTTTATGGAAATAAAGAATACTGCAGTACTACTGCTTCTTTAATTCTTTGACATTTGACTAATGGAAAAAAAGTCAAAAGCTGTAATTTGTATGTCAGCGTAATTGTGTTGCTATTATCAGTCAACAGCAATTTAGTAACTGCAATTATGTTTTAACCTTTAAATATTATAGCAATGTGACAATAGTAGCTCTAGACCTAAAGCTCCACCCTGGCACGGTACAGTGAAATGCTTAAGAGGCAAAGTACACATTCCTCGCCTTAGAGTGACAATTTTATTTAGTTATGAAACACAGCTCCATTGATTTAAGGCGTCCAAACAGCACTGAGATGACTGTCCATTTAACATGCTGTCCATAACGAAGTCTCAGAAAAAAAATTCATCAAAGTGAAGGTTCCACGTCTCCTGTGCACTGAAGAGTCCTACCTGCTGTGAATTATGAGTTAATTTTGTGCTGAGAAATTGTCTCTCAGCAAGCAACAGTGAGAAAAAAGCACAAAGCGGCACAACTATCTCACCTCACGTCAGCTGTCTTGCCCTCTGATGGAGAATTTACCATCTCTCTCTTCCTAATTTGCTGAACGTTTAACGTTGAGCTAAAACGCCATTCCTGCCATGTAATCGAACCTGAAGCCCCCTCCTGCTCTACTCTGCCAGCCCTCTTTCCTATGCTTGTCTCTCTGCATTTTCTCCTCATCTCTCATCTCAATTCCCAAACCTTTCATTTTCCTTTTTTCCCCACCTCTGACTTTCCATTTTCAATCATGCCGCTCTCTCTATTTCGCTCTTTTCCTTTCTCCCTCCCGTTCCTTCTCTCCAGTTAGTACAGTGGGAGTGCTTCTAACTTTGGGGCTCTCTGGTGACAGCAGATCTCTGAGGAAAGGAGATGTGTGTTCATCAAAAAAGATGTGGAGCACCCTGGCAAGATTTCACAAAAAAAAAGTGCTCTCAGCTTTCCCTCTAACACTTTACAGTGTACAAACCGGTACATGGTTATTTCCAGTGGCGAAACAAAGCTTGAGAAAATGCTGCCTCAGGCTACCAAACAAGAATCCTTTCTCAAATCAAAGTACTCAAAGAATAAAGACTGAAAAAGCACTAAACATTAAAACGTTGTCCTCTGTTGCACTTCTACTTTTAATCTAATTTCTGGTGTTTCCTGTTGTTTCATACCAGTGCAACTGTTAAAAGCACTCTCGATTGTGTGTGCACAGGTTTTTTTTTTAATTCTAAAGGTACAATAACATTTTATCCAAAGCTTTTCAGATCCTCTACTTTACACGAGACACTACAGATGCAGCTCTCCTAGTACATTCACAAAAGGTCTTAGAGATCCATTTCAATGCTGGAATTGTTACTGTATGACACTCTGCAAAAAAGGCCTCTTTAATTACACCAGTGACTACCTCAGGTTACCATGGTTACCACAAAGGCCAGATCTATGCACTTCAATGGATAATAGTTCTGAACTGAGACAGGGGTTACATCAGAATGTTGCTGGTAAGCAGACATGGATGACATGAAGAGATTGGATGTCTGATCACACAAAAGAAAAATGAAAAGAGATCTTTTGGTCCTTGAGCAGAAATCGACCAAAGCAGTGCATTCTGGGGAAGGGTTGTGCAGAACAAATCAGCCACACCCTGACAATGGTTATAATATATATATATATATGTATATTATATACAAAATGAAAATGAATTGCATACGCTACTGCAGATGGGGCGGGATTAAAAGGTTCTATTATGAAGGCCAAAATCACCAAAGTTTTCAGGATTACTACAATACTGTTAAAGGAATAGAGCGGCAAAAACCTCACTTACAAAATTTTCCACTCACTCCAGATGTGGTCAATCAGCCAAGACATCCATTTTTATTTAAGTTTAGCACTGGCGCTCTGGGGCTAAGATTGCCAAAACGACTCTCAACCCTCTCGGAACCAAGTCAAGTCAAGTCAAGTCAAGTCAAGTTCGCACAGTACACGGTGAAACGAAACAACGTTCCTCCAGGACCATGGTGCTACATGAAACACAGGACCACAAACACTACACAACTAACAACATAAAGTGCATTGTGTGCAAGGTGTGCAAGGATGTGCAAACCACAACCAACTCTTTAAACTGGCACACACTTGCTGATGTGGTTTAAGACTGTGTATGACCGTGTATGACTCTGACCTATACAAATTAACAAAACTCCTCCAAGTAGCCGGACACTGCAGTGCAGCCTTTTAAGAAGGCAGGGTCAGTGGTTCACCATCATGAATCCAGAATCAACTCCTTAACTTATTTATGAATACCACTACTGGTGTTGTCTGAAATGCCTGCAGTTTTATCTGTGGATTTTTAATGCTCAAAATAAGTCACACTGGGTCCTACATCAAATCAACTACTCTGTTTCTATAGAAAGAATTTGGGTGACTATTGACTCCCATTTTTTTCAGCACTTTTAGCCTTTGAACTCCAGTAATAAACTAAGGAAGCCAAATATGGACTCTAAACATGTCTTGGCTGATTGGCTACGTCTGGGATAAATGGGAAAATTAGTGAATGTGATATTTAGAAAAGCTATTCCTTTAAATTAACAGGTTAAAAAAGAACTAAAAATCAGTACATTTCACTACATGTAGAACACTGATTAAAGACACAAGAAAGGTAGAGTAGCTAAAGCTTTTACATTAATAATACCAAAATAATAATACCCCTTAAAGAATGCATAAACATGCATTAACATCATCAATGACCAGGACCTGCTGGGGGCCATAAGGCTGGGAATTAATAAGCACTTATTTCATTTATATATTAGGTAGCAAGTGAACAGTCAATTGCTGAAGCTGATGTGTTGACAGTAGGAGAAATGGGTGAGCATAAGGATCTCAGCCGCTCTGACTAGGGCCATATAGCGATGACTAAACATATATATACCTATACCTATATGTGTGTGTGTTTGTGTGTGTGTGTGTGTGTGTGTGTGTGTGTGTGTGTGTGTCTAGACTGCCAGGCTCCTGGGTGGCTGGTGACACACAATCGCATAGCTGAGCACACACGGAGAAAGCTGTGTGTTTCCTCCTGTGTGGCGGCCGAGCAGCCGTTTTAAGATGCCCATCTTAAGTGAACAGCTCAGGGACCCACACGGTGCTGCAGGACCGCCGGATCAGCCGATCAGCCGCACCATGTGTGGAGTCCAAGCTCTGCTCCTTTAGTTCTGCACTGGAGCTACGGGGCTAACGTCGCTAACGCTGGAAGTCAGTGGTCACCCAGATCTTCTGTCCAGCTGCTCCAACTGCACCCAGCTCTTCACTGAGGCACTGAGGTGGAGCAGAGCTGTGGAGGCCCCTGCGGCCCCTGCGGCCCTGGGTCTGGCCCAGTGTAATGTACTGTGAGCTGATCTTCAGCTCTGCTGCCTGATGATCCCGGATCAGATTCCTCCGTTACTGAGACGGACGTTCTCCTGCTCCTGAGGCGGTTCCTGAAAACAGACCCTGTTGTGTTCGAAGGCTGACTGCGGCGCTCGGCTCCATGGGGACATATTGACAGTGTATATCAGCCATAACATTAACACCACTGAACACTGACTCTCTAGTTATTTCATTACACTGGCACGTGTCAGGGGGGTGGGATCAGGTCATGGGCACTGACGCATGTGGGGAGTGAAGACCAGTCCGTCTGCTCCGGTTTTTCCAAGGACAATCTGCTGATTGGTGAATTGTATGTAAAACTAATCTCTCTCTCTCGCTCTCTCGCTCTCTCTCTCTCTCTCTCTCTACCAGAGTACCCTTTCTCCCCTGATGTCTTGCCCCCGCTACTGGAGGTCCCTGACGCCGAGGGGACGGTCCTAAGCCCCATCCGAAACACCGCCCTGAGATACAGCTCCGCCCACAGCATGGACTCCTCTCACTGCAGCGACCGCCCAGTCAGCTACGGCTCCACCTCTTCCTCCGCCTCCTCCCGGGACAGCCACTGCTCTCTGGGTGGGCGGGGCGGCTTGGGCTCCACCCCTGAGCGCGACAGGGACTCGGGGGCCATTAGACTGGAGCTGGTGCCCGCCCGTCAGCTGGAGGAGGCGGAGTCAGGGAGACAGACGCCCACGCCGACCGGTCAGGAGGAGGCGGACGGTGGGCGCAAAGTGGCCTACGTGGACCGAGTGGTGCAGGAGATTCTGGAGACGGAGAGGACGTACGTTCAGGACCTGAGGAGCATCGTTCAGGTGAGGGAGGGAGAGTTCAACTTTTCATGGGTGCGTTTGATCTGAGGGACTGGTTAACGAAGAAAGATCACACAGCGGTGATTCCAAGGCCTCGTACAGAGCCGTTCATGTTGCTGGGTACAAAGTGTGTTCTCCCTTCTGCCTAAAATCTGTAGAAAGTGGCTGTTTTTCCACAAGAAAACGTAGCTTCTGCTTCTCGGGAAAATCTCAAATGTATCGTTTGTTTTCTAGAACATTCTCCATTCACTTTAAACGCTGCGTAGAACTTCGAGAACATTCTGGAACTGTGAGAACTGTCCAGAACTTTCTGGGACTGTCTAGAAAAGATAAAAATTCACTTGTTTTGCCGCTATAAATAGGAAACCTTTGTGGGCTGTGGTGATAAAATCAGAGTTTGTGATGAACAGAGAAATTTTTTCCATAGAATTTAGACACAAGCAGCTGAAATATATAACACTCATAAGCCAGAAGCACAAACAGTGTAACACTGTTTAATCTGCATTGAAATGAAAGTCTTGAAAATAAAAAAAAATAAAAATAACCCCCCCCCCCCAAACACTGGCTGTCCCTCTCGCATGATTGGTAATTCAAAACTAAAACTACGTCATCGCCCACCTGGCACTAAGTTGGGTGGGTGGGGTTACTCTGGGTGTTCAATATTTTTGTGCGTATTCCACATATGCAAGATTAGCATCAAAATAAGCAGTTCTGAGTTTGTCCTATTTGTGATGTCACAAAAAGCAGTGTAGTGGGACGGTACCTCGCTCAAGGGTACCTCAGTAGTGCCTGGGACGGGACTTGAACCTGTGACCTTTAGGTCCAAAGGGCAATGTCCTAACCACTAGGCCACCACTGCCCACTATTCCGCCTATAGAGCCCCGCCCACTCATGCTGGGATTATAAGGGGGGATTCAGCCTGTACTGCTTTTATGAACGAGGTACAATGCAAAAGAGCGAATCACAGCAGAGCTCATTTGCATATTTCAGTCTTAAAGGCACAGTATCAGACGGTCAGAAAATGAACCGCCGCTGGTTTTCATGCACAGAACTTTGCTAAAATGGGGAAAATGAGAGAAAGCTGTGGGAAACGGGTCCGTCGCCGTCTCCTGACTCGGGTTTGAGTCGCATCTGCTCTTCCGCTGAGAAGCTGATGTAAATTTTTCTGGTGCAGACTCTATGATTTGAATTGCAAAGTGAGTCAAGGCAGCGGAGAGAGAGAGTCTGTCTTCTCTGGACGAGATGTTCGCATTCAGCTGCAGGTCGCCATCGCCGTCCTTAAGCCTCAGTTCTGAAAGAGCTTTGTGCTGCTGGAATGACTTTGTTCCGAGTCGCCCGTTCCTGAGCTGCTGCTGCCGTCTGGCTCTAGAGGCAGCTCATGTTTATTAGCACTGGTCAGTGAAGGAAGGCCCTGCATTTTTCTCTTGCACCTCTTTAGAACATTTGTGTGCTTTTATTTACCAAAATAAAGACTCTTCACGTCTACATCACCCATTTCCAACCTCCCTGTATCCCTAAGACCGGGACGGCTGTGTTACAGCACCTTTAATACTGAAATATGTACAAATATTCTGTTCTGATTGGCTGCCCTAGTTCAGAAGTCCGGCCTGAGACACTCCTCGCAACTTCAGCCTGAGTGGGCGGAGCTAAACTGCTGCGAGCTCAAAATACAGGTGCATGTGAATGACTCGTGACATCGCAGTAGCTATAACTTCCGCACTGGAACGCCGTGTCTGGAGAAAGGAAAGCACTGCATTCCAAAAGAACATAAGATCCAATCTGTGAAACATGGTGGTGGTGGGTTCATGATTTGGGCTTGTTTTGCTTGCATCTGGGCCAGCACAGCTCGCCCAGCACAGCGGAAACAGCAGACGCTGCCACCACTGCCAGATCTGTAAAATTGGACAACGTTGACGTCATTTGTTTTAACCGGGTTCTCTTCATCTACTTTTATGATTTTCGAAGTCAGTTTCATTCAGAAATAAAGATTTACATTTTTCAAATAAAAGTTTATTTTTTTATGAAGCTGAGCTGTCAGTTTTGGCCCAAGACGTCACCAAAAATGTAAATGGCTGTGAGACTTTTCCATCTTGCTGTGGGGTGGTGGGGAAATCTGATCCAGAGTGAAACTCCGGTTTCCTGGTTTGCCCTCGGGCACAAAAACAATGCAGCGTTTCACAGGAAAGAGACGAATGACACACACAGAGACTGCAGTGTGTGTGTGTGTGTGTGTGTGTGTCACCACCAATACTTACCAAAAACTCTTACCACACATATTCACCAATAAAGTGAAAGTGACTGTGTGTCATTGTGAACACACTCAAGCACCACAACGAAACGTGACCTCTGCATTTAACCCAT
>JBBPDA010000021.1:14900077-14911788 GCA_037974385.1 Arnoldichthys spilopterus | reverse complement strand
TACAGATAATATAAATCTGTATATCAATAGTCAATAGTTTTTTCACTCAAACAACACTACTATAATTAGAATAAATACAAATTATTATATTAATACAGTCTCTTAATATTACCATCAAATACCTTGAGGAGCTGCTGGAGCTGGAGTTTCAAACTTCAAGGCAACAGCTGGAGGCATCAAGAAGAAAATATTAACTACATTTTACAATTTACACTTCTTTTTTTACTGTTTTCCTGTTTCCTGTTTGTTTCCATTTATTCTAATGTTAACTTGTGTTTCTGCTGACAGAAAGACACTCACTGCTGAAATAAACAACTTTAAACTATTTGTATAAGACTTTTGTACTATACTGCATGTACCTATACTCAAACTTTAAAGTGTAGCAACTCCAACTTGCATTAAGCCTGTGTTTTTATTAAAAAATTACTGTACTGTTATCATTATTACTGCATTATTACTTTATTATTATTACAATCCTGAAAATCCTTACTTAGTACTCTATGTTTGGATGAGACATGCTCCCCAGGACAACACAGTCTAGCACATTTCAGATGAGACAGCTGTTAAGACTGGGCCACTCTGTCACAGAGGTGCTCACAGTCCGGTGCAGGATGGCCCGCAGGAGAGCGCTGAAGGGTCAGCAAAACAGGTGGCTCAGCTGGCCAGTAGCAAGCTCCAAGCACTACTGCTGCTGCTGCTGATGCTGTTGCTGCTGTTCCAGATTAAACCATGCCGCTGTGATTGCATGCGTGGGTGAGCCTCTAAAGCTCGGATAATGCCATCCTTTGTTCCCAATTAGAAAAATGAATTCCAGATTACATTTTCTTCGGCAGCAAGCTTTAGTCTACACATTAAGCTTTGGGGGTTATTTTTTCCCTCCTTAAAGCTGCTGCTCATCCTCGAGATGCACATGCATTAGTAGAGACAGCAAGAGGGAGGGAGATACAATATAAGGAGCTTCGAATCATGCATGCAACCCATGTGCAGTTTGCACTTAGCATGTGTAAGGCATGCGCAAAGACAGGGCCCCCTCGCAGCCCCAGCAGGGTTGTCCAACAGTTTGGCCCTCTATGTAGTACTACATGCTGTGTTTGACGGCCACCCTGACAGAATGTCCCCCATAACAGCCGTCAGACCAACACGCCTATGGTGCTCCATTCATGTTCCAGCCTTATCTTCTAAAAATCAATCACCATATTCTGCACACCTCATCCAATTACTGCAGGCAGCAGCCTCGCTGTTCACAAAGGCATCAGCACACGAGGCGCTCTGGCAAATTGGTTTGGCCGCACCCACCGCCTCCAGCACGCAGAGCATGAGATGCACAAACAACAGGAGATGGGATTAATTTGGCCCTGGTCAACAGATCTAATGACAGCAGTGAGCACACAAAAAGCTTGGGTCTGTTTGTGGCGCTCCCACAGCTGTCTGCCTTTAACTTTGGGGTCCTGGAAAACAAGTGTATATATCTGTGAAGCTTTTTTGTTTTTTATGACACCACACAAACTCACATTCATATACACACCTCTCATACATAGTCAAAACACTTTATCTACCTTACTTTAAAAGTAAAGACTTTTTGCAGAGAAAAACACAGACACACAAACACAAACACACACACACACACCCAGAGTGCTTTATTCACAGCCTCCCACACAGTTATAATAAAAGCACTTTTCCATCACTCCCTCCCTGTTTTGCGGGTCTGACCTGTACCCCTGAGAGAAAGGGTGAATAAAACACTGGGGAGTGGGTGGAAGCACTGCCGAGGCAATCAAAAAATAACAGCGAGCTGCCATGTAGATGTAATAGGGAGAGGAGAGCCATCGGCCATTCTCGCTGGCTACTGCCGGGCTACTCTGTAACACTCGTCTGCATCTGGTTTGCTCCTATACCTTCAAAGATTCTGAGCTTTTTGAAAAGGTTGTGTTAGAATAAATCGAGAGGGAAAGCCTGCAGTCTAGTGTTGAAAAGCCTGTTTCTGCATTTTGCCCTTGCATTCCAAACACATCTTTAAAAAAACTAGACACTAGAAAGAAATATTTTTCTCTCCCCAAACAATTAGTCTATAAAATATATAATAAAGACTGTTCAGAGTGCCACTGCAGCAAACAAAACTGGTTTACAGGGAAGGCTTTGTTTAGCCTATCTGAACATAGTGATATTTTCCTCAGTTTCCAGTGTTTAACTGCACAAAATCTTAAAGGAAAATTCCAGCAACTTTTCAAAATTTCTGCTTGACTGAATTGTTAAAGGGCCCATATCATGAAAAAAAAGGAATTTCCCATGCTATTTTAAGTATTTAAACAATACAGAGGTTTCAAAATGTAAAGTGCACTTTCCAGTCTGCAAAAACAGGCCAATCTGAAATTCTAACTTCTGTGACTTCACAAGTAACAATGTTTATATTTGCCTAGTCAGCCTACAAGAGTTTAGCTCCCTCCATTTAACTGAAGGAATAAAAAATAAGGAATAGCCCTGAATAAGTCTTTTTGAAGGAAAGTCTTAAAGGCACAGTATAGTATAGTATAGTATAGTATAGTATAGTATAGTATAGTATAGTATAGTATAGTATAGTATAGTATAGAATTATTTAGTACAGTACAGTATAGTATTATTAAGTACAGTACAGTATAGTATAGAATAGTGTAGTATTATTCAGTGTAGTATAGTATAGTATGGTATAGTATAGTAAATACAACAAACATGGGTATGGGCCCTTTAAGATCTAATTAAAGCTATTCATAGACATTTGGTGTAAAATGTTCCATTCAACAAACTCTTGCCAGGTCAGAATTGCTCAATTGTTAATTGTAATGTAGTGATTACATGTATCAGACGTCTGAAGAGTTTATTCCCTCTAAAGGTTCCCTCACAGAAGGTTATTACAGTAAGTGGTCACAAATATGCTGTTTGATGATGATTTTAAAACTCTATTCATGGTGGAGAGGAGCTCATGGTGTGTTAGAAGTGTGTGAAGAGAATCTGAACTGTAAAGTTTGACTTTAACAGCATTTCATATTAAAACACTCTGAATGAATGTTTTGTTTTCAGTGATTGATTACATAAAAATAGAGAAAAATCAGTGTAAACAACGTGTAAATATTCTGCCCTTAAAGTTGTAATTTGGAGAGGATATTCCAGATCCAGGAACAGTCCGACAAATAAGTTTCTGGCTTCTCCAAAGGGGTCTGAGAGGGGCAGGCTTGTGGTGCCTGTCTAGTGGATTTAGAGTTAACTGTGCTACAGCACACACACAGACACACACACTTGCACTGCAGAGGATTAATCTAATCGTAAAACAGTCATTTTCAACGGCTGGGCCTAAAGGCCTAATCTAATTTCATGTTTAATGGATTAAACCCTTTAAAGCTGGATGCATTATTGCCCGTTAGAGGCCTCTCACTGGGACTATATTGGAAACTCTCCTACTCAGTACCCTAAAATATTTTTGATCATATATATATATATATATATATGATGCATAAAAATCGACCATAAACATTACATCTATAAGAGGAAAGTTTTGCAAATATTTATGGTCTATTTTTTCCGTTTTTCCACCAATGTGATTTTTTGTTCAATTTTCGTTTAATCAGAAAGAGAAAAAGGAATGTGTGAAGTATGTTTAGAAGCACACAGAGCCTTTGTTCTGAACTATGCTAAGGAGGTGTGGGTCCATCTCTAACTAATAAATGCAACAAGGATTAGCTCCCCTCCATCCAGCAATTAAAGCCCTCAGCACACTTCAGCAATTCAAATGAGCACCAAAAAATGAAAGAAAAACAGGTTAAAAAGGAACTGTGTTCACTGGCTACCCTATAGTGAGACTGGGACTTGAACAGTGTGCACAGCAGAGATACGTGTTCTGAAACAAGAGTCATGACGTGATAATAGAATGCAATAATATACCTAAAAAGACTTACATTTCCCCACACAGTGAATCTACTTTGATCAGATGTTAATAACGGTTTTAATAGAAGAGAGAAGCGGAAAAAAAGGAAGGAAAATACAACACTGAATACAATGAAAGTCTGTTAGGCCAATTAAAAGAAAAAATAAAATGGTTTAGTCCGGATGAATGCATGTAAAGTACAGCAGGGAAATAACTTGATTTAATTATGTACATTTCATTACCATTCATGAAAAAACATCACACCAATACAACTATTGGCAAATCGCATGGACTGCACTTTAAGAAGAAAGTAGGACCTTGACTCCCATAATATGAGCAGTGGTATACAAAATTCGCAATGCATTATTATTATTATTAAAATTAAAAAAAAATACTTTCAGTGTTTAAACATGACATTTAAAAGTCTCCTCAGCCTAAACTGCACATGTTAAAACTAAACAGCAAAAATGCTGTTTTGAATTCACTGTTGTGATGTGACAAAAACCAATGCACTTACATTTATCTGCCTACAGAGAGTATGTCTAATCGCCACTTGGACTGAGTGGCAGAACATGCTGCCAAGAAGGGGGAAAAGCTTGAAGGGTATTTGAGATGTACACTTACACTACCACTCAAGTCAGTCTTTCTCCCACTCAGTGGGTGTGACCTCAGTCACTTCTGCCTAATGTTATGCCATGTACATACTCTCTACAGCCCATAGTAGTCTAGCCCTCTCATTCACACTGAGGTTATAAGGAGTGTATCAGTCTGAAATGCTTTATGAGTAAGTCACATTATAGGACAGCCAATCGGCACAAAAAACATTTACATATATTTGTCTTAAAGGCACAGTAACAAAAACAGCCTGTTTAATTTTAAGGGGTAAAATGAGTTTGGAAAATGGTCATATAATAATAACTATGATTATGGTAAACAAAACCACACAAATGCCATAAGACAACTACAAGGAAAAAGATCAAATATATGAAAAATCTAAAACAAGCCCTTTAAAAGGCAGTTTTAATTTTAATGCCTTTCATGGGACATTTTTCCTGTCCTTTTGGATTTTTCATTAATAAAACAGATTAATCAGCCTTTAAATCAGATTATTTAGATCACTGTTTTTCCTTCATTCATTCAGAACTCTCTTGTATGATTGTTAATAGGGAAAGATGTGACGGTACTGTGTGAGGTTAATCCAGGACATGAAACTGCTTACTGCTGCTGTAAGATACAAACACAATTATTTAATGTGTATTGCATGTTTGTGTTTGAACTAGTGCCCTCTGATTCATAGAGTCAAATGTAAGGGTAAAGAGCTGAAGCAGTGAGCAGAAGTCTAAGGGTAACCGGTTACCCACGCTTCTCTGCTCTGACTCATACGCTCTCTGTGCCATTGAGCCCTCAGCATAGAGTCTCTCTGCCGAACAGACTAATGCTAACCAGTGGGGATGTAGCTAGGGAGCACCAATAAGACCTTCTGAGCCAGCCATATTCAAGCCGAGCGCTGCAGCAGGTCTCAAATTAGAGTGTGAGAAAACCAGGCCTAGATGTATAAAAGAGAACTGTAATACTGCTACAGTGCTGGCCTTGATGGCCCAGTCAGGAAAACAACAAGCAAGACCACTGGGCAAGATTTTTTTGCCTATAAAATGAAGTGAAAGTGACTATTTGTCATTGTGAACATACTCCAGCAATGAAAAGTGACCTCTGCATTTAATCCATCACACGTGCACACATGGAGCAGCGAGCAGCTATATGGCATAAGGTTGTATCAATGAATTGATCTGTATCCATATACTGACCAAAATAGCGCACAATCCAATCTATTAATGTGACACATAAAAATCGATGTGTGTTCACTCCACAGTAAGTTTTACCTTATTTTACTGTGAGTGTTTTATACTGAGAAATTGCTTTTGTTTACGACTAGACTTGGCCTTTAATAATATGTTCAAATTGTAATGTTTGTATGTATGTGAGGGTTCATGGAAATATAAACTGTGAAATTTCTATTTCATACTGACTGCAGACCCCAGTATCAAACTGAACCACAATGCTGCAAATTTTAAGATACTGAAAATGTATCGAATCATTGGCTAAAATATAGGATTAAATCGTGATGAAACCTGTGATTTCCACCTGTAATGTTGTGACACACAATATATATCTTGGTATTTTAAATTCTCCTCTAAGGCACTTCATAAAAACTCGATTTCACCATCTGACGTACAACCACACCAGTATAATGATTCTACTAGTCCCTGCAGCACATTTTTGCATTAAGACATTCTTGTTTATATGCATTAATGGTTTCTATTGAAGCCATTTTAAACATGTGCAAAAAGGGAGAAATCACATCCAAGTTAACTTTAATAAAGCAGTTTTTTATTCAGATCAAATCATTGCACACGGAGGCTTTTAACAGCTGTTTGTGATGCAGTCATTTGCACTGAACACTGAACATAGTACAAGCAGCAATACACTGAGTGTATTTGATATATTGTCCAGATCTACCACTGAGCCTGCTGAAAGTAACTACACTTGTATAAATTTAGCGTGAAATAAAATTGACCTTTTTGTACCTCGTTCACACCCCTGGGTGCAGTAAGCAGATTTTAATTGTCATACAATTTAAAAGTCACTATTTTTGTTTCTTGTTTTGCCTCATTGATGCATTGTGACTTTTTCCTGCTGTTTCACCTCCTATCGTCATCCATACCTGCCCTGGAGAAATGTTCAGAAAGCTCAGAAACCCTCCCTCCTACCATGTTTCCCTCAAAGTTACATCACAGTATATGTTAAAAATTGAAAATGTGTTAAGGTTTCAGGGGCAATTCCCTAAATGTTACACCACCTCTGCCCCAATAAAAAGATAAAAAAAAGAGTCACTTCAAGTGACTTTTTGTCATTGTGAACACACTCAAGCACCACAACAAAATGTGAACTCTGCATTTAACCTATCACACATAAACACATGAAGCAGCAGGCAGCTATTAACAGCGCCCAGGGAGCAGTGTAATGGGGCGGTATCTTGCTTAAGGGTACCGCAGTGGTGCCTGGGCCAGGACTTGAACCTGCGACCTTCAGTTCACAAGGCCAAGGTCCTAACCACAATGACAATTAGGTAGTTTTTTTGGACATTGGATTTTAGTTTTTGTGATAGACAAATAGCATATTTTAATCACACACCTAAGATATATATCTTAGGTGTGTGATGAAAATATGCTATTTGTCTATCACAAAAACTAAAATCCAATGTCCATATATATACACAGTATATGTAGCTGCCTGCTCACTGGTGTGATTGCAACCTCAAAATGAATCCTAGAGTGCACAGAAACATCTTACCACACTTGGATAACGGTATACCATAAATTATGGAATTTTTTTAATGAATAGTATGTTTATGACAGACCACTTCCATTTTGTCATGGCTAAATAAATAAATAAATAAAGCCAAAGTGGTAACTTTAGAGGTAAAGAACACTTAACCTTCTTCTGAAATGTAAGTTAATGTAAAGAGTTTCTATTTCAAGTCATTATGAAACATTAAAATAAAAAAACTTATTATAAAATAAGAAAAACTAAGAATACATGTTTTTCTTTGGAGTCATTTGTTCAATTAAGGCCCTGCAATGTGACTGTGAATGTGCACTTTAACCTGGTTGTCATTGTTTTTTTTGTTTTTGTCTTCATTGTGAAATAAACAGACACAACAAAGAAGAAGAAAATTCTAGAAGAAATAAAACCCCAAAGAAGAATTGAGACCCTAAAACTGTTTAAAAGCACTTATAAAGCTCATCTAAAGCACTCCACCAATGGCAAGACCATCACTGCTGCTTATCCTCACATAAATAGGCTCCCAAGAAATCTGCTGCCTGCTCCCAGAGCTTTTAACAGCTGCAGCTGGCCAAGGGTCTGACTCAGCTCCCCGTCCCTGTTCAGAGACCAAAGACTGCTGTACTGTGTGTGTGTGTGTGTATGTGTGTATGTGTGTATGTGTGTCTGGGTCTGTGGGTGTATGTGTGTCCATCACTATTCGGAAAGCTGGACACTCTAACTGGCATTGATTGCACATAGACAGGACAAGTGTATGGCTCACTAGACATTTGAATTAACACCAGAAAAGAAAAAGAGACAGTCTGAGAGGAAATCACAAGCTGTACAATCTTCAGGGATTAAGCAATGAATATTCTGGCTGTCCAAATACAAACATTTCCTATTTCTGGAGAAGCATTTAAAATGCCATAAAAACAAGAATCTGTGATTAATTAATTCTCATAAAACTTTATTTAACTTACAAAGGTACAAAGAAAAGATTTACAATGTTTTCACTTACCAACTTAAATGTTTTATGTCAACAAACATAATTTGATGCCTGCACCACACTCAAAAACATTAGGTCAGAATCATGTTTACTACTGTGCTATGTCATATTTCCTTTGAATTACATGTTAATTCCATCTAATTAAAATACACCTTAAAACAACAATTAAGGAACTGAGGACACCAATTGTTGCAATTTTGTAAGTGGATTTTGTCCATTCTTTCTTTGACATGCTTGATACTGTCTCTCTTAATGTCTCCCTAAATCTGACCATGTTTCATCTTGTTTTTGCACGTTTCCACTTCTTTTTGGTCTGCAATGAGCTTAGGACCAGATTACTCAGCAGTGTTTCTGCATACAACTGATGTGTGGTTTTCTCTTTACGTGAGTTTCAAGTTACATTTCTTGATTCAGCAGTAGACCGTGTTAAATGTCAAGTTTTCCAAAGTACTGCTGAGCCCATGTGACTGTTTTCATCACAACAGAATGATGGTTTCTCATAGCAATAGCATGATGGTCTTAAGAGGGCTAGAAGATCATTCTTGTTCAACAGTGGTTCAACAGAGATTTCTCAGCATTCCCTGAATCTTCAATATTATGTACTGTTGAAATAAATTCTTTGTAATCTTGTGTTGAGAAATGTTCTTATTGAATTAACAATTCTCTCATGAAGATTGGCATAAAGTGGAGAAACCTGATCCATCTTTGCTAACAGAGAATGAGTCCTTGATGGATACTTTGTTTATACCCAATTATGATCCCCTCACCTGTTACCAGCTCAACTGCTTATTGTGAAATGTTTCAAACATTTTAATACTTCATACATTTTTCAATTTCTTTTTTGCCCCATTACTAATTTTTTAAGTGTTCTGCGGGAATCAAATTCAAATTCTGTTTCTATTTACAAAATGTAATGAAGCTGGACAGCCAAAACATTAAAAGTAATTTCTTTGTGCTTTTTTCAATTACATAAACAAGAACATATAAACTGCAGATATTTTTTTTTTTATTATTTTGTTTTTTAAAATGTCCCAACTTTTCTGATAAATGGTTGGAAATAATGTGTCGGATTCTACAGTGAGAGGAAAAGTCAAACACAACTTATCTCACCATCATAACATCTGAGGTGACTTGCGTTTCACCAAACCAAATTGAGCTCACCAAAGAAGGTTATAGGCTGCATTAAATAGGCAAGTGCCACGTAGTAATGAGAAACGGGTTAGACTGTTAAAAGTTCTCATACTGCATAACAACCAGAAGAGCTCCTTTTCTCAAATTTCAGGCCACTCCTGTGCTTGATGCACAAGAATGTTATAGATAAGAGCCCAACACATGATAACGGAGTCTCTTATATTGAGATATTCAGGCAGATATTAAACACAATAAAAGTGATCAGGCAGATAAAGTTTGAGCTGTGTGACATTTCTCCATTCTGACAATGTTACAGATGTCCAGTGAAGAGTTTAAGAATATGTCTCTTTTTTTGGGTATAATTCTATGTGTTGCTCCATGCAGTTTTCTACACTTATCAATAAAGATAAATCATCACATTTATCATTTATTTAATGGTTTTCTTTCTAGACATCTTGAATGCAATAAAGCCAGCTTTTAACTGTCTGCATCAAGACTCAGACAGTAGTCAGCTGGCATATTTTCGGGGAATGACTATGTGCTATAAACATGGGCATTTGCCTGGGAGTGGCAGCTTTGCTTAAAGAAGTAAGTTCAAATCCACTTCTTGCCCACCACAAACTAACACTTAAGACTTATTTTGTCCTTTCAAGTCACACAAGTCTACATTACTTTTTGCTGTACAGCCTTGAGCTTGGCATTGTGGCTGTGGTACATTATGTCTGCATTACACAAGCAAAAAAATTGGACATATCCAGCCTATCTAATGAAAGTCTTCCTCTTACCCCCAGTGGACTCCATATATCTACATAGCACTAAAAGCCTTTCTTTCACATCATAGTGAAGGAGATACTTTAGAGGGTGAAGACTGTAATCCAAACAGCCACTATCCAGTCCTCCACTTGCACATGGAGCATCTTGCTACTGCATTTACCAGTGCAGAAATAAGTAGGCAAACAAAGAAATCTAGCACAACATTTTTATTATTTTAACAAGATTAGAGTTTCATGAATTCATAAATTTCCAAATGCCTTCTTTGATTGTAACACATTTCTGTCTTGTCACTCTGACCCAAGATCAACCAAGCAATGGAGATGGTCATTTTGTGTAGTTTCAGTTAGTGGTGGTCTGTAAGCATGCACATCTCAACTGAACTTTCCAAAAGAATGACTGAAAGCTTACTCAAACATGATCAGAGATTTTAAGAACAGTTTCACCATTGAAGGCTATGTAATTAAGACCAAAGCCTGGTGAGGGGCTTTATTTCTGAAAATTCAGTCAAGTAGAGATTACAAATTCAGTGTGCTCAATGTTTTAATGTCAGCAGTTGTATTCAAATTCTGTAAAAAACTGACAAAACTTGATACAGGGTTTTATTCTAACACCTACTATGGGGGAACTATGTACGAAGTTTGACAGCTTTTTAATGGATACAACCTTGCAAAGGGAGAGCAGTGTACAACCTAACATATTTTGCTTTTAGATTAATCATTTTTAATGTTGAGCAAGATGAATAACAAACAAAAAATAGCAAACTCTATACCCCTGCCATGTACAAAAAAACTGAACTTTGTTTCTGAACAATTCATATTGTGAATATACATATTTGCATATCAATATGCAAATGTTATCTTATCCTATACGTGGGACTAACAGACAGAGGGGCTAGTTGTTACTAAAGTGGCTAAAAGTGGCTGGTACACTGGGGAAAACAATTAATCCAACATATTCTGTGTTGACTGAACCAAATAGTTTTCCCATGTAAATTTAATAGAAACATATTTATTACAAGAAATATGTCCAGATACTGATACTGATAACTGGGCTTTGGTTATGGGCCAATACAGAGTACTGATCTGACAGCAGTGATTAATATGCTGCATGTCTCACAGTGTGGAAGAGATTGGGATCATTTTTTATGTGTAAGGCAGAATCACACTTGACAAACATTGTTTTCCTAACTTTGTAAAACAAAATGTAACACATATATAAACCTTTTAATTTAATTATTTTTTATTAAAACAATAATCATGTACCGAAAACTTGGTTAAAGAATAACTTTAGTTATTTAGATTAGTCCCATTGATTGGCCCTTTGTTACGGATTCCTGGTCCAGGTATTTACGTGTAAGTATTGGACCAATATCTGAGATCAGTATCAGATTGGTGCACCTCTAGAGCAAATATCTACACAGTAATAATAAATTATAATTTAATTACACTAATATATTAGATGGAATTAATTCATCTGTGCATAAAAAAACTTCCAACTTCATATGTGCATAAATGTACTTGTCTTTTTTTTGGGGGGGGGGGGGGGGGGGGTAGCTGTCCCCCAAAAGTTTGACCTTCTGAC
>JBBPDA010000021.1:14869379-14894638 GCA_037974385.1 Arnoldichthys spilopterus | reverse complement strand
ATAGATAGATAGATAGATAGATAGATAGATAGATAGATAGATAGATAGATAGATAGATAGATAGATAGATAAATATATAGTGGAAGCAGTGGGATGAGGCACGTGCACCATCCGTGTATGTAGTGCACTTACTCATTTCAGGCGAATCCGTTTCCTTACCTTGCAGTGCGTGTCCAGGATGCAAAACTCTTCTTCCCCCTTTCCTCTTCACATATACAATAACAGATGCGACTCCTAACCGCGAAACCCGCAAAAGCCCCCCGACATCCTCTATTACCCGTGTGTCATCGCTTCTGTCTCATCGTGAAGGTGTAGCCAAACGGAGAGCGCTCAGCTGCCGTATGAATATTCACATGGATCCTCAGCTGCTGAGCGCGCGTTCGTGTCCAGCGGCCGCTGCGGGCAGATGTGATGAGGAACTGGTTCTCCTGACAGGCCGGCGGGGGTGTGGGGCGGCCTCTGATCCGGTGCGGACGCGTCGCGACACGAAAACAGTCCCCGAATCTTTCAGACAGCGCTGCTTACAGCACCCCCGAAACAGATACCCCCTTGCCCTGCATTCCCCAAACTCAGCCGAAGGGGCTGATGGGAGATGTAGTTCTTTACCGCTCACTCCACCGCCAACAGCCGCGAAACCAAAACTCAGATGTGAAGGACGGTAGAAAGAAAAGGCCTACAGTGCGCTTAACTCTGCATAGACAGCGGTGCGTGCGGAAAACATCGCGGACATCCAGGCAGCGAACGTGAACACGCTGTTTTAAAACAACAACTCCCATAGGTCAGTGCGCACGGAGGGTCTTTATAAGAGACCACTGAGCTCTCGGATAGGGCTGTGATTTCGCTCACGATGCGAATGTGCTTGCTTAACACATGCATGCATCCACATTTGCACGGGATATTTAAAATATCAGCATTTCCCAATAATCTATCAACTCTACGGCAAAAAAGATAGTATGTCCAATAGGAATATATCTGGACGATAGAGAGGAGAGGACTAGCATCCTGCTAACTGTAGGAAAAACTGCTTTGGGAAATATCCCCGTGGTCTTGTGTTTGTGTGTGCGCGCATGTTTTAAACCCTTGGTGAGGACCCAATGTTCTCATAGGAATACGGGAAATTTATCGAAGTGGGTATATTTTGCAGGTCCTCACAAAGAGCCATGCTGTTTTCCCCACAAATTCAACTTCTGGAAAAGAGCAGAAAGATTGTCTTTTGTTTACTGAGGTTAAGGTTAGAGTAAGGTTTATGTGTCGGTGTGGTGTTAATGCAATATAGGATTACAGAAGTCAATTGAATGTACTCACAAAGATAGCAATACCAACCAAACTGTGTGTGTGTGTGTGGTTGCTCTTCACTGAACTCGTCGTGTAAATGTAAAGCCATCAGTAACATAATCTAAATAAAACAGATAATATCTCGATCATTGGGCCTCGTTGTCCCGTGCGGGTCGTGTCGCTGGTGGCTTTCAGCCATTGGGACAAGACTACACGGATTTCTCAGTCGGCTGCTTTCCATCACCCGCCCTTCCTCCTCTGGATTCCATAAGACAAGGGGAATGCATTTACATGTAGAAGGGCGCCATCGTGTGGACGAGCCTCTCTATATGTCCAGCTGGAGTGTTTCCTTGCCCTAGTCTTGGAGAATCAGAATCAGCTTGATTGGCCAAGTATGTTTTCACATTCAAGAAATTAGTTTCAGTACTGAACGAATAAGACACACAGAGTACAGACAGTTCAGTACAATACACATATGGTACAATGAGTGAGTGATGAGGGATTGTTTGTCATTGTGAACACACCACAGCACACCACACAGTGCACCACAACAAAATGTGACCTCCATTTAACCCATCCATTTAGGAGCAGTGGGCAGTGCTTTGGGACGGTACCTTGCTCACAGGTACCTCAATGGTATTTGTACTGGTCTGGGATTTGTACTGGCAACCTTCAGGTCACTGAGGCAACAGGAGCAACTTCCTAACCGTTACACCATCTTTGCCCCCATACCATACATAATAGACAATATACAATACATAATATACAAAATACAATGCAGACTACAATGTAAAATACACAATATATACAATATACAATATGCAATACACATTTAAGATTCAAGAATTTGTCATGTGCACAGTAGAACAAGCAGTTACACTGTCCAGTGAAATTCTTACTTTGCTAGTCAAGTTAAGACAAGTCTAGTCAAGTAGGCTTTTATTGTGATTTCAACCATATACAGTTCACACAGTACACAGTGAAATGAAACAATGTTCCACCAGGACCACGGTGCTACATGAAACACAGGACCACAAACACTACACAACTGACAACATAAAGTGCATTGTGTGCAAAGATGTGCAAAGACAGGTACAAACAAAGCCTGTGCAACAGTGACCAGTGAACAGTTAGGACTACCAGGTGCAAAGTAGCAGAATGTGCAAAAATGCAATAATGTGACTGTAAACAGTGACACAGGGACCAGGAAGAATGTGGCAGCATAAAGTTAAATATTAGTAAATAAATAGTCCTCCATTGCCAAAATTTTGAAACATAAAAATTAAAAAGGTAACACTAACTTCCTAAGTAATAACATAATAACAGTGTGGAATAAAACCACAACACATATGTTATAGTACAATATACCAAGCATTTGCAAATTAAACAGTATGCAGTATATAGGCATTGATACATATATACTTACATAGGCAGGATGAAATAAATAGTATACTATGCAGTGCACAACATACTGCACATTGTCCTGCATATAACTCAGTGAGGGTTTTTTAATGAGCTGATTATCTGGATCAAGTGTGAGCAGTGAAAACAGGGAAGTGTTCCTCCAGGACCAGAGCTGGGAAACACTACAGTTCTGTTCTTCCGCTCAAGGCATTTAAGCACTCATTGTTGGAAACAGATGCACTCACAGAAGAGCACCTAAACTAAGTTTAGAACAGTCATGGCAAGAGCTTTTCTTTGTTAACTTTTGAAGAGAGGCATGTAATGGTGGAATATAGTATTGCTGTCAGACAAAAATCTTGTATCTCAAAAATGGAAACTTTATAAGAAAAGCACAAAACCTTCTTGACTTATAATGGAAGTTTATGTAAAAAGACATTTTTTTGTAAGTAATATAGAACCATTTCTCCTGTTTCATTCATAGTGAAAATCTGACGTAATGTGAATGTGATGTAAAAGTAAAAATACGAAGAAAAATGGAAATACGAAGTTTTGTTACATTTACTCATTTGGCTGACGCTTTTATCCAGTACAACTTCCAAGACGTGGAGCAGTGTAGTGGGATGGTACCTTGCTCAAGGATACTGCAGTAGTGCTTGGGCCGGGACTTGAACCTGCTACCTTCAGGCCCCAAGCGCAATATCCTAACCACTAGGCCACCACTGCCTATTGTTCCTACAGCAATAATATGCAATGTACAGCAACAACTTTTAAAGGGCCCAGATGCTACAGTTCTATTTATGACAGATGTGTGGGTGAGCAGTGTCAAAGAGGTGGGCTAACCAACTGTAAACTAAATATTTTTCACCAAAAATTATGAGTTTAAAACAGACTCTTTCTACTGCTAAATTTGATGGGATGGAATTTCCAGTATTTTTTGAGCCTCTTTTTTTAACCAGGGTGGCAGGTTTTGTAGCATATCTCATTGCTCAATGCAGAATGCAGGGAAATACCATAGACCAGTCACCAGCCTGTCACAGGCCAGACACACAGAAAAACACATTCTTATCTCGGTGGCATCTCCAATCTATCTCTGTGGAGAACATGCAAACTCCATAGAGACAGACTGTGGACAGAAATTATACCCAGGACCTTTTCACCATGAGGAGACAATGGTAACAACTGTACCATGTTGCCCACACCCATGCTCAGAACATGGAACAGTGAATGAGGTTGATCAATCTTTAAACATCTTCAATGTGTTCTTAAGTCAAATAGTGATATTGGTAATTCACTATTGGGAGAACTTAAATATCGATTTTCAGAAAAGGAAAGCTACAAACATAGAGTAATGAACACAAATTAGTGTACTGAAAGGGGAACCCCAGCCTAAACGTACTGCAGTATTGTATCTCTCAGCCTCATCGGGTTAACATAATTCACAATTCTGTGTCCTATTTGTGTTTTCACCCATTAATGTTCACGCACTACAGTACCCATCATGCATTACACTGACTGCTAGCATGTTACTTGTCCATGTTTTTCAGTAAAATCCTTTATAGTGTTAAGATTTAAAATGCTTTCCAGCCTGAGCATAATATTTCAGTTTGTTTACACTAGTGTGCACTGATATAGAAAAAACCTTGCTGTGTGAGAATATTTATAGAAAGGATGTATTGTCTTTCATTCATACCTTAAAATAATTTTATTAATGGTGATTTACACCAACTAGCCACCACATTAAAAGCACTGACAGATGAAGTGAATAAGACTGATTATTACCTGAAATGGCATATATTAAGAGGTGGGGTATATTATGCCGCAAATTATGTGCTGGACAAATTTACAAGCAATCCTTGGAGGCCTGCAACTTTCAGAGCTTAAAGGATCTGCTGCTACTGTCCTGTGTCCAGATATCACAGCATGCCTTTAGAGGTCTTGTGGAGTCCATGTCTTGACAAGTCAGAACTGATTTGGTGGGACAAGAGTGACCTATATTAGTCATGTGGTTTTAATGTTGTGGCTAATTATGGTATATTTGTATTACACATTGAAATGTTTGTGTGTTTCTTATTTTACATTACTTATCCTCATTGTCCAAATAAGCTACAGATCCACAGTCATGTAAAAAAATAAGATGGAGATGGTTGATTTTTTCTATATATTTGAACAGACAAATATTTTCACAGTCTTTAAACCTCTGGGGGTGTAAGTTATTGTCTCCTTGTGTATTAATTCTTGTATAAAATCATCCCTGCAATGCATAATATGTAATGATCCGGGGGTGTTTGGCAGCAAACGCAGACAAGACTGACGTGAAACAAGGGGGTTTATTAGAACTCAAAGGGACAGACACAACGACAAGGACCAAAACAGTGTACACAAGCACAAGCAACGTCGGACAAGGAGGGACGCCCACGAAAGCCCTTTAACCCTTTAAATAATTGAACACAGCTGAGCCCGAGCTTCGGCTCAGCTGATGGGGTGGGGCTAGGGCGCCTAGCCTATACCCCAATAATGTTCTTGTCCAGGAAAGTCTGGGCTATAAGAATATGTAGGTGGTGGTAATCTCTATGATGAATATAAATGAACTATTTATAATTATTCCAGAGATGTCTTATCTTTTACCTGTTTTTACTAAGTTACCTAATTCCAGCTGCTTTAAGCCCATTGATGTAACACCATGTCATTTCTCCTGTCTGAACTGCCTGGGCAGTTACAGCCTTGCTTCAGCAGAGGGTATCCTACTCTTTTTTACAGGGTGAAAAGTGGGGACAGTACAGTTGTTAACTAAACAGCTTTCCTCTGTGTGTGAAAGTTTGAAAGTGTGAGAGAGAGAAGATTTGATGGGACAAGCTTAATTTTGTTTCTGTCAACACGCATGGTCACCCTCCCATCTGTAATAACAGGAGGAGCAGATGTCAGACCCCCAGCCTGTTCTCTTTGCTCTCTGCTTTACACAGTTTCCCAGTGCATAACGTGGCAAGGGAATAACTATGTGTGTGTGTGAGAGAGTGTGTGTGTGTGTTTAGATTTTATTTACTGCTATTTAATTATATAATGTTTTATTAAGACTGACCAAATGGTTACTATTAAATTAGTTTGAATATAAATATCATACAGCATAATACAACATCTGATAATGTTTAACATGTGATTAGTTAACTGGGTGAACTGGTTTAGTACTGTGAAAAGCCCACAGCATGTAAGGATCCAGGGCACCTGAAGCAAACCCTGCAATCTCTCAAACTTGATCATATCTGTGAACAACATATACAGTATAAATCTAATTTCCTTATAATACTTCCCTGCTTGCAGTTGATCACACAGTGGGCTAGAAGTGCCCCTGATTTCTAAGTAAATGCACCGTAATGTGAAGTCTATTAGAATGTGAAGTTAATCTTAGAAATCACGATTACCAGGGATTACCAATTATATCTGAACTGAGTAGAAAAGACTACCCAGAAATGGTAGAAATGGTGATGATGGTTTTTCCGGAATTTCCGGCCATTCTGTCAAATCTCCTACTCTCTGCTGAGCTGAGAAAAGTCTGGTGGGAAAAATGAGTCTCAGCCACTGTGGCTCTCTGACTTTGTTTACTACATCGTTTCAAGTTCAGTGAATGACAGTTGTTGGTGATATAACAGAAGGACTTTTATATTCATATGTAATAATCTGTAAATATATTTAATCATAATAAAAAATAGTATTATTAGATTTCCTGTACATTAAGCATTAGTCATTAATGTAGTCATATGTTGTCCTTCCAGCTATAATATTTTGGTACACCTAAAGAGACTAATTGAATAAATGTTTGGTAGATACCTAATAAATCTTATATTAAATTGTTCAATGTTTTAATTAAAATTGTAGATCAGCAATCCTACAACCATTCAGTTTTTTTTGTTGAAACTTATATAATACATTTTAATTCCTACAGTGATCAATCCAAAATATAATTTAAGTTGTGTCAAATTTTGCCCTTTTGTAGTGAGGGGCTCTCACTCTTGGTTGATGATTTCACCAGACTTATTTTGGTGTCTGTATTGTTTTAGTATTTTGCAATACATTGATAAGTCTAAATTTAGTTTTTTATATTGTTTAACCAAACCTACGTAACTCTACCTTCTTCCGTTATTCAGCAAATTTCCTGCTTGGACCCTGGTACCTCAGGTACGGGCCACTCTTATTCACATATTAGTCCTTATCTGTAGCCCATAGGCACTCTCCTATCCCTCTGTTTTCTGTGAGGCCTCTTCCATAAGCACACTGGGCCTTTGCTTGCATTTTCTTCCTTCTACACAGCTTAATAACAGAAAAATATGACCTGGATACATCCATCCCATGGAAAAGCTCACAGCAGAAACACATTATCTTCCAAATTCCAAGATTCCACAACACCTTTTAAAGTATATAACTTTCAAAGTATAAGCAAAGCACTCCCACTGAGGCAGGTGTAGAGAATAAGAACAAATATCCACATGGGCATGCTCTTGCTCTGAAAGTGATATATGTTTCTGTATCTTCAGTACCAGTTGAAAGAATTTTTTGTGTTTTCAGTTGCATGAGGCATGTTCAGTATAAGCATTAGGCACAGAACCAGTGTAGGATTCAGGGCAGTGGTTGGTGTAGTGGTTAATGAGTTGCTCTTGTGACCTGATGGTTGCCAGTTCGATTCCCAAACCTGTACAATTACTACAAAGGTACCCCTGAGCAAGTTACCGTCCAAAATTACTGCTCCCTGCCCCTACATGGATGGGTTAAATGCAGATGTCACATTTGGTTGTGATGCACTATCCCTTATTTTCACTGCTATCACATATCTGCATTTATTTCAGCACAAAAAAGCTGAAAAAATTCCCTGGTGGATTTAACTTGTTGTTATTTACCCGCATACAGATTATACTAACTTAATAAAAAGAAAACATGAATCTGTACCAAATTTTATAAGTGAACCTGATATTGAGCCAATAACAATTTAAGGCTACACTTTAGCTTTATGACTTTTAAATGAAAATTGCAATTGCTTTATGATAATCTCAGATAGTACTACAGTCCTCTCAAGGTGGGGTTTTACATGCTGCTTTGTCTTTGGAAAGGGTTGAGTTGGATATCAAGTGAAACTGCTCCACTTAAAGCAGTAGGTAACTAACAGTGGCCTAATTTGATTTAGTGTTACACTGTACCTGCTTTCTGACCATAACTATTAATGATGCAAAACAATCTTCTTGCAATAGATAATACACCTTTTCACTGTTACAGTGGGAGATGTGAGGAAGTTAATTTTTGGATGGGGATGTTAAAAGAGCACAGTATGCCTAATGAACTCTACTCTCAGAGATGAAACCATATAAAGAGAATTACTTCAGTGTTTCAAAATATTTAATGGCAAATATAGAGGTCAGCTTCTAAACAGAACAGGTGGATACACATGGTAGATGGATAATACTGCATGTCAATATTGATTTAGGTTTTTCGGTTTGACACAGTGAATGTATATTCCAGCAGTAATGAAATCCACAACTGCACGACATTTTCTACAGTTGAAACTCAAATTTATCAACATATTTCTTTTCCCCCCCATATTTTCTTATTTTTATTCAGTATACAGGGTTTGGAGATTTTACTACAATTATGGACAAGAGTTAATTTTTTTTTAAATATATAAAATGTAAAAGATAAGCAATGATGGTTTAGCATTAAAAAATGAAACATTTTAAACAAATAATTCAACGTTAATGGGCTTATAACACTCATTAAAAAAGACAATATCTGGAACACATTTCCAAAGTATTTAATTTAATGAGTAGTATAGAGCGCTTACTGAAATGTGACCTTTTTGGATTGTTCAGTTTTTAGCTTCTGGGTTTGTGAACACACTTAAAGACTATGGCAAAAAATATGAATAGTTTTATTTTAATTATATAACTTTATACAACTTTATTCATAAAATTATTCTTAAAATTATTTTAAAAAAGTATTTTTTTACAGCTCACAAGGTATGTAAAAGGATTTTTGAACGTGTATATTTTTGCAGTACTACATAAGTAAATTGTGACGTTTTCTGTCACGTTATTGAAGATGCTGGGTGTTTTAGAAATATTGGGTCTTACTGAAATTTAGATATTTTTTTTTTTACAGTTTTTTAATTATTTTTTTTTAAAAAATGTGTTCAAAATAGTTTTCTTGAGTAGATTTGCGTTTCTTCGCTGTACTGATTCCTGCAGGCAAATGGCAGGGCTACTGTAACACGCGACTGAGAACTGAAAGGACCCCAAGCGATTGAGCGGCGTTTAAAAAACGAATCCCAAATAGTGACAAAAAGTTTCTCATCGTATCGAAATCTGCACCATCCCGACTGCTGTATCGGTAAAGAATTTTTATACACTACAACTATAAACCAAATTGTAATATTATCGATAAATTAGTGTCACTATCACACTATAGAATGCGTTATGTCTGACTGCGCCATTAGCTTCAGAGGCTAGTGACGGTCGGCCGGGGAACCGGGGGCTTGCAGGTTAATAACTCCGAAGTTCAGTTATTTTGAACACACTGATTTTTGTTCTTATGTTAGACATTTATGTGTCATGTTTTATAGTTACTTTCTTGGAATATATAACATTTCTAGATAGCCAAGTTGGTGAGCTACATGAGCCTAACAGCAGCTCAGTAATTCATTTGTTTGGTAGCGAATGAGAGTGGCCGTTACGAACTGCTGCCTCTGTAAAAGTGTGTGCATTTCTTTGTACCTGGTATAAGTACTGATTGCCATTAAAGAACAACAGATAACTGTTTTAAGTTGCCAGTATTGCTGGTAGAGTTTTTAGCCTAGCATACCACAGTACAATGATTGTTTAATGTTGGCTGGCCTTCAGTGTTCAGAGATGTGACTAGACTTGTGTTTTCTTGCACTTTGACCTTAACTGAGACATTTTTTGTGTTGTAGGTGCAGCAACAGCGTTCTTCATCCAAACCTAAGGGGTCCAGAGACATCTAAAATGTTTCTGTACAACCTGACTTTGCAGCGTGCAACTGGCATCACTCATGCCATCCATGGCAACTTCTCTGGTATCAAGCTGATTCTTAGTCTCACATCAGACATACAAATGTACTGTTAGACTTTATAGGCAGATCTAAGTTTTCATATGTACAGCTATTTGGTTCAGAAATGCAGAATCAGACATTTGTGGCTTTTTTTAGCCTAAATAATTACTGATTAGGATTGTGTGGTGGTCCAGCTGGGAATCTAATACAAACTGTATTATATAAAATGATCACCTTATCTTTCCCTATAGGTACGAAACAGCAAGAGATTGTTGTTTCACGTGGAAAAATTCTGGAGTTGCTGCGGCCTGATGCCAACACAGGCAAGGTCCACACACTGCTCACCATGGAGGTGTTTGGCATTGTCCGCTCCCTCATGGCCTTCAGGCTCACTGGTGGAACAAAAGGTTAGTATGCCTGTTGAAATTCAATATCAAAATTGTTGCCAGTTTATTGTAGGTGTAGAACAATACAGCCAGAATAATCCTGACTGTACTCTAATCCTTTAACACACTTGCTTGTGTGTTTCATTGTCTTTCTTTCCCTCTTTTTTTTCTATCGTCTTTTTAAATGGAAGACTACATTGTCGTGGGCAGTGACTCTGGGCGTATAGTTATCCTTGAGTACCATCCATCCAAAAACATGTTTGAAAAGGTGCATCAGGAGACTTTTGGCAAGAGTGGCTGTCGACGCATTGTCCCTGGGCAGTTCCTGGCTGTGGACCCCAAAGGCAGGGCTGTTATGATAGGTAAATCGATGGCTATTTAATATCCTGGAGTATGGCTGCATTGCATGTTTGTGTTTGTTTCCCAATTCACACTCCTTTAGAAATTTATAACCAATAAATAAATGGTGTAAAGTCTTTTAATTTTCTACATAGGTGCCATAGAGAAGCAGAAGTTGGTGTATATCCTGAACAGAGATGCTGCTGCTCGACTCACCATTTCTTCTCCTTTGGAAGCACACAAAGCCAACACACTTGTTTACCATGTGGTGGGGGTGGATGTGGGTTTTGAAAACCCCATGTTTGCCTGCCTTGAGATGGACTATGAGGTTAGGTTTCTACTGGAGAATTTGTCTTGTTAAAAAAGTACTCCGTAGAATGATGCTCTTTGAGTGTCCTCTTATGAATAGATTTTAAGCAGCACATGAATTGTCTTTTGTTTAGTGTTTGTAATGCATGCCAAGGTTTACAGACATGATATTTTGCAAGGTGAAAGAAACTACTTCTAATTTCCTTTGTTGAATGTTTAGACATTTTCCCTTTGAAATGATGAGTTTGTTCATGTCTCTTCTCTGACCAGTCACTGGAGAGAATGTAATAGCCTCTGATCCCTATATATAAATATATATATATATATATATATATATATATATAAAATATACACACACATGCAACTCCAGCTTTGACTAAAGATGCAAATGTTCTTCATCTGTCAATTTGAACTGTACTGGCTCACAGGAAGCTGATAATGATCCCACGGGAGAGGCAGCAGCAAACACGCAGCAGACTCTGACATTTTATGAGCTGGACTTGGGGCTCAACCATGTGGTGCGCAAGTACAGTGAGGCTCTAGAGGAGCATGGCAACTTCCTCATCACAGGTGTGCATGACCCAATTCTATCTGACAGGAATTTGGTCGCAGTGTTTTCTGGTTGGGATACTGCACTTTTAACTTGTGTGGCTGTGATGTAGAAATGATGAATCTTCATGTCTCTTCTCTGACTGATGCTGGAGAGAGCATTATGCAATCTGATATCTACTCACCCACAGTGACCTGTATTTACTGGTTCCTTGAAGTTCATTTGGTCAATACCTATTGCATCACGTGTTATTTTTGACTAAGTGGTTTGTCTTCAGGTGAACTCTTAGAGGGAATGATGCATGTGAATGTTGTGTTGATTTGATGTGTTGTGTTTGTAAAATGTATGCATTTTGAATTATGTCATATCTACCTCTGTGTCTGTGTAAAACAGTCCCAGGTGGCTCTGATGGCCCCAGCGGAGTACTCATTTGCTCAGAAAATTACATCACTTACAAGAACTTTGGAGATCAGCCAGACATCCGCTGCCCAATCCCACGCAGGAGGGTGAGTGTTTGTGACCCAACATCAGAGTTCCAGGATTACATTTAAATTTTATTGAGCTAGCCTCAAACTGCAACTGCCAATAGAAATGATGAGGTTTCATGTCTCTTCTCTGACAATTCCTGGAGACAAATAAGACTTCTGATTTCAGGATCTGTGTTGCTACTGTTAGTAGTTATAGGCAAAAACACATTTGAGGCTTTACTGTGTGGCCTTTGGGGTTTGTTTTTGTTTTTTTGTTTTGTTTTTAGTAGTTGTGGTTTGGAACAGATACATACATTTCACTTTGTTTGTTTATGTTCTGTATCAGAATGACCTGGATGATCCTGAGAGGGGCATGATATTTGTCTGCTCTGCCACACACAAGACCAAGTCCATGTTCTTTTTCCTGGCCCAGACTGAGCAAGGAGACATCTTTAAAGTTACATTGGAAACAGATGAAGAGATGGTGAGTGCTTGAGCAAGAGTTTGATCTTTTATATTAAATATTTGCATGTACACACAAATAAAAGGCAAGAAAAGCCCTTTTAAGCCTCAAACACCACTGCTGTCTCCTTAAAACAAAAATACTGCAAATGCTAACACTGATTTGAAATGAGCAAATGCCAATAATCAGAATTATGTTAAAACTGAGGTCATTAATATTTACTCCCCCCAAATGTGCATAGTCCAGCCCATGTTCTAACAATAATGAAAATGGCAGACCATGGACACAGATGTGGTGTTCCAGGCTGTGTAGGGAATGTCCCCACTTTTTATACCCTTCCTCTCAATGGGGATGTGTGATCTTTATCTTTAAAGGGATCCTGCAGACATAAGAAGGCTGACATAAAACTTCAAATGTTCTGAACCCATCAGAATGCTGAAAATAAAACAGATAAGGGTGAATAAAATGTCAGTTGGGCAGGCATCCTCCTTGATTAAAAAGGATTTCATAATCTATTGGTGGTGAACTGTCAGTCAACAATTTCTGCTACTACCAGTGTGGTCTGATGAATGTGGTGGTGGTGGTGGGGGGAGATCTGTTCCCAGAATCTTTTTATTGGTGTTTCACCTCTGATTACAGTAACTTCCCACAAGTATACAAACATCAGAAATCCTCTTTTTCTTTCTTCATTGTGTGTCTTTTACAGTGCTTTGAGGTAAAATTAAAGTGCATGTTATTGCTACATAAACAGCATTTTCACTACCTCCTAGGTCACAGAGATCAGGATGAAGTACTTTGACACTATTCCTGTGGCCACAGCCATGTGTGTTCTGAAGACTGGGTTCTTATTCGTGGCATCAGAGTTTGGAAATCAGTAAGTTGCGACACACATTCTCCCCTGAAAGTCAAACAAAGCAAACAGGCTTGGAATTTTTCTTTTCTTTTCAATGATCTTTTTTTCCCTGAATATTCTTTTCCTGTAAACAACTTGTTCTGAAGGACATTTCAGTCTTCTTTCTAGCACTCAGACACCAGTAAGGTTGAAAATATAAGGACATATTGTCATTGAATTTTATTAATGTTATTCTTTCATTTTGATGCCATCCTGTAGTGTCTTGTTCACTGTGCAACCCACCAGCTATTTGGTAGTGTGTCTGTGCACACTTTGTACTGTTAAACTGATGTTTAATTTTTTGTACTGTTACTGGAGAACTACAGCTCCTGTGCCTGAACTCCACCCTGTGACCTCACACATACCTGGTACACATAAATTAGCTATCTCTCTGTACCTGAGCCCTGTTTCTTTGTGGTAGTTATTTATACCAGATTGCACACCTGGGAGATGATGACGACGAACCGGAGTTCTCCTCTGCCATGCCTTTGGAGGAAGGGGACACGTTTTTCTTCCAGCCACGGCCCCTTAAGAACCTGGTGCTCGTGGATGAGCAGGAGAATCTTTCCCCCATCATGTCCTGCCAGGTGAGCTGATGTGTCCGTTCATATTTTTGTGATTCACAGTATTTTATTTACCTCGGATGTAAAATGACTAAGTTCCCCTTTAAAAACACTACAAACATTGTTTATGCTAAATAAAGCACTTTGATAAACAGTGCATGTGAAGATAAGATCAGATTAGTCACTAAGGATTTGCTGTTAACCTAGCAGTACCCAAAAAAAGCATTCATGCCTTGTGCGGTATTTAATCTGTCATTCGTGTGTGTTCATTGCCATGCAGACTTGAAAACTCCTTAAAATACCTTATTCTTTTAAGAGAGATTTTACACTTTATCAAATATATGCAAGAGGCTTGCATTCTGGTGGGTCCCTAATAACTTACTCTCAGGTTGTCACTCTCCTAATTTTTATTTATTTATTTATTTTCCCCGTCCCTCTCCACTACAGATTGCTGATTTGGCAAATGAGGATACTCCTCAACTCTATGTGGCATGTGGAAGGGGACCCAGATCAACCCTGAGGGTTCTTAGACATGGATTGGAGGTAAGTGTGGGGCACTTAAAGCAGCTTGTATCTTGAGAGTAAATGTTTTATCTCTACTTTGAAAGAATTTTACGAACAACCTGTGGTTTGACACTTTCATGGCAGGTTGTGCTTTTGCGGACATGCATATTTGACCAGATGTGCATTTAATATCTTCATGCATATGTTTGTAACCTCAGGTCTCAGAGATGGCAGTCTCTGAACTTCCTGGTAACCCTAATGCTGTGTGGACCGTTAGGAGACATGTCGAAGGTATATGTTTTTATGTTTGCTTTCTCTTTGTAGAATTGTTTTTTTTTTTTTTTTCTAGAATTAAGTAATTCTTCAGAAGATATTGCTAATTTAAGAGCCTTTGATGGAGCATCTGCAATACACCCATCCTTTGTAACCATGTGGAAAGTTGTAAAAAAGGGGAAAAAAGGAAAGGGAAAAAAATAAACTTGGCTGAAAATATGTTTACATTAGTATTGAATGAACTTTGAGGCAGTTGGGGTATAAGAGGGTCTTATGACCAGCTGATTTTTATCTGAATTCAGTGCAGATCTGAGAGACAACATAAGAATAAGCTAGACTAAACATGTTGGGTTTTGTGTGTGCATGTGGCTTATGGGGAAGAGTGCCTCTTGGATTTATTCAGCTTTCAAACTGTACTTGGAAATAGTTTTAGACATGCTCTCACTTGTAAAGCTATTCAGCAAATAGGATCCTGATGAACATTAACCATTCTCTGTCAAACAGCTACTTGCTGGCTGGCAGAGTGCATTGTGGGAAATTCATTCCCTGCCAAACTCTGTTCTTATAAATCATGTGATCTTTGTGTTTGTTTAGCAGTCTGTAAGAGCACCCTAGCTCTGCAGAGTGACTTAAATGAAATTTTCAGATATGAACCTTTTAAGAATACTTTCATTGTCTTTAAATGCTTATCTGGCTTCTCCTGTACCAGAGTCTGAACTTTAAGCCTGTGTTAATAATTACACAGTAATATCACATGTTTAGTCTATTTTTGTCTAGTAGCTTTGGGTTCTTTTGGCATGGAGTGTGGCAGTGTAGGAGTATTTAAATTTTTTTATGCAGTGTTAACCAAGCTGAGGTGATGAGTGGAGGTGTTGGTCATTTCTTACTGTTGAAATGTTATGCTAGTACCATTATTTCCTTCTGTCTGTGGAACAAATTGATTGACATGCGGTTTTCATTTCACAGATGAGTTTGATGCCTACATCATCGTGTCTTTCGTTAATGCCACACTGGTGCTGTCAATTGGGGAAACTGTAGAAGAAGTGACGGATTCAGGGTTCCTAGGTACTACCCCCACTTTGTCCTGCTCTCTGTTGGGGGAGGATGCTCTGGTCCAAGTAAGTATTCTGTTGATTCTTTTTAATATTGTCCTTCAACAAGTTATCTTCCATCCCTGTTTTTGAACTTTGCTTCCAATCCCAAAGTATGTTCAAGCAGTCTTTAAACCACACCCTAAGCAATATGACTTCTGTCCACCCACTCAGCTCTTGTACCATTTCCCCTGCAGTGCTGTCAGACCTGGGGTTCAGTGTATGGTGGTGGTTCCTTAGGAGCTTAGCCAAGTCTGTGTTAGAACTGAAGCAGGTTAGAACTGAGGGTTCCCATACTGAACACACAATTTTTGGAAAGTAAGGGTGTCATTTAGGTTATGTGTACAGAATTAAACAGGGTCTTTAAATTTCCAGATGTGGTCATTGGTAGGTTTTAGAGGTATGTGTGAAATGTGGGCATTATTTAGATATGTTAATGCATACATATGAGCTAAAACATTTTGTATTGGGGGAGGGGATCCAATATTACACATATACACATATACACATTTTGGTAGCCAAAGAATGTGAGCCACTAGGACTAGAAGTTAATTTGAAGTTGAAATTAGTCAATTGTTTTTAGGCAATCAGGCGCACATGTTTTTGGTTTTCTTTTTTGTTTTTTTAAGCGGGGATTTGTCTGATATTCAGAATAGGTTTGTGGAAGTGTGTCATGGCTCCAACAAAGTATGTTTTTGAGGACATCAGAGTTGTTGATAACTCAGCCGACTGGAAAAGGTTATAAAATCATCCCAAAAGAGTTTGTACTCCACCAGTTCACAATTAGACCGATTGTGCTGAAAAGTCAAGTCCATTGTTACCCTCTCCAGTAGATCGATAGATGGGTAGATAGATTAAAACTTTATTAATCCCTTGGGAAGGTTCCTTCGAGAAATTAAGCTTTCGAGCAGCAGTACACCGGCATAGTTTTAAAAGGTTATACATGGAAAAAAAGGAATGAATAGATGAAAATAAAGGAGAAATGAATAAAAGACAAAAATATAAGAAATATAGAAATATAGTAGTGCTTAACCAACAAACCTCAATCCAAGAGTAATACGTGTAATCGCCTGTGAGGGTAGAAAGGAACGAAGGGTAACTTCGAAACAATACCTCTCACATTGGTTAATGTTAGTCCACCAAGTCCACCATAAGAAAAACACACCATGTGCATGGCAGGGTTTCGTGGAGAAAGCCAGTCCTTCAAAAATAACATTTCCGCATATCAAGATTTTGCTAAAGTTTATGTGGACCATTCAGAAAGCTATTGAAAAATTTTTGTGGATGGTTGAGCCCAAACTTGTCTGCTTTAAATGAGAAACCATGTTCTTCAGATAGGAAATCACCTAGCCTCATTAATCACCACCCCCCCCCCCCTTAAATTTGTTCTTAAAGAAGATCCTAAGAAAAGCATACATCAGATAATCACATTCACAAACCCATTCTTTAACCACAGAACTGTTCTTCTAATGAATTTCATTGTTCTCAAAATTTTGTTCTCATTATTTTAAGCATTATAAATGGGAAAGGTTGTAATTTAAATCCTATGATTGTATATGCTTTACATACGCTGTGTGTAAGTTTATTAGAAAATTGCATTACCAGTTCTGGTGGAATTCTCAGCAGAAATGTAAACAGGGTGTGTTTTATAATAAAATATAAATAATAAATCATGAAATCGTATAGATTTGTAAAGTAGCTGATGTAAAGAGAAAGAAGGGAACCTAAGCTGCTAATATTTCTTACACAGCCATTGATGTACCATTAAGTGAAATTGCCAGATCAAAGTGATGCAATACATGGAAAAATTTTAAACATCACAGAGTTGTACAATGTGTTGGGCAAGTTCAAACATGTGAACCCATGAGCACTGAAAAAGTAAACAGTCACTTGTGGACCATTTCATAGCTCTTTGTGGTTATGGAAGTCCACAGAAATTGGTGTCCAAGTTTTACAAGGCATTAATTTCCTAGGGAAAAAAGTAGGAACTAATTGTTTTAGTAGCAAAAATAATTAGCAATTAAAACGATCATTAACATTTTTCTGCATTTATTATTTCCGCTATTGCAAAAAGTGTGAAAATTACGCCAAACCAGTCTATTGGTAGCAGTTGTGAGACATGAGCATATCCAGTTCATACTCACTGCATAACTTTTGCAAGTAACCTTGATTGAGAGAACAACAGAACTTATTTTCCCCCTAATCACCCTTTCTTTTTACTCTGCCTTTCCAGGTGTACCCAGATGGCATTCGCCACATTCGAGCAGATAAGCGTGTGAATGAGTGGAAGACTCCGGGGAAGAAGACTATTGTGCGCTGTGCAGTTAACCAGCGTCAGGTGGTCATCGCTCTGACTGGGGGAGAGCTAGTGTACTTTGAGATGGACCCGGTATGTCTGAGAACGAGTTTTTACTTTGCTGTTTTCACAGCATAGGATTTTAAAAGAACAGTCCAGTGAAAAATCGAATTCTAACTGTAGTTATTTATTTGTTCTGAAATATGATTTAATATTAAAGGTTAAGAAGTGGTCATAGAAATTAGAATTTCAAAGCGTTTACTATTAAGTTTTATACTTTCCTAGTCCTAAGGTCGCTTAACATAGCCAGAGGGGGTAGGGTAATTCATTGAAGAGAATGGAATACAGTAATGTTTGGATAAACAAATATATTTGGCCTAAATGCATTGATATTGATCTCTCCGTTTTTGTCTGCAGTCGGGTCAGCTGAATGAATACACAGAGAGGAAGGAGATGTCTGCGGATGTGGTGTGTATGAGCCTTGCAAATGTCCCTCCAGGTGAACAACGCTCACGCTTCCTGGCTGTGGGCCTGGTAGACAACACAGTTCGCATCATCTCCCTGGACCCCTCGGTATGTTACCTCTAATCTGTTCTCTGTATTTAGGACTATTGTCTTTCCTACCCTTTCAGTTCCCTTTTTTTTTTTTTTTTTGATCTATGGCTTGAAAAATCTCTAGAATCTTTTGTAAACCATGACCGTGTCTGATTTTATGTAGTATAAAATTGTTACTTTTAAAGTGTACTAAATGTTTTGGCTTTTTGGGCTACAGGACTGTCTGCAACCACTTAGTATGCAGGCTCTGCCTGCACAGCCAGAGTCTCTGTGTATAGTGGAGATGGGAGGAGTGGAGAAACAAGATGAACTTGGAGAAAAGGGCACCATTGGCTTCCTCTACCTTAACATCGGCTTGCAGGTAACACATCATTCACCATGTGCAGTACTGCTTTTGTCCACCTACATATTTATTCCGACATTTTGTTTGTGTTGTATGTAGTATTATTATTTTTTTAAATAATCTTGCCGGTGTCTGATAGAATGGTGTTTTGCTGCGTACCGTGCTGGACCCTGTTACTGGAGACCTGTCTGACACTCGCACCCGCTACCTGGGCTCTCGCCCTGTCAAGCTCTTCAGAGTCCGAATGCAGGGTCAGGAGGCTGTAAGTGGTGGTGGTGGGGTTACAGAATTTGACTGCCAAATGCTCAAATGTGTAGTGGGGGTGTGTGAATGTGACTTGTAATTATTTCTTTTGCTATTTCTGTCAAGGTGTTGGCCATGTCTAGCCGATCGTGGCTGAGCTACTCCTACCAGTCCCGGTTTCATCTGACGCCACTGTCCTATGAGACATTAGAATATGCCTCAGGTTTCGCCTCAGAGCAGTGTCCTGAAGGCATTGTTGCCATCTCCACAAACACACTGAGGTGACGTTCACTCACACTTTCATGTTAAACAGTGTATTTGTGCTTTTCTCTAATTTTAGAAAACGTGGTCATTCTGTCAAACTGTATAATGAAGTCTATTTGATATTACTCAGCTTGGCAGAGTCTGAGCTTATTTAGGCCTGTGATTTGTGGATTTCTTGTAAGGGGAATTTTTTTAAGCTGATGTAGATATAATGGGGTTTTACAAAAGGTAATGGTACATTTATTAACCTCAGAGTAATGACATTAGTGACCTTATTAAAGTACTCTTTTGCACTCTAAAGGATGACCATGCTCAATAACTTTAGTTCCTAATGGTCAGTAATTTAAAAGTGCTACGTCATAGTATGTAGACACATCTTTTTAGTAATTTACTTTGTAGACCCTTTACTTACACAGGTGTTTACTTCTGCGCATATTGCTTAAATCATCTCTATAGAAAAGCATTGCCAATAGAATACTGTGCCCTGTAACAGTCACACCATACCCAATAACCAAACCCCAGCTAAAGAACTATAAAGCTCATAGTCTTTGGGCTGTGTAGTACTGGAACGTTTCTCTGGACTGAATACAAATCATCCCAAAGGTAGTGGCATTTGTGCTGTAGACATAGTCATGCAACATCAGTATCTGACCTCAATAATGCTCTTCTGGTTGAATGCAGCCAAATTTTCAGTAGTGTTTCAGCCTTTAGCAGGGTTCCCACACGTCTTGGAAAACCTGCAAAACAGTTGGCCATTTTTCTAGCCATGGAAAATAAGTAAAATGCCCTGGAAATGTTGTTTTTCCTAGAAAAGAATTTTAACTTTCTACTACTAGTAAATAGTTCTAGCAAACTCAAATCTAACTTTGAATTGTACATTTTATCTAAAGCTCAGTCTAGATTTGTTTGGATGCAAAATTGTAGGCTACAATTTTGTGGTTTTTCACAGAGGCAGTGGTGTGATTTTGATTAAAATGTTTTTTTTTGTTATTTGATCTTGAAAGTAGACGATTTTTAGGAGACTTCCTTTCTAATTTGTTCTGTGGTGAGAAGAAAGAGGACTTGTCGTATTTTTTGGATGTGGATGTGAACTAGGTCACTGCTGTTTCTGAATGTTTGGTCAGGGTGTGAATTCTTTTGAGTGCTTGTCTTTATCAGTCTTGAATTGCATTCCATTCCATGAATCATGATATTAAAAGGTGCTTCACTTGAGTTAAGCTAATAGACGTACTTAAAGGTGAAAGTGGAATTATTTCTACTCTCTGGAAATGTGTAGACTGAACACAGATAAAGGAGCAATGTTTAAAATCTCCTTGTTCTTCCTTTTGCTTTCATTTATTGACAGGATTCTTGCGCTAGAAAAGCTGGGTGCTGTCTTCAACCAGGTAGCCTTTCCACTGCAGTACACGCCACGCAAATTTGTCATTCACCCAGAGACCAACAACCTAATCCTCATTGAAACAGACCACAATGCCTACACAGAGGCCACCAAGGCCCAGCGTAAGCAGCAGATGGCAGAGGTGAGAGCACAACACCTATCTAGGACCAAGATTGTTTTTAGTTATGGATATTCCTCCCATTATTTCAGTGCATAATTCCACGCGCCAAGTGGCCTTGAGTTTATTGACTTTCATTTTCTTTTTTGTTTTTTTTCTCTCCACCTCTGTCAGTGTCTATTGAAGGTCATAAGAATTAGAAGCTTGGGAATTTCCTGAATTTTTTTGCTTCCATGGATCTAGTGTTCTTCCTCAAATGGTCTGAATTACTGTCTGAGACTTCTGTTTCACTTGTTTCTTCTGAATAGGAAATGGTAGAGGCTGCTGGAGAGGATGAGAGGGAGCTGGCTGCAGAAATGGCTGCTGCATTTTTAAATGAGAACCTTCCAGAATCAATATTTGGTGCCCCCAAAGCAGGGTCAGGACAGTGGGCGTCATTGGTACGCCTGGTCAACCCTATCCAGGGGAACACCCTGGACCTGGTCCAGCTAGAGCAGAACGAGGCAGCTTTCAGGTGGGTAGGGGAAGCAGGGAAAATCTTTGGGGAAAGTACTGCAGTAATGGGGTGGGTGTCTAAGCGTCTGTTTGTAGTAATCAGTTGAAAGAAATTAGTAATTTGCCTCCACTTTTGTTATATATAACTTAATATGTTTCTGTCTCTACAGTGTGGCTGTATGTCGCTTTGCTAATGGAGGTGATGACTGGTATGTGCTGGTGGGAGTGGCCAGAGATATGATCCTTAACCCACGCTCAGTGGGTGGTGGCTATATTTACACCTATCGTCTGGTTGGGGGTGGGGACAAGCTGGAGTTTTTACACAAGGTGAGTTGGGAAAGGACGTTACACATGACCGACCACCAATTGGTTCCAGATGTGAACTTAAGAGTGAATTCCCCTCTGCGTACACACACACACACACACACACACACACCACCAGTGTACCTTCTGCAAGCTTATGTAGGCATACAAAGGTGATACAACGAATACTTCATTATTTGATTATTGATTGATTGATTAGTTTAACATATTACTAAGAATTGTGGTTTTGGTATGATTTTTCTGGCAGACCCCAGTGGAAGATGTGCCTCTGGCAATTGCCCCCTTTCAGGGCAGAGTGTTGGTGGGTGTGGGCAAACTGCTGCGCATCTATGACTTGGGCAAAAAGAAGTTGCTCCGTAAGTGTGAGAATAAGGTAAGCAGATTGTAGAAGCTTTTTATTCTTAATTTGATTGAAGGTCAGCATTGCACTGGTGAACTTTAGGAAAAGTGAAATTAACTACTTTCCCCACTGGTCATTGTTGCACCAAATGTTTAATAAATCCAGATACAGTAGGACCACAAAAAAAAAAAAAAAAAAGCTTAAAGTAGTGCACTCCGTGTAATCCAGTTAAACAAGACTCTTTATAACTACACCTTCAGTTGGTCAGTGTTCTTTTACTATTAAACATATGTATTTTGTGACATAATTTATTACAATAAATATCATATTACCCAGCTGCAATATTTTCATTTCTGGTCATGAAATTTGTAATAGGCTTTAATTAACATTAGTGTGTATGTACGTCATAGAAAGACTGTAAACACGTTGTCCGCTGCATGAAGATGCACAAATGTAATCCAATTTGTTTTGTAACCCGTTTTCTTTTAAATTGTTTCTTTACACCCCCCTTTTCTGGCTAAAGGATTGTGATGGCCTGATTTGTAATTGCTAAAACATAAGTGCTTGAAAATGCCTGTAGGTGCTAATCTATTTTATAATGTACTCATTTGTAATTGGCATGTTCAGAAGAGGACACCGTTGAGGAAACATTTAAAAGAACTATAACCGTATAATAGGTCAAAACACTGTTAACCTTCTTTTAACAAATTCTCATGTTTGTTTTGAATTGTTTGTGAACATTATGGTTTCTACAAAACATTATATTGTTTGATGCTGATTTTCTCTCTGACCCTTGTGCCTTCCTTTTGAAGCATGTTCCAAACCTGGTGACTGGCATCCACACCATAGGCCAACGTGTGATCGTGTCGGACATCCAGGAGAGCCTTTTCTGGGTGCGATACAAGCGCAACGAGAACCAGCTTATCATCTTTGCTGATGATACACACCCACGTTGGGTCACTACAGCATGTCTGCTCGATTATGACACCATGGCCTCCGCTGACAAGTTTGGAAATATCAGCATCGTGAGTGCTCTATTCTGTGTAGTTTTGTAGAGCTTCTGCTGCAAGTTTAATTAGGATTAAAAACTTGTTCCAGACATTTTGTTCAGTATTCCTCTGCTTAACCTCTCCCAGGTACGCCTACCACCGAACACCAGTGATGATGTGGATGAGGACCCCACAGGAAACAAAGCATTGTGGGACAGAGGTCTGCTCAACGGCGCGTCACAAAAGGTGCCTTCCTCCACCCACCCACACTCCACACCAGAAGCCTCAGAAAACTGTACCAAACAGCCTTTAGATTTAGTTTCGCCTTGCCTTTATGGCTGTCTGTTTCTAGGTCAGTGTTTGTGTCTAGCTGGTGTTGTGGTCTCTTCAAAACACACCCAAACCCAGACCTGCCCTGCGGAACAGCTATCTGGAGTCCACACTGTGGTCTGCCCCTAAAGACCTCAGACCCTAGCCTTGTCTACATGCCAGACATCATTATGAACGAATCAAGAGCCCAAAATGCTTAGGTGGACGCTGGGGAAATTCCCTGTGTGCACCAGTGACTAGTGTCGGGAATTTATTGAATGCCAACAGTATGTGTAAGCGAGTGAGGAAAGGAATGAGTGGGTTAACATTGGGTTAGGAAGTTAGGCTTGCATGTGCTTGGAATGCAGCCATAAACTTGATGATCTAATAGTGAGCGCTTTTGTTTTGGTCTATTCACACTGTTGTCACAAATGAATGCTAGTCAAGTTCTTTGTTGTTGATTATGGTGTGTTTCCTTGACCATTTTTCTATTCCAGGCTGAGGTCATTATGAATTACCACATTGGAGAGACAGTCTTGTCCCTGCAGAAGACTACCCTAATCCCTGGAGGCTCAGAATCTCTGGTGTACACCACTCTATCCGGAGGCATCGGCATCCTGGTGCCCTTTACATCGCATGAGGTATGGCAAATTTGCCAAAACCATGTGTGTTGTGGTTTTGTTTTTTTGAGAGACATATTGATTTGCATTGTAGAATTTATAACTTTTGCTTCCTTTACTCTTAGGACCATGACTTCTTTCAGCACTTGGAGATGCATATGCGTTCTGAATTTCCTCCACTGTGTGGCAGAGATCATCTAAGTTTTCGGTCCTATTACTTCCCTGTGAAGGTGTGTACTCGGATCAGATAGGCACACAAAATTAATTTTTTGCAAACCTCTTTACCCAAAGTAATATATTTTTGTTAAGTGCAGGGTTCATTAGGTTGGTGGTTTGTTGCCTTTATACACTATATATCCAGAAGTAGACTGACCCCTCTTCTAATTAGTGAATTCAGCTACTCCAGAGTTGGGGAAACTACCTGAGAGTATTGCGTTGATCGCTATGTCTGTGCCAGGGCCTTTTATAATTATAAACAAGTTTAGAATTTGATGCCTGCAACACAGTTGTTCCATCACCTTTCCTTTTAGTTACACTGTTTAGTCATTTGTGTTCTGAGGAGACAAATTTTTGGGGTTTTACAGGTGGAGTTTTTAGTCTATTTTGTTTGTCTTTAGTCAACATTTTTCCAAAAATAAGCTGAAACGTGGACTCCTCTGACAGCATGTTTCCACTCCATCTGAGATGAGCTTGGGTCCTGAAACTTGATGTTGTATCTGTAAAGAATTGGTGTTTGGCTTTCTCATTGGGTCATGGAGTGCCCTCAGAGGTCTCGAATGTCACACACATTCAACAATGGTTTCTGGACTTGCCCTACATGGCCTGAGATATTCCTGGATTCCCTAGGTCTATGTACTGTAGATAAGACCTCTAGTATTGGTAATGTTGTGTTAAGGATATTTTGAATTGACTGACAATTCTCTCTAAGTCTGTCACAGTGTGGTGAGCTATTACCCGACTTTGGATGCTACTTTTACATCCAATTATAATCCCCTCGCCTGTTACTAGCTGACCTGCTTATTGTGGAATGTTTCAAACGTATTATTTTGTCCATTTCCAACTTTTTTGTGCATTGCAGGCATCAGATAAAAAAACATTTGTTTACTAAATACTAAGTTGGTCAGTCAAAACATAAGTCATTTCTTCTTACAAAATGTTTCAACTTTTTCAGAAATAGGGTTTGTACTTTCATTTGTGACTAGAAGTTATCATCCTGCATGTGCAAAGCAAGTCTGAAAAAATTGAGATTTCTTGTAGATAAGTGCTTAAAAGTAGCTCAGTGGAAACTCCCTTTTTTTTTTTTTTTTTTTTTTCATAAGTTTTTTTTTTTTTTTTTTTTTTTTTTTTTGGTACAACCCCTGCCGTGTATCTTGCTACTTTGAAGAAAGGGTTTTACAAAAAAAAAAAAGAAAAGAAAAGTCCAGC
>JBBPDA010000021.1:14829087-14844504 GCA_037974385.1 Arnoldichthys spilopterus | reverse complement strand
GTGAGTGTGTGTGAGAGTGAGTGAGTGAGTGAGTGAGAGTGAGTGAGTGAGAGTGAGTGAGTGAGTGAGAGTGAGTGAGTGAGTGAGAGTGAGAGAGTGAGTGTGAGTGAGAGTGAGTGAGAGTGAGTGAGAGTGAGTGAGAGTGAGTGTGAGTGAGTGTGAGTGAGTGTGAGTGAGTGTGAGTGAGTGAGTGATCAGACACATTTACCTGCTACTCCTCTCCTGTCCTCCTGTCTTTTTGTCAGAATGTCTCTAAAAGCTTCCCTCACAGTCTGCTCATACAGCACCCACAGTGATGATCATGACCGTGGAGAATGAACTGAGAAAAGACTTTGATAAAACATTTGGCCCCACCCCTTTTATAGTTTACTTTTCTCTCTTTCTCTTATTCTCTTTCTCCCCCTTCAAGATTGAATGCTTACTGTTGTCCTTCTTCGTATATCATTAGCAGTCAAGTCACATGACCTGTGGGCAGCCAGTGGCATGTGCATACTAATGAATCTTGCCACGGGCTGGAACACCACACACACACACACACACACACACACACACACACACACACACACATGCATTATGTAAGCAAATGCCCCTCTGAGGTTATCACCCTCATTATGGTGAATGTCCAGACCACTCGTTGTTGCAGCCAACAGAGATGAAGAGCAGCACCTGCTCTCACCCCTGACTAGGCTTCTGTCCCACTAATTAGTAGACCCATCTCATTTATTGGCAGCCCCCTCAACGCTTAACCTCATCTCTTTTCCCTGCTCTCTTACCTCCCCTCATGTAAAGTGTCAGTTTGGAGTAAACATGGAACACAAGGTTGATAAAATGTTCCCATTCATTTCTCATGTTTGAAAGATGATCTTCTACATTCCGGTCTTGTCTTTCCCTGTTCTGTTCGTTTATGTCACCCAAATGACTCTTCTTCTGCTTTAATGGAAAAGATATCTGATGGTTCTCTCTTTCTCCCTTCACCTCCCCATAATAAGGTCCGGAGCGAGAGGGGAAAGGAGTGGACTCTGACATGTCAGCTCCTCCAGAGATGCCCATAGTCATTGACCAGGTTGCCCTGAAGGACATTCTGGGGCCACAGATCTTTGAGATGGAGGTGTGTAAAAGAGACTTCTTACATGAATGTTTCATTTAATTTTACCATATTGGTTCCAAAACCACTGACCGCGTCCCCCCAAGTGTGTTGTAGGTAGGTGCAGTTAGCTGCTTGGAACAAAGTGACTGTTTGCCTGAAGTCTTGCATTCCAACCATGCTTATGGGATTTTTAGCAGCCTCTCAGAAGGAACTGTTTGAGCCCCTTTGAGAAGTGGCTTAAACACTTGGCTGTAATATTCCCCCTCATTCTATGGTGTTTCTTGTTATACTGTCTTATAAGTGCATCTGGTTTTGTTGGACAATATATTTCACTGCTCAAATAGTTGCTGGAGGGAAATTGAGACCCTACACATTGGTGTTCAATGGACAACTGTGAACATACAGTACTGTGCAAAAGTCTTAGACACCTATGTTAATAGTTTAAAGTCATTTATCTGAGCAGTTAGTTTCTTTTTGTTAGCAAAAAACACAAGAGAACATTGAAATATGTGCAAACAATCAGGAAAGCAGTGAAAAAAATGAAGATTTGTTTTGTTTGTAAAAAGTAGTTGATGATGTGAAGTGAAAGTGACTATTTGTCATTGTGAACACACTCAAGCACCACAATAAAATGTGACCTTTGCATTTAACCCATCACACATACACATTCATGTGGAGCAGCAGGCAGCTATCAACAGTGCCCAGGGAGCAGTGTAGTGGGATGGTACCTTGATCAAGGGTACCTCAGTGGTGCCTGGGCCAGGACTTGAACCTGTGACCTTCATTTTGCAAGGTCCTAACCACAAAGCCACCACTGCCCAAGGATGTGTGAGCTGGTTAGAAAAACACAGGTTGGCTACAGTTTTCTCCTCCATGCCTCCAGCCGTTGCATTGATGTGTGGGAGCACCTGATTTCAACTAATGAAGAACTGATTAATTCCAAAATATTGTTATTTGATGGGAACTACAAGTAATGCTGGGCTTCCAGGAGGAGAGCCCCGGTAATAGTATAAACCTCCCTGTTTACTGTATTACTGTTATTTGTATATTACTGTTATAAATGTTATTCACAGGTTAAAAAAGACATTTACTGATCAGTTAAGCAGTTTTTATATGTAATTATCTCAAGGGGGCTTTTGCAGACTTTTGCACAGTATTGAAGAACTGACTAGGGCACAACTTCTGCCATATAGCTTCTACTACCCCTTGTGCTTGTGAGACAAAAACGTCTTTGTTGGGCTGGTTGATGCATGTGCTGTTTGTTTAGTAGTTGTGTTTTCTCTCTCTGTGTGTGTGCGTGTGTGTGTGCGTGTGTGCATGCGTGCATGCGTGTGTTAGGTGTCTGAACGTCTGACTCTGCCAGGTGTGGCTATTGGACTGGCCTGGACTCCGCTGGGTGGAGAGATCATGTTTGTAGAGGCCAGTCGTATGGAGGGTGAGGGCCAGCTCACCCTAACTGGGCAGCTCGGTGATGTCATGAAAGAGTCGGCTCATCTGGCCATCACCTGGCTCCGCAGCAACGCCAAGACCTACCAGCTTACCAATAGTGAGACACATGCATACACATACACACAGATAATTCAGTAAGACTCATTCATAGTCACTCAGTGTTTGCCATGAGGGGGAGTTTTCTATTTTATCATTTACTGAAAATTGTAATTCTAGTTTTCCTCTGTAAGATCATCTACTATCCTCCCTTCCTCTGATTGTTCTGTGACATTGCTTCTGGCACTCTGACTGCAGGAAGAGAGGCTGGTCTATTTCATTTGTGTGTGCTTGTGCAGTCGCAGGCTGTGCGGACCCTCTGGAAGGAAACGACATCCACTTGCACTTCCCAGCAGGCGCAGTCACCAAGGATGGACCCTCTGCTGGTGTTACCATAGTAACATGTCTAGCTTCTCTGTTTAGTGGCCGTCTGGTGCGCTCTGATGTGGCCATGACGGGAGAGATCACCCTGAGAGGACTGGTGCTGCCGGTGAGGAAAAACCACACACTTATATACACAATATATATATTTTTTAGCTTTGAATGGTGTTTCATACCACAAGGTTTTGTGCTGTTATGTGAACTTCTCTTTATTAACTGATCATACATTTACACACTTTACTCAGCTGAAGAGTCAAGCAGATATATAAACTAAAAGAAATTAAGCTGCCTGATCTGAGAATACGTCCGCTCTAGATTGTAATTAATTTGTTACATTCAGTTGGCTGAAGTCTTCACAAGTAATAGCCATTATGAGTTGAGTTTGGTTTACCACTATGGCATTGTTTCCCAGTTCTTTTCCTGGAAGCCCAGTGATGTGCACATTAGGGGTTTTCCTACTCCCAGCACACCTAATCAGCTGCAGTGGGTGCATTAAAGCAGGGAAAACATTCAAATGTGTGGGACAGTGGGCCTCCAGTAGCAGGATGGGGAAACTGGAATAAGAGGCAGTTTGATTTGTTGCTTGTATCATGTATGATTGAAATGAGTTGTAAATCTCATTTTATCACATCTGATGAATGAATATCAGACAGATCAAGAAGAAGTGCCTAACACATGAATGTTATCTGGTCTACTTTTCTTTAGGTGGGAGGCATTAAAGATAAAGTCCTGGCCGCACACCGGGCAGGTCTCAAGCAGATCATCCTCCCCAAGCGCAACGAGAAGGACATGGAGGAGATACCAGGCCACATCCGAGCTGAACTAGACTTTGTTACAGCCAGCACTTTAGATGAGGTCCTCAATGCTGCCTTTGATGGAGGATTCCCTGTTGCCACCATGACTCACCCACAGATTGCTAGCAAACTTTGAGCCTTCAGGGCACACACACATGCACTGATTAGGTACTGAGACAGGCCTTCCTGATTTTCCCTGAGACAGAGCACATACAATTAATAATATGCACAGCTATTGAAGCTGCAGAAGATGTTCCAGCACTGAATGCATCACTTGCTTTTGCGCTTTTCTTTCTGTCCTTTCTGCTTTTCTTAAATAGCATAATCTTTTCCCTTTGGTCCAGAAATTAATATATTTGATTGACAAGATGGTATTAATGCCAAGTCTAAGAGTTCCTCTAACCATTTAGAACGAACAGGTTACAACTTGAGTGTCATCTAATAAGCTTTTCCTTATTAAATGATGTATTCTGATTTAGAAGTGAAAATATATAGTATATGGTATAATAACATTGAACAATTGAACATTTGTATAACCCAATATAATTGCATGCTGTTTCTGTGGATACTGCATTTAGCTCCAGATTGATCATTACATCCAGTTGTTCGTTTTGTTAACTGCTGTTATGAGTTCAGTTTGGTTTGTCTATGGAATTGAGATCCAAGTTGATTGTCTTGTACAGTAAGGGTAATAGTAAATCTCATCACATTCGAGGTTTAATCCACTATGCAAAAATAATTTTGCAACTCTTTGTAGTTCTGCTTCCAGAAATACAAGTGTCTGCTCTACAGCAATGGCTCTGTTTGTCTAGGTTATGTTGTGAGCAGTTGTTAAACTCCTGGTCTTAAATCCTCACGGTCCACTGTGATTTACTCAGCCAAGAAGCAAAAAATGACGGGCATGTTTAGAGATGCCCCAAGCACTAGGGAAACCAATAGCCCTGCATTGCTTTATGGGATATGTTAGACATGCCATGTTCGACATGCCTTAAAATAAATCCTGCAGGACTTCCAACAAAAAAAGGCTCCTGAAAATAAAGACAGCAGCCAAAAGGAAAAAAGGAAAGATTTATGAAAAAGATAGATTTATTTAATGGCAAAATAGAACAAAACAGAAACAAACAAACATTAAAACAAAATAAAAACAGATCAGGACCAGCAACAGTACAGAGATGTTTGGCTTTTGCTTTGCCCACTCCTCACAAAAAACAGACAGACATACGAACAGGGAAAAAAAATCTGTACTTACAAAAAGAACAAAGACATGAGGTCTTTTGAAGAACAACACTATATACAAACACTGAAGATTAGCCACAATGTTACAACAGCCTTTTCATTCCTTTTTCATAGGTCATAAAATAACAATCTCAATAACGGTAGAAATTGCCCTCGTTTCTAATCTGATATTCAGTACAGCCTTGCCCCCCATCGTTTGAAGAGATCACTATTCCAGACAACGACTGAGACGACATACTTTTATACCTTTACAATGGCTTCATGCGTGCTGCAGAACCTAAGCAGAATCCATTCTGTTAACTGTTGACCTTGACTAAAATGACTTGACATTCACAGGTGCAAGACTGCTGTTGATAGCACCTGGTCCGAAAAAAGGTAGGTTATTGGAGAAGAAGCTAGATGTCTATGAGGGATAAGAGATATGTGAGGGCCTGACGTGGTCACGTCGAGTCCGTACAGAATCCACCCCTCCCAACACCCCCTCCTACAGAGGGGGAAAACCCTTGAAGACACTGCAATTATTCATGTTGAAATGACTCAGATTTTCAAATGAAATCTGTATTAGGTCAAGCCTCAGTAGGTGGTCATGCATGGAGTACCAGCATCTTCATCCTTTCCAAGGCTGGTAGTGGGGTCAAAGAAAAAACTTGAATAAAACCTACAAAAGTGGAAAAGCAACTTAAAATTTAGTGTTTCATTCGAACTAAAAATCCAACCTGGTGGGGGTGGGGGAGAAGAGTAACAATATCTAGGGATTTTACTTTAATCTTTTGAGCAAAGATTAACTACCCCAAAATCTATCCCAAAACCCCAACCTTCCATCCTACAGCACCATACCTTCACCCATATTCCTGAACAAAGCCACATGTGCGAAAGTCTGCTTCACAAGGCCCTTTTTTCCATCTTCAAGGGCAAGGTCGTTTGCTCTCAAAAATGTAGAATACATTAATCATTTAACTTATATAATAATAATTATAATAATAATAATAATAATAATTAATAATATAATAACGCATAAAATTGAAAACCCAGGAATAATGTCTGGTTGGACGTGCCAAGCTCTAATTGATAAATGTCAGTTCTAACAATTACTTGGAACGTACAACAGCAAAAGGTTTCCTCGGTTAGATACATCCCCCCCCCCTTAAGTACAACTCAAGGTGTCCCATGGTGTTGTGAAATGTTTGAGTGTATGCTTATGCCTATGTGTGTGTCTGTGACAGTCCTCAGCACATAGATATGGTGACATTAATACCCAGGTTGCCATTCTCAGCAAACAGCTGGGCAATGGAGGTGTCAAACACCAGGCAGTCACTGTTCATGATGGCGGTGGCAATGCCCTCGTGGATGGAGCGCGGCGTGGCCTCCCAGGTGAGCCGCCGTCTGTGACCGTTCAGCTCGAGCCTGTAGGCGAAGTTCTCGGCCTGCTTCCTTGTGCCGATCAGCTGTACGATGGCGAAGAACTGCTGGTGGCCGTCGTACTTTTCCTGCTTCTCCAGCACCAGCATGAAATGGAAACCGAAGCAGGATTGCATCATGACCCAGTCCACGGCCCCAGGCAAGTTGATGTCCGTGGCCAGGAAGACGATGTCCTCGCCCTGAAGCGTGGTGATGGATTTGTGCTGGTGCAGGAGGTGGGGCATGACTGCGTCCAGCGAGCCCTGCCACTTGCAGGAGGCTCCAGGGCAGGGGCATGAGTAAGGCCGGAACTCGCACAGCTCCTCATGCTCTGCCTTGTCTGTGTGAGGAAGGGTCACCTCGCAGCCGGACGAGGCATACTTGCAGGGGAACAGCACGGAGTTGGCTACTTTCTCCATGGCCAGATTACGGATGGAGCCCAGAGGGCCTCTGCAGGTGGGGCAGCAGGTGAGCTTGGGCCGGCAGTTGCTGCACACCAGGTGGCCGCTCTGGCACTGTAAAATGGGGGGCAGCACATAGTCAAAGCACACAGGGCACTCAAACAGACTGGCCAGGTCACTGTTGGAAGCAGTGGTGCCCGACAGGGTGGGAACGCGCTGAGAGGGGGCACACTTGGAGGTTCCTGTGGGCAGCGCTGTGGCGGTCTGGCGACTCATTTCTGAAGATCAGAAACACACACAAGAGAGAAAAAGACTTCAGAAAAAACATGAGTAGGCAAGACCAACTGAGGCCACGTCACAGACCTGGCAGCACTTCAGCAGCATTACCCATGGCAATTGAGAATACGATCATACAGTTGTTTTCAATCTCCCTGATGCTGGAATTTGGCCCTTTGCTTTTTGTGAAAACAGACACATTAAATGCAGCATTTGTGTGGATTGTTAACCCCCACTAGATTAAAACAGCTTTGGTGCAGCACAACAGAACTGCACGTCTTGAGTGGTGCAAGCCAAAAACGGCAATACAGACGCTTGTCTATTTCCACTGAACAGTTCCCAGATATTGTGGTCTACTTGCACTGATAAAGTCAGACATGGGCCTCTGGGAAATGCTCGGGGCGGCTATTTTTGGCCTGGACACAACTTCCACGCTTTTTTAAAAGCGAACGCAGAGTGAGCGGGGTCGGTTAGCTGCCAGGACGCATGCCTGCTAAAGGAGCATTCCTATGGCAACGGAGTGTGGCGAGGTGTGTGTGTGTGGGGAGGGGACAGCAGCAGAGATCACAGCAAGATTTTCTCTGTTACATGGCAGAAGCAGGGTGTGACCCAGCCCTCGTACTGTGCTGCTTTATGTAACCCACAGCTGTCTGCCTACAGCACAACCCAGCATCACAGACTACACCACTGTGGCAGAGCACAGTTATCAGGGCAGGGGAACGTGAGCTCATACGAAGGGGATAATGACAGTGAATGAGGAGTCCCGGTGAAGGGTGTGGGAGGAGGGGTGGATGGCTCGTTGCGTGTGCTTGGATGTAGGTGGCTCAGTAGCTGCATGTAAACACATCTGCTATGATAAAGCCCTGTGTATTTTTAGCCCTTTTACTGAGCTGCTCTTTGGGTGCAGGAGCCAAAGTGAAAAAATCAGCACAGAGCACAACAGGCCTGGAACTAGCTCCAAATACAAGATCTACAGTGGTGAATGTAGATGATCACCTACCATCACATTAACAACTTACCAGGTTCTCATCACCAATCAGTGATTAGCACAATTATTTTCTATAAATTAAGGTCAAGGCCTGTTTTTTGGCTAAGAAAACCAGCATGTCCACCAATGTTGGTGTTTAGTTGCTTCTGACTGGTGAAGCTCATCTATAGACAGATACAAGCGCTGTGATTGCGTTATTAAGAAAGGAATCCCTACTTAAAACCTGTAGGCTATAGAGGATATGCATGTGACATCACAGTAGGCAGAATTCGCTCATTAGCGTTCATTTTGAACTTTATGTTGATCCTTACAAATTACCAAGGAACCAGCGATCCATTGACATGTGGCCAGGAATCAGGTTTCCTGACGTTTAAGGTATGCCTTCAAGTTTTGCTTTGTGCATTTCCCAAGTGTCAAAATCAGTAACAATTGTCAACAGTTTGTCTGATGTATTATAGAAAAGTTTGCATATCATGAACAGCCAGTTTCCTACAGGTCAGAAGCAAACCAAAACTAGTCTGGTGGGCACAGGGGTCTGTAATAAGCAACGTTATTTTAGTTACCAAGGACACAATAACTGTGTGTGTGTGTACACAGAGACGCGTGTTGAAAGCTGTTGGCACGAGAGGCGCTGCTGAAACCCTGAGAACAGCAGAGTGCCCGTCTGCTGTTAAATGACACTGCCACAGAAATGGCAGTGAAACAGGCACACAACCTCCTACTCAGAGAGGGTGCTGAGAGGCAGGCATAGCCCTACTTCAGCAGACACTGCTGATGAGAAAACACTGCTCTGTTTGGTTTGGCTTTTATGTGACAGATGGACTGACGCATGTCTTTTAGCGAGCAGGATGATGCGCCTAACACGCTCCTTACTTTTTGTGAGGAAAACAAACAGCTTGAAGAGGACGGCTTTTCAGTGATAGATTTTATACGGCACAAAGCACATAACATGCTGTAACTGCCAAGGAAATAAGAAGGAAAAAATCCAACCACAATCTTTACCGCCAGGAGGGATCCAATGAAAAAAATTCCAGGTCAGTGTGATCAAACAAAAACCAGAAGCTCAGCACTGAACCCCTGTTGAGTCTCTAATTCTTAATCATGGCAACAAGATAAAAGACTTAAAAACATGGAAGCAGTCTGGATTGAGTCTGAATTACTACAGAATCCATCACTTCCAGATCACTTCATTTCCATCTGGAATTAATCCACACAGAAAGCATCCCTGTCTTTGTGCAGGACTTAGTAGAATGGTCCTTGGTATTTTTATGATGAACTTGCAAAAACAACAAAACAAGAACATACATTCATTTGGTTTTGAACATATGTAATAAAAGAAAAATTAAAAAAAAAAAAATCTACTGGCCTACATAGTAACGTTAAACAATGAACCAGGTCAGAAAGTCCATGACAACGGACTCTTCAGTATTTATGGATTTGTATTGTATTTGACAGTGTACTGTAGATCACAGTTTAAGTCTATGTAGATACTCTAAAGTAAAAAAATACTTTGTTATACTTATTCTTCCATATCTGCAATAAGGCTGGACCTGAACATCAGACAATTCAGATTTTCTTTTGTTGGGTGAGTATTCAGTTTTTAATTTTGGGATTTAGATACTCACTGCAGTGAACTTCATTATCCAGTTCAACAGTGTGCTTTGACTAAAGGAGTTGAGTTCAGTTGGTCATGCAGATGCAAAGATCAAGACAACAGCCCAGCTAATAACCAACTTTACACTAAACACTAAATTAACACCCACTGAAGTTACTGCACCCATAATGTGGTTTAGGAAGGAGAAGTTGGCCTCTTGTGCTCGGTTCCACCTCGTGCTGAGCATGACTGGGGCATACACAGAAGTACAGAAACAACATAAGAGCTCCAACAAACTTGAGCTTTGAGATGATCTTATTTGTTAAATAAATACATTGATTGTGGCCTGGCCTACACAGTGGACAAGCAAAAAAAAATGAAAGTGACTATTGTGAACACACAAGCACCACAACGAAATGCAACCTCTGCATTTAACCCATCACACGTGCACACGTGGAGCAGCGGGCAGCTACCAACAGCCCCCGGGGAGAAGTAAATTGAGACAGTACTCGAACCTGCAACCTTCAGGTCTCAAAAGCAGCGTCCTAACCACTATGCCGTAGTTGTTTTTAATGCACATTACATCAATTTGTTACAATTATTCAGGTGAATCTTAAATTCTACTGTGAAACATATCACAACTGCAATATACAGCAGCTGAAATATCCAGTAGTTCTTTAAGAAATTACCATTACTGTTGGAGCCATTTTCAATTCTATTGTCTGACGAAAGGTATTCCTGGTTCATTGTTGTCTGAAAACTGAAAGGTCCGTCACGCCTCTCTTATTCCAGGAAAGAGGAGTGCTGAACTGCTGTGCAAGTGGAAAGCCTGGAGCCCATCACATAACACAGGAAATCCTGTAACCCCAGAGGAAGTGGCTTGAGCAGCCCTAATGTCAGCTCCTCTAATGGAATTACAACCATTGGGAGAGGCAAAAGCATGAGCTGGGAATCTGTGTACATCTGTACTCAGAAAATTTAATTTCCCCCCCCCCAAAAGGTTACAAAATTACAATTAAATGCCAATGTTTGTAGCTACCACAGTCATATTTTATATTTCGTAATATTGTCCATCTTGGCAATCATAACCGTCTGTGATGTACTTTTACTGATATGAACTCCCTGCCTATTTTTCAGCTCACTTTACCATACATACACACTGTGTAGTGTACATTAAAAACCTTCTGTTTCCCTGCATCATTTGATAGCCCCCTTTAACCGGTCATCAATGGTCAGGCTCCTATAAGACTTCCAGTGAGCAGGCATCATTTGGGTGGTCAATCATTCTCAACACAACAGGGGCAAGTTAGAGTGTGTGTGTGTCACACACACAAAAGAGTGGATCATACAATTCAGTGCTTTTAAAATCACCTCCAGGTTACTGCTGGACTGAGAATGGTCCAGTAAAAAATATGCAGTTAACAGTGTCCTATGGCCAAAAACTGACCGCTGATGAAGGACAAGAGGGTGGCTAACTGTGCAATGTCAGATGTACCATCAACAATAACTTTACATCTGCAAGGTGAACCAACAGGTTAGAGGTGTCTAATAAAGGACAGCGCACGCACGCACGCACACACGCACGCACGTGTCACTGCTGAAAAAGATCCATCACCCAAATAAGCACCCAGCATCTATGGGGCCCTGGTAATGTAGGTTAATTAAATGAACATTTATGTAAATTACTGTCTGTAATTGTGTCCCTATAAGTAAGTGAAGCTAATAAAATTGACAACAAGTCCAGACACCTTATAAAGGGGGGGACTGGTAGATATGCTCAGCACACAGCAGAACTAATGATTATAGGCAAGTTCGTAGGTTAAATACAGAGCTGCACTACATAAGGAAAGTATGTATGCATTCTTTGGCTGCCAGCACCTTTTTATATGAAGTAATTAAGTGATCTTTACATTGCATTATGCCTTCTTAAGGCTGCAAAAAAAAGGACTGGATTTTATGAACATCTCCAAGTACAGGACAAAGATATTCAACATTTGTGCTTGTGCATACAGCAGGAGTCATTTCAAGTCATTTCAGTATTCAGTATATTAAAAGTGAACCTCGGGTCAGACTTCATTACTTAACCAATTCCATGGAGATAGACTGCAGGATAAAAAAGGTCTAAATGTGCAAAATCCAGACATCAATTAGTAATTTCAGTTACTTTAAGGTGCACTAAAAACTATCCATCAATCTATTTATTCATTAATCCATCTATATATCTATATATAAAAGCACTGCCAATAAAATGGGATACTGGCGCAACATCACAAGCCCAGGGCCATGCATACTAAACAAACACTGCTTTACACAGTGTCAACTACCTTAAAACACCTGATCCAGTTTAATCAGAAAATTATCAAGCCCTTGAGCTGGATTACATGTGTAATGGCAGAAAAGAGCTAAATGTATGTAGAGAAGGAAATTCTTAGGACTGAGATTGAAAACTATTGGTCTAACGGTGTATAATGTGCTCCAGTATAGTAGTGGAGCAATGGAACCATTATCTCTGGACTTAAGGATCCAATACCCTTGGGATGAGTTGGTGAGGTGTTCATGAACCAAAACTAAATTATCCAGGATCAGTATCACTTCCCTAATGCATTTGTGATTGAAACTGGGGGTAGGGGGTAGCAAACTCTTTAAGAAAGTCTTAGATCAGCAAGAGTCTACAAACCTTTGGACATGGTGGTATGTTCAATTTATTAGATTTCCTGATTTTGATCAAGTGGTTACCCACATTAGGTGTGTACCAACAGTAGATGTAGACCACGTAGGGTCACTGTAGAGGATTTTCAGATATGATCATATTAGCATCCCACAGTGCTGTTTCGGTCCACAAAAGATTCATGTAAGCAGGAGATTCAGTGAGCTGTGGGTGTAAGCCCATGCAGTTTTGTTAATACACCATGTTTTCAAAAGAAGATGCCACCAGATGAAACTCTGCCAGGTTCAGACAGGCACTCAGTAGACAGGGAACTGGTGGTGGATAATGGCTTGAATAGAAAGATAAGAGAGTGGTAAACAGTGGCACGGTGCACTGAAGGCTCTGGTGAAGGCAGGCTGTAACAGGACACTGCCTCACCTCTCCCGATACAGCAAGTGCTAACAGTGGGTCAGAGGGCATGAGGGTTTGATGGCACAGATATGCCCTGTGCCTCCTGATAGTACAGGAAGGGGATTACAGGGCCAGATCAGGGTGAAGGAAAAACCCACCAATCATCTGGTACCCTTCCTTCATTAACCAATTTTCTTTTATATACGGTCACACTCATTTTCAAACCCACATATTTAAAAAATGAAGAACTCATACAGGCTCACAAAAACCTGCATAAACAAGGAAAATTACTGGGCGACTGCCAGTTTTGTACGGTGTGGACATTTCCTCAAACTTCCAAAAAAAAAAAAGCAAAAACAAACCATAGTGAGAACTTGCCTTCGTCCATATGATTTCCAAGTAAGGCTATCTTCTTCTCTTGAAATGTGTGGACCTCTGCGGGAGACAAAAAAAAAAAGACATAAATTAATAAAGAGGAAAAAACTGGCCTGAGCTCTGCTTTGCAGCTCATGCAGAATTGCAGTTAGACAAGTTATCTTTTTTCTTTAACCAGACTGGCTTTACCTGAAAGATGAAACATGAATTCAATCAACTGTACAAGACAAGGTATAAACACAGACAAAGCGGTTTCCAAGGCTGCGATGATAAAAATCAGGGTAAATGTGATTGATAAAACAAACCCCATTTCCAGAAAAGTTGGGATATTTTACAAAATGCAATAAAAACAAAATGTGTGTTAACCTATTAAACTGACAAAAGTACAAGTTTTAATCATTTATGTATTTTGCAAATTTACACAAATTTAAAATTTGATGCTGCAACACAAAAGTTTGGACAGAGTTAAAATGAGATTGAAAAGTGCACAGAATATTCAAGTTAATGGTCTGGAAGACTCCACATTAAGTAACTAACTGGTAGCAGTTGAGGTAGCATGACTGAGTATAAAAGTAGCGTCTATCAAAAGCTCAGTCTTTGCAAGAAATTAAGGGTCGTGGATCATCTTTTGTGGAAAAATTTATGAGAATTTTTAGTTCAAAAGGAACATTTCTTAAAAACAAGACTGCAGAGACTTTAGGTCTTTCAACGTCTACAGAACATAATATTGTGAAAGAGATTCAGAAAATTCAGAGACATCTCCGTGTACAATGGAGAAGTCAGAAACCACTGATAAATGTCCATGATTTTCAAACTTTCAAACAGCACTGCCTAAGAAACAGTCAGACTACTGTGTCTGGGAGAAAACCATGGTCACTTACAGTCTCTTGCTACGCAAAAAAATGCAACTTGAAACTGTATCATGCAAGGAGGAAGCAATACATCAACTCTAGCACTACAAGTTCTCTGGACCGGAGCTCATTTCAGGTGGAATGAAAGACTGTGGAACAGTGTACTGTGGTCAGATGAGTCCATTTTAGCTTGTGCCAGATTTCTTTGTGCAAAGGATGAAAACAACCATCCAGATTATCAGCTAAAGGTGCAAACTCAGCATCTGTGATGCATCTGGGAGCATCACTGCCCAAAACATTGGTGAGCTGCGTGTATGTGAACACACCATTAACTCAGAGGTGCATATTAAGATTTGAGACAAATGTTGCCATCAAGGCGAGATCTCTTCCAGGACATAAATGTTTATTTCAGCAGGACAATGCCAGACCACATTCTGCACGGCTACAACAGCATGACTTTGTAAACAAAGAGTGCGTCCCCTGTTGAAAATGTATGCCACATCATGAAGAGGATAAATCGGACAACAGTGACCAGGGTCAGCTGAAGTCTCAGATCAAGCAAGAATGGACAAACACTGCTAAACTACTACAATTAGTCTCCTCAGTTTCAAAACAATTAATACTAAAAATCTTTTCACTGTACAGATAAAGGCTCATGTGAATTAACGTCACAGATTTTTGATATTATTACGTTTTGGAAATTATCCCAACTTTTCTGCAAATAGGGATTTTGTTTTTTGGTTGTTCAGAATCACATTTTTCTACCTTTCTTTAGCTAAAAGTGGTGTAAACGTATACCCTCCACTAAGTGGCATCAACACTAATGCTTAGTGCAACATGGGCCAGATCACACATTGATTTCATCAGATTCAATCAAATCGATTAAATTCAGTGCCCACTTTAATATTTCAAGAGATAAGAACAGGATGGAATGTTTATGGCTCAAAGGTTTCAGCAGTTTGAGTTCATAAACTTTGAAACTTCCTGATCATCAGTGTGAGGGACTAAATGACCTTATACCCACAAGAAATGAAAGGTCTAGCTCTCAATATTAACAGCAGGTCAGTAAACTTCTTAGGCTGAAGAGCATAAAAAAGGACCTGGAGGAAAAATTTAGAACACATCCCCATGCACAACTTAATGCTCATTCACAGAATATCTCAAACAGCAGATTCTACCTAATGCACATATGCTCAACAGAGAGCTCAGATACGTACACAACATGGTTCACAGAGAAGCATGATACGCTTGAGTCCGGTCTGTGAGTCAGCGTTGCCTGGGTGGGCAGGCGTGTCCCAGCCTGTCCTGACTGTACAGCCTAACAAGACCGTTTACTACAAAACACACTTACAAACACACTGTGGAGGACAATGATAATGGCAGATGTGCAGACCTGTACTTCCCTGTGACCCACCTGTACTTTACACACACACACACACACACACACACACACACACACACACACACACACACACACACACACACACACACAC
>JBBPDA010000021.1:14804781-14816622 GCA_037974385.1 Arnoldichthys spilopterus | reverse complement strand
GAGAGAGAGAGAGAGAGAGAGAGTGGTGGCAGGCACTAACCAGTCTTAGCGCCGTCACCTGTACTGTTAGTTAACAGGGTATTATGTGGTGTAATTAACCTTCCCTATCCAGTTGCGTTTCCCACACCAGTCTATTGCTTAGCTTTATAAATAATTCACTGGACTCCAGAGAGCAGTCTGTCTGGGAGGAGCACTAAGATACCTTTCACTTCATGCCTGCCTATACTATTGGGTGGAGATCATAATGAGGATGCTTTACACTTTGACAGCCTAGACCTCAAAGTAACAACTGTTTCCAAGGGTTTAGAACAACATGCCAAGACATACAGGGATAACACTAGAAATTTTGGGCCCTATGAAAGAATAAAATACTGGGTCCACTGTCAGTGCTTGGGCCTTGGATTGCCTCAAATCAACAGCACCCATGAACATGTATTAATATTGGCAGGATATTACAGTATATATAGAATGTCTAACCATTGCCTTCACCATGTGGGCTTTGACAAACAGAATAGGTTGAGTTCAGGTCTTTGGGGATACTTTTTTCCATTTTTGCTTTTGGACACTTCCTCCACCATGTCAAACAATACATCACTATTACTGCTTCAGCCTGTAAAAATGCTGAGGTATGCCAGAAGATCAAATTAAATGTTTTAGACATTGTTTAGTGGAAAGGAAAACATGTATGTTAGACTGACAGCCCCAATTATACGTTCAGCTTTCTTGCCCTGCACTTAAAAATGCCAATTTTTTCCCCACATCCACCTTTCCTATCAGACTAGACATATATGCAAATAGTGTGTAAACAGACTGACTCTCAACTGAAATGAATGGGTACACTGGAGAGGCAAACGTAGGTTGTGTGTGCAGATACTGTGGCCAGCACATGGCCTCTATGTCACTTTTTGAAAATCAGCCAAATCTGAACAGAAGACGTCATAATATAGTGAGAGGTTTGATATCGTCATGAGTCATTTGTTCACAAACAGAAACTTCAGTCCCTGCCATGGTGCCATTCCCTCCCTCTAAGCAAACACGGTGTAAATGCTCCTAGAGTGCAGCACTTTGGAAGGGCCTGTAGCTAGACAATGGCCATAAAAGTGAGCAGGCTTTCATGATGAGCCGGCCCCTGCGTTCTTTTCAGCTCCCAAAGTTGCCAGCTCAGCCGCCGAGAGGAAATGACATCATTGTTTGTGGCTCTGCAGCAGATGGAGGGAAGGGAGTGGCCCCTCCCTGAGCCACGGGTGCAGCAGGCATGCCACATGGAAGAGTCAAAACAGTGCATTTAGTGAAAACACTCAGCCTGCATGTCCCTCTTCTTCTGCAGTGTGAAGAAGAAGTCACCAAAGGCACTGCCTCATCAGCACACTCATGAAAATGCTCATTCCCTTATTTGTGTGGAGGGGTGGAGTGGGCCTGAGTTCTCTCTTCTGTGCTGTGAATGGTCCACCACCCAAATCACATAAGGTCAGCAGTGGCCTACTGAATGTCCTTTTTCATGGCTGGATGGGGAAAAGGGTGGCTATGCAGCAACAGATGGGCTACAGTCTACTATGTGGATCAAAATGGCCAATGAGTATAAGAGGTGTACCTTAAAAAACTGGTGAAACTGCCTGAGCTCCTTTGTTTGTAATTGACCTTATTTCATCTGTAAATCCCTACACACCCACATCTCACCCCTCCACCCTCATAATCTCTATTCAGCAAATACTCCACAGCAACACTCGCACGTGAACCCATGCTTCGGAGTAGTTTCAGTGCAGTCTGTGCAGTTATGTTTTATGCTCACCCGTCTGTTGTTTCAGTCTCTTAGTCCTGCACACTCTGTGAAAGTACATACATCCGCAGTGGCACGTTTATGATTAAAGATTAAAAGGGTCCATTACTTCCTCGCTGGTAATCTCAGCAGACGGGACTGGCCCACTATGGCTGGGTGAGCTTAAACGGAGCAGAAGGCTAGGAGGCAGGAGGGGTGTGGGAGGCCTGGTAGGGGATTACTTACTGGTTATGTAAGCACATTGTCCCACCATTTGTGTGTGTATGTTTGAAAAAAGAGGAAAGAGTGAGAGTGAGAAAGCGAGAGACAGAGAGAGAGAGGCAGAGAGAAAATGGGAGAGAGGCAGAGACACAGGAAAGAGGTCTGGAACCGAGAAGCAGATGAAGGAATGAGGGAATTTGGTGGGAGGAGATATTGTGGGGAGTGCCTGAGAATTGTAGAACTGTTTTGGAATATTGAAGGTTTTCCTCCCTGGCCAGAACAGAAAAAGTTATTTGTTTTTTGTTTGTTTGTTTTTCTTACCATATTCAGATAAGAAAGTGAAAGAAAATGAAATTATGGGTTCTTCTTTTCTCTCCCAACTACCTCTCTTTGACCTTTGACTTCTCTTTTAGAACTTTTTCATGTTGACTAAACTGTGTGTGGAGGTGCTTAGGATTTGCTCCAAATATAATTTGTCATGTGGACCTATACAGTGTGGTTATCAAACACATACAAGTATTGCCTACTGTTAGCTCCCCACACTCACTTCCTCTATTGAGGAAATTCAATACTAACAGGGATTGTTCTTAGATGAATATACTAAACTAAGGTTCCAGTGGGATTTAAACATGTCAAAAGAGATGTATGCAGGATTAAAGACGTCAGCATGGGGAAACTGTCCATCGTTGACAGCTGCACTAAAATCCATTAGGCTAACCCACGATTCCAGCACTTGACCCAAAGTGATGACTATTGGATGATTAACTAGCACATGAAAGTTGTAGCCCTGTAGTTGTGCTTTCAAGGGATCATTCTATCAACTGACAATTATTCACTCCTGAGGCCGCTCTTTGAGTCTGGAGCTAATGTGTTACTTGGACTGTATGTTTTATGGTAGCTTGATGGTACATACAGGATTATAAACCTTTAAGGGCAGAGATTCCACCCCAAGACCAAGTGTAATCCAGTCCTGTAGAATTTAGAGCACACAGGCCCAACAAGATCAGACCCTTAGAAAGACAAAGCAAACATCAATGCAATTGCAAATAAAACAAATGCACATTCAAGCTTCCATCCATAGTTACTATTTCATAAAAGGAGGAGAGTTGCAGTAACCTAAACTGTGAGTAAATATTATACATGGTCTATGTTACTGTATATTAAGGCAGGGACTAAGCTGCTATACAAAACCAACTGTGACTTATTCAATTCAGGCATTCTCATGGAGTTACTAAATGCACCAATATTAAAAATTCTAATTTTAGTAGAAACAGCATAATTTCCATTTCTGATATTTAGTGGATGCTGTTACCAAAATGTCTTACAAAAGTGCTTTGTTGTCCACTAGCCATAGCTAGTACATGATACCCTTGGGCTAAGATGCTACCAGAAACAAGTCAGTGCTGTTATCTACAATGCAATATACAGTGATACACCATAGCATACATTCAATAAAAGACATTTCAGAGAAGTGTAAGATTAGAGGATAGATGAATGCTTGATTACAATTTGTTTAAATATATTACCCAAGCCACTTATCCATTTCGGGTTGCGGAAATGCTGGATTCAATCCAAGCTGGCTATAAACCCAAGGCAGGGTTCACCCAGGACAGGAGGCCAACCCATCGCAGGGCAACATGGAGACACACTCACACCTATGGGCAATTTAGAATATCCAGTCAACCTAAACCACAAGCCTTTGGACAGTGGGAGGAAAACTGGGCACCCAGATGATACCCATTCATATACAGGGAGACATGGCAAATTCCACACAGAAAAGCACCTGAGACCAACCCGATGATCGAACCCACAACCTATTTGCTATGAGCACTAACCTCTGTCATTTAAATCCATCTAAAAAATTCAGGTTTTCATTTGGTGGACAGTGAATGTCTATGTTCTTTGGACAGCCTATAAAGTTTGTTCCACCACTTGAGTGCCAGAACAAGGAGGAGTCTTGGTGCTTACCTTTCATTTGCCTTGAAGGATGGCGAGTCAAGCTGAGCCATATTTAAAGGATGAAGGTCTTTAGGTATGAATATGGCTTAAACCACTGCCATCAGCTAGGGAGGGGCCAGTCCATTGTTGTCTCTGTAGTACTGTGGACAATAAGGGGAGTTTTATACTGGCATAACCATATAACAGTACTCACTACAACTGGCCACTTCCACACAGGTGGTGTTCTCCTTGTACTTCCCTTTTGCTTTAGCTCAAACTATAAGCTTAGCAGTTGGCATAATGAGGCCACTTACAGAGATCACCTTTTACACAAGCTTAGAAAACCTGAGCACAATGTGAAGTAAGGACACACTTACAGCACGAGTGACAAAACTAATTCTACGCTCCCCAGGCTAATCAATAATGAAAGGAATTAGGACACAGATAAACACAATAGATCTGCAGGTGCTTTGTGGAAAACAACATGACGAAGTCTAGATAAAGCTGTGAAGACAAGCACTGGTAACAGGTAAGGGATCTTTGCATGTGAGATGACCATGTCCATTATGCACTGCAATTGGCATATAAACCCCTTGACCCCACTTGGCACTAGGGACGGACAAATTTTCCTCATGATCTGACATCAAGAAAAACCAAGGCTACACATTTTTTCCTCTAAATCTTTTTTGTGCATGTAAAAAGGAAGAAATAAAGAAAGCTTTATGATTTGTACAGTGAAAACCAGTAAATGTGGACACAGAAATACTACATTTGAAAGCTTTTGTATAATTATTAATAAACTGACTTTAGTTGAGAGAAATTACTCCGCTTGACCTTAAGGAACTTACAGAATTTTACATGAGTTTAGAAAAAAATAGTAAGCCAATGTCAGGGACCAGAGGACAGTAATGCAAAATGAAGTAATTTTTTTCTGTGTTCTGTGTGAACAATATTAGCTACTAAGGCCAAGGGTGTACCCTATTTCTCAGCAGAAGAATATTACATCTGTTGATATTTATGTTGAAAAAAATATTTTAAAAATGCTATTTTTGTTCAGGTATATCTCAATCTGTAGGCACTGTATTAAGCTAAATGTGCTTGTTTAAATATGTTGAAAAAAATCAATTTATGCACAATAAGTGCTGACTTGCAAAATAATTGATTATGAACACATTTTAAAATATATTGGTGAATGAGACATGTGTACATGCATTTGTTACAAGTACAACTGATTATAGTAATACTCTCTTACCTGGGCTTCCTCAGAACACTTTACATCCTCTCACAAGTACAGCAGCATGAAACCTAATCAAATCATAAGACCAGCTCATATCCCCCCTATTGTGAAAGAAGTTAGTTTATTTTACTGCATGTCTAAGTTCCATCATGTGATCTCAGACCTGCAGATAAATAAAATAACTAAAAACATTTAGAGGAATATTTGTTATTATGCTTCTAAACTGTGAAACTGTTAACATGTTCTCTCTTTTAGCTTTTAACAGTAACTGTAAAACAAACAAACAAAAAAAAACTGTTATGTCTGTGACCTGCCTTTAAAACAATGTTAGCTGTTTGAAAAGTGCACTAAATATTTAGTTATTAACATAACCCAACAGACATTGACCTGCTCTGCCTCAAAATACACAAATCTTTTTTTTTTTTAATGGTAATTAGTAAATGGAAGCTATTCATCATATTGCTAAAACTGGAGCAGCACTATTTTAAAAATATTGTTTGATGTTCTAGCTACATGTTCTTGCAGGTGGGAAAACAGAATGTCTATCCAATAAACACATAAATGGCCTTTATTAACACTGCCATCCACAAAAGAAAACCTGCACAGTTCCTGCAGCCTCACTGTGAGATACCCACAGTTCACCTGGATAATCTGCTGCTTGAATGGGTCTTGCCTTTCTCTGTTTCAGACAAATTCCAAGAGCCCCCCAAATAAAAAAATCACAAATTAAGACCCACTGCTGCACATAATCAAGACAGCAAAAAAAGGTTAAGAGAGTCTGAACAAAAACACAGGTTGTGCAATATTTCCATTGTAGTGGCAACATGTAGAAAGCTCTCCAAATGAATCAGGTTTTTTTTTACAACTGTACACAGGCTCTGTTCTCAGGTATCAGTACAGACATTGTGGCAAAGCTGATCAACAGTTTTCACACTGATACAGCCCTCTGCTGGTCAACTTATTTATTACAATGCAAATTTAGGTCAGCTGGGTAGTTTCCTGTTTGAGGTCATTGCTAGTAAAGCCTATGTGTTGCACAATTGAGAGGAGTACCAAAAACATTGAGAAATGATTCTGTGAACTTTTGAAGTTTCAGCACGTACTGCTTTAAAGACTCTTAGTCATTTGGGTGGGGGTCTCCAGAGAGTTTTCTAGAATGGATATACTGCTCCTTTATTACCTTAAAGCACTCTATATACTAGGTGGCAATCAGGTGACCAGGTCCATACACCAAACAGATAATTAGGGCACTTCAGTGGGACACTTTAAACTACAGATATTATCTTACTATGAGCTGTACACTTTAAGAAAAATGGATCTGCCATTTGACTCAAAAAGGTCAATATTCCAAACCCATGTTGATTTTGCCATTAAACCAGCAAACGCTCAAAACTGAAAAAAAAAAGTAGGTTGTCATTGTAACAAACCCAGTTTAATCACAGCTGTGTGGCTGGAACACCTTTTAGAACAAAGATTTTTTTTTAAAGAGATAAATTATGAGAAGATTATTCATAATAAATATGTACATCAAATATATGCCACTAGGACTGTAAATTTGTTTGACATTCAAAGGCCTTTTAATTGTTTCAAACTGAAGTGTAGTGCTCAGCCCAGCAGGAGTCCAGACAGCGCATTTAGGTCCCTCATGTATGGGTTATCACTGAGGATGCGGTCGATTCGCTGCTTTTGGTCTGGGAAGATGTCATACAACTTCCTCTTCAGCTCTGTAGTTTCCAAAGGTGACCGCTGAGAAGGGGGTGGTGAAGAGGATGGCCGTGGTGGGTGCCAGTCGGGTGGGCCAGAATGTGGCCAATGGGAAGGCTGTCTGGACTGGGAGGAGAAAGGGGTGTGTTGTACTGTTTGAAGCGTCTGGGAGTAGCCCAAAGGAGTGACTTGTAGGTCTGTGACAAGACTCCGTCTGAGAATAAACAGATGATAATCACACACTCCTTCCAAGCACATTTGCAAAAATATGAATACATAAATGTATATAAATATACATATGCTCTTTTCTTAGTGGCTTAACTCGTTAAGGGGTTATCTCTGTGTGTATGAATTTCTGAAAAGCAAAAACTCATGGGTCTGCACACGCCCCTTGGCTATTACACCAAAATTTTTTTCAAACCACTCCACTGCAGTGAATGTGGTGCCCACAGCAGATTTAAAACATTAATACTTGCCTACAAAGCCAAAAATAATCCAGCCCCTACTTGACTATCTGCAATAATCAAACCATGGATAACAGCTCAACCTCTTAGAGCATCACGCTCAGCCTGACTGGACCCCATCCCCCCCTTTTTAAAAACAGGTGTCAAGTTGTTGCCTGATTATAACTAACACGCTTTTTCAAATAACAATTATATATTATATAATCTAGTCTTTTCTGTGTAAGGATTCACTTCAGTTCTGGTAAAAGTTTGATTGACTCTTAAGTCTAGGTTTATTTGTGTGACAGACAGGTTTTATTTGTATACTACAAAGCACCTGTGTACGTTGCTCTGGATAAGAGTGTCAGCCAAATTCTGTACATGTATGTAAATTCAACTGCAAACTAGTTGAAGATAATTTCCATTGACATCACTCACTGGCTGTCTTTACGCAGAAACTGCTCCAGGTAAGGTCCATGCTTTCCGAGAGGATCATCAGGGATCATGAAGTGATCACCCACAAAGGTGAACTGCAGAAGTCTGAGTGAAATCAGTTACAGTTAGCTTCTTAGGAAACAGCATGTGATGCTTTGTTTTTTGTTAGAGACTGCAGTGTTGGATTATGGGTAGTATAACATTGATAAATCTTAGACTTAAGCTTAGAGATATGGGCTAAATTTATACCTCTCCTGAATGATATTTCTCCAGGCTTCGGACTGAGTAACAAAGTCCCTCAGGTTGTCATTGGTGACAATGATGCCTCCTGTCTTCTCTGCCAGATGAAGAAGGAACCTGTAGGAGGTAAGCCATATTTGTATTAGTACAGCTGCTGAAATGTTTATGTTCAGATTTGAGAAAATATTTTGTAGTTTTTGAGAGAATTTCTTTGAGTGAATGACACAGAAAAGTTTACCATCTTATGCCCTGTGCCCACTTTAAAACGCACCCCCTCCCCGAGTGCTGTCAGTAAATGAACCACATTTGTGATCTGAATGTGTTCGGATCTAAAAGTGCCTTCACATGACCAGTGTTGTGGCATAAACAGCCTAGATTTTTCAGTTCTCTATGTGACAAGCATCCTAGATATGTAAACATGGAACCTTTCTCCATAAATAAAGCATAAAACACTAAAATGCATGATATCCAATAACTAGGATACCAGGAAAACATCTTCTTGATATACCAGGAATGCAGTTAATAATATATATTACAGCTGAACTGAAACAGCTCGTAGCCCCATCTCATGCTTACATTTTTTATTTTATTTATTTTTAACCGGTCATGGTACCATTTTGGAGTCCTACAGCTCTGAAAAGCCAGTCACATATAGTATGAGCTTCTCCAGTGTGCTCTATATGTTGATATTAATACACTGCACATGTTCCAGTGTTCCTGTATGGCGCACTGTAAAATCATTCGTTACACTTGAAAAGTTAAACATGGTTGAAGTTCCTCTTTCATTGTTCCTCAATGGTGGAATGAGCTGCCCATTGACACTAGGTCTGCAGAGTCTCTCTCCACATTCAAAAAGCGACTCAAGACTCAACTGTCCTGCACCCACCTGAGCACTTAAGTCTAGTGGGCACATATGAACTATTGCCACCCGATAACCGACCATATGTCCTCCAGAAAATAATGTTCCACTTGGTTTTACTGTAGCACTTGTCAACTGTTATATTGTAGTAGTTTTTGTAAGCACCGGGCATATGTATACATTGTTGTAGCGGTTCTCCGTAGTTAGTGTAAGCACTTGGCATATGTATTTATTGCAGTAGTTGCTGTCGGTAGTTACTGTAAGCACTTGGTGTATGTATTTTGTAGCAGTTTTCTATAGTTATTGTAAGCACTTGGCATATGTATATATTATAGTAGTTGCGCCTGTTATTTATTTTACAACTACAAGAAATGCGTTGGTCTTCCTTGTAGCACCACCTCCAGTATTACTCTATGCAATGCGAATGCTTGACTGTTTCCTCTGTCCTGGAAGTCGCTTTGAATAATGAATAAATGTAAATGTAAGTTTCACCAATTACAACTAGGAGTGGCACATTACATCGCCTGGTTTAAATGCAACACCATGCTAATGTCAGAATAGAGACATGACACTCTCTCAATGAAAACACAATGGCAATGCCAATGTTGGGAGATTCTGACTCTGTTTATGTAAAAGCATTTTAAAAGTTCTGGTCATGAAGTAGTCGAGCACACATTGTGATCAGATCTGTATGTGTAAATGAAACATGGCTAGTTTGGCTACTTTTGTTGCCTTCAGTATTGCTTCTGTGTCTCAATTAATAAGCCTGATAACATCAAGTGTAAACAATCTGATTACTACAAATGGATACATGGCAATTGAATGTTAATGTCAAGCGTAAAGAGGTCCAAGTGTAATCTTTTGAGTGAGGTTTAGAACTGGGAAGAAGAAGGGACCTGAAAAAGGTTTAATTAGCAGTAAAAGCAACCTCGCTGAGGTGCATATACCGGTCATCGTGTGAGGAGATCCTTTGTCCACAGACCTCCCTGGAAGGCGTGAAAGACAGCAATCGCAAGTCTTCTAGCTGATTAAGGAAGTGTTGTTCTATTGAGAAAGAGGAACATTTAACTTAAAGCATACACACCACACAGAACACAATAAAAAAGACAAATGAATCACAACCTACAACGACTGAATGAACACAGCTGCTCCAGCCTTGACTGCACATTCTCAGAACAGAACTAGGACACAACTAGACAGAGGAGGAAGGAATGTACTGGGAGCTTACCAGTGATATTGGGGTCTTTCTTTTGTCTCCACTGGGGGACAAACACAGTGATCTCTCGATGACCTCTCCGCCAGAAAGCCTCAACAGCGATGGCAATTCCACGACAGGAAAAGATTCGATGTAGTCCATGACTGGAAAGCAACAGGCAAACTTATGACCAATGAAGGCGATCATTACTGGAAGGCAAGACAATAATGTAGTAACAGTAACAGAATAAAGGACTTTTAAATAAAGAGGACATGGGTGAAACACAAAAGGTCCTAAATGCAATTTACTCAGAAATACTTAATTACAATAGTGTACAAACAGTGCAGAATTTCAATGCAAGTGAAACACCTGTATTTTATCTATGCACAGAGGTCTCATACATACACTTCAGAGGGAACTTCCCTCAGCAAGAGAAAGTGATTTTCAACAGGAAGTGTTACTAAATCTACCACAGCTGACGTATATAGTAAAAGAACCCTGCCAATCTGGAAATATGTCAAATATACAAAAAAAATCCCATTAATTTCTCACTTGTTATATAAAACCCCCTTGTAGTATTATCCAGGGCCTATAGGGTCTCAGCTACAACTTCAGCATCATCTGCTTTCATGGCCTAATTATCTGTACACTAAGCAATGACTACAACTAGAAAACTAAAATAATGAAATTTCGTTGTGTTGAAACCAAACCGATATCCTGAATTAATATTTCACCACAGCGTATTGCATCAGTGCAACCACCTGTTGCATGACTAAAAATTGAATGAACATTCCAAGCTCACTGTTTGAGCATAATGTAATGTGCTGTTTTTAAGAACAAGAGAAATGGTCTGCCATCATTATATGGTGTTAGGACACTTTCTGTTCACAGCCACTACAGTCCTCCAGAATTTAGAGCTGGGTACTGGAAGGAAGTTTACAATACAACATGTATTGTTACAATGACAACATACTGGCTTTCAAACGTGTCCAGACTTTCACTCAAATCCAAACACAAGGGATGAGATATTTTACTGTGTCGGTCTAAAAAACCTGTCTGAAAAATACACCCTTCTACAACACACCCATTAAAGACTGAACATTACTTGGGACAAAGCAGAAAACAAACTAAAATGTAAGTGCACTATTCACACAAGCCCCCTAATTGTGCAGAAATGGTACTTGATCTTATGCCAGTTAGGCATAGATTGCAAAAGATTGCATACATTACTGTATAATGATCCTTTTAGCATTAAGCAAGCAGTAGGAGCTCTACAAAAGGCTAACGTTTACTTCCTAGCCTTCATTTTAGGTATTTGCCCAAAATACCACAAAACCACTGATTTCAAATCTCAAAGTGTGGAACCTTTAGCCATAAATAATTGCAATCAATCGATCAATCAAAAACATGTTATATTGTAAAAAAATGCACTGAAACTTTTGTCTGGATAAATGTTTATTATGGGGCGAACACGTCTGAAAACACCACGTATGCCCTATAAGGCTCTAGAACACTAACTGCTCTAGTACACTAACTGTATTTACTTTGCTCTATGGTCAGTTCCTCCAAAATGCTATGTATGGTATGGACTGAGGTGAAACACCTTACAAACAGCATTTGTATACATAATATTAAACAGATCTGCCAAATGTCAGGAATATTACACTCAGCATTAATTAAGTTTCACTTACACATACACCCAGTGTACAAGCAGAGAAATAAAAACAGCTGTTACTCTATACACACGTGGACAAAATTGTTGGTACCCTTCAGTCAATGAAAGAAAAACTCACAATGGTCACAGAAATAACT
>JBBPDA010000021.1:14770422-14802007 GCA_037974385.1 Arnoldichthys spilopterus | reverse complement strand
TTAAAGTTATTTTTGTGACCATTTTGAGTTTTTCTTTCATTGACTGAAGGGTACCAACAATTTTGTCCATGTGTGTACATGTACCATGTGTTTATTCACAACATGCTGTCATATCAATATTTTGCCCTATGATCTACAAGAATGTTTCCAGGCAACAGGCCATCCTCTGCTGATCACATACAGTTCATCTGTTTGAGCGTTTGGCATTTGGATTAGAAATATAGTCTCTTCTTCCAGATTGAGGAGAATCTGATTTAAGGCAACTCCATGATCGAGACTGCCCTGAGACATGACGTTATATAGTAAAACAAGTAGGTTATATAGTAAAATGAGGAGCATATAATTATTATATAGTTTTAAATTAATTTGTCATTAAAAGCATTATGTGCACAAATAGGAAAGCAATCTAATATTGACAATGCTTTTGAAAAAAAATTATCCAGATTATTTCTGAATATTCACAAATGTTACTTTTAATTACTAATTATAGGCAAGTTTTCTATAAGAGGCAGGACAGCTTGTCCACCCTGAGAACGTGTCTACAATACGTGTGGGCAAAGGAATGTCAAAACGATGCAGTCCTGACCTCCCACTATTATTGCTGCTGAAATATTGCAGATGTTAAATACTGTTATTATTCAAATGTTGCTCTATTGTAGGATGGCCTCTCATTAATCACAACGTAGTGGTCACAGTTCTCATAACTAAAGGGCCCTACAGGAAACCACCTAGAAAAGAGCAAAAAATACTGAAGAGAAGCATCTGAGGGGGAGAGAGCTGAGAAAGATTTGCAGTGATCTGCAAAGAGGAAGCAAGAATATGTGTGGGCAGAGTCCCCACAATCTGAGCCAACATAATTCCACCTACATATTTTGCACCTTATCTTGTCACACAAACACACGCGCGCACACGTTAAAAAATATGCCCATTCATACAACTTACTGGAACTGACTTCTTAACCTTTAAAATCTTTTACACTCAAACACACATTATGACATTATAAACCAAAGTGGTCATCACACACCTGCAACTACAGTGTGAAAACAAGCTACTCTTTTGTTTCAAATTCAGTTCTTTATGGTTCACTGCATCATAAAATTATTGCAAACAGCTGAATGTAAATTTGCCAAGAAACCTAATTTACAATGGGTTTAAATAATTTTATTTATGTGACTGGGACAATTTATTTCATTATATATTCATAACATATTTCCATGTTTTAAAGTAGATGAAGGGTTTTACTCTGGCCAAATAACTGTAAACAAAACATTGCAACTTACGCCATGGCAACATTGCTGCCATCTATGATAATGTGTCGGAGGTCTGGGCTTCCAGGTTCGTTCTGCAAGACCAATTGATATGGGGTACGTAGGGATTGCTGGAAGCGCCCCACCCCTGTCAAGGGCATGGCCTTAGGGAGTGCTGGTGGCTCAGTGCGATGCAGCGGCACCCTTCCTGATATAGTCTGGTAGGAGCAGCCTGGCCGTGCTTCTGTAGCTGGGGGGCCTTGTGATGAGCTTCGAAGCATGGTTACGGTCTCCATTCGGACAGGCCCCACTGTCTGAGAGCCTCCTCGTGACAAATAATCAAACCTGGAGTCAGATCTGAGATCCAGTGGCCCCACAGTTCTAGATTTTCTTCCAATCTCTATAACATCATCATCGTCATCTAGGACTATGGTGCCGGGTTGCCTCTTCTGGCTGAAGCCATTACTGCTGGGCACCCGGATGTTCTCTTTGGACTTGATTTCAGTTAGAGCTCGGCCTTGCACCCGGTCCTTCTCTCTAAGGCGAGCGTATGTTGAAGTGGAGGTGGAGTTAGAGCTGGTGTTGGCAGATGGAGAAAGGTCAGCTGTGGAGGTTGAGGTGTGCTGCCCTCCCTTTATGCCCTGGCTCTTCTGGCTCTCTTCTACAATGCGCTCCAGCAGCAAGAATGTGTCCTCTGTCTGGCCCGTCTCCCTTACAACCCTTTCCACCACTTCCTGCTGGTAGCCCATGGTCCTGAAGAAGTTCACCAGGCAGCGCAGATTGGTCTCTGGGCTCACGGCCTCACCCTCGTCTGAAATCTCAACTGAATCCAGCGCCAGAGTGCCCTTAGCAGGTGTTTTGGTCCGCGTCTGGCTGACGTCGCGCAGCTTCTCCCTCTCCTGATCCTCATCTCTCCTCTCTAGTGAATACTGCCTCTTGGTGTCCCTCTGTTCGCTCTCTGATGAGCGCCGCTTGTGTGTGGGCCGCCCGTTCAACACCACTGTGTCAGGTGTGGAAGTGGGCCTGGAAGTTCTGTCCTCAAAAGAAGCCCCCAGGATGCGGTTGGAGAGTTCGGTGACAGGAGTGCTGGTCTGAGACCGGTCCTGTTCCAAGTCTATAGTGCCTGCAGGCTGTGTGGGACTCTGTGCCAGCCCCAGAAGCTCCTCCTTTAGGGCACTGGGCAAAAGCAGTAGCTCCATGGTGTACTTATCTGCCCGTTCCTCCACAAAAGTCTTAAAGGTGCGCTTGACCAAGGGCTCTCGGTCAGCAGGCAAGCTGCGTTTCTCTTGGAAAAGGGCAACAAACTGCTGAACACGGCTCTGTGCCATCACCACAGCTTCAGCACACCCCAACAACCTCAGCAGGCCTGGTTTCAGCACCTGCACTTCAGCACTGGTGTCCCGTAGCAACCGGTCCAGAAAGAGGCCACGAGCACCAGCAAAGATACAGTGCATGTCCACTGGATACCTTTCCTCCTTTTGCAGCTCTGGGTCACACAGGCCTTTAACATACTCCTGCAGAGAAAACAAGCACATTACATCTGTGAGAATCAACATTTAATAAAGCTTGCTAAAACATTTGGTGTGCAAAGTTCACTTTTTTGTTTTGTACTACAGCTACAAGACTATGTAGTTAACAAGTAACACCTCTGTTTACGTGATTTCGGACACTGTATGACAGTTATAAATTAAATGGAAAACACAAAACAAAGCTTCAAAGCTTGAACACTAACACCGCTTATCTTCATGTCCATTTTTGTAGATAACAGTAGATCATACAACACCAGAAAACACATATGTGAGCCCTTTATTAACAACTTCTTGTAGTCATTTCCACAATTTAAGTAAACAAAAAACATACTAGCCACATGGAAAAAGTAAGTACACCACTGCATTAATCACATTTTTAAGTCCACAAAAATAAAGATACAGTGCCTTTGATTAGAACCTCCTATATATGAAATCTATCTGATTTCAACCGGAAATCTAGTGTCTAGTGTTCTCTTTGCCGTTAAAGTGTGTGGTGTTATCATGCCAAGATCTAAAAATAAACCTTTTTAAGGCCTTCAGTAAAACGACTGTAGATGTCTGGAAATCTGACAAGGAATTTAAAAAGTAAAAAAATTATTTCACTTTTATGGAAATTTATCTACAAGTGATGAAGATTCAAGAGCATTAACATTTTATACGAAAAGTGCATATGTCAACAATCAGAAAGAGATTGGACAAACTGTACCGGCATTCTAGACATAAAGGGAAAATCTCTGCCCTCCAAGACGAAAATTAGCTGAAAACAACAGCTTGCCAATAATGTAAGTTTTGTAATCATGTAGACAGGGTTGTTTGACCACAGTAACAGTACACGTATGGTATAGACCAAAAAGAGCTTTTCAGAATGAGCACCTCGATCCAACTGAGCATGGTGGTGGAAATGTTATAATTTGGGTTGCTTTGCTGCCTCAGGGACTGGGCAGCTTGCAACCATTGATTCAGCGATGAATTCTGCATTTCTTCAGAAGCTAAAGTTGAACCAAAGGTGGAACTTACAACAGGATATTGGCCCTAAGCGTACTAGCACATTCACAATGGAAGGCTTGAAAACAAGAAAGGAGAGTTTTAAAAAAAATCAGTGAAATGTGAAATAGGATTTTAAAAAGGCAGTACATGCAAGAAACCCCTTAAACATTTTGAACTGAACTGCAGGAATTTTGCATGGAAGAGTTAACATTTCAGCAAGTCAATGTAAGAGACTGGAGGACAATCGTGCAAAACAAGAGCATACAAGTTATTTCTGCTAAAGGGGGAAGTACTAGCTTATGAGGTCAACGGTGTACTTACTTTTTCCACAGAATATTTTATTTGTTTATATTATTGCTGAATAAATGAAAATATACATTTCATGTATATCTGTTCAAGTACATCATTTTACAGTAAACGAACATTCACAGAAAACTGAAAACTTAAACTCAGGGAAAAATAAAGGGATGTTGCAACTAGAATAATGGTTGACGTATTACTGAGAACTCATTTACACCTAACTCTAATTCTAGAACACATGCAATGAAAATATTCCCACTAATGAACACAATAAGACCTTAACATTTACCTGTACACATGGAACTGTAAAATATACACAATTATAAACTAAATCATGAGTAATGTACTGCACTACTTTCCATCAACGAAACTGGATAGACCACATTAATAACTAACAATGAAGATGAATAACAATATTCATAACTGTGCCATCAAGCTTAAACAGCATACTGCATATTAATGGAATATGTTAATTGTATCCACCAAACCTGAAGTGACCTACAACTAACAGAAGAATATGAACTGAACTTGACAAACAACAGCCACCTTGTTACGTTACGGAAGATCAAAAGCTTATGCTTGGGTTGGTGAAGATCGTTGCATGCTGTTGTGTTTGTTCAGCTAGAAAGGCAGTCAATAATAAAAACACCTACAGCTAAACATATATGAAACTACTTAACAGCTGACTCAACAAGCTGGTATGTGGTCCTGTGATGGAGTGACTTGCTTTCCTCTCCTTCTCTGCTACAAATGCAAGCATCGTCATGACACAGGAACCCCCTCGGGTAGACCACAGCAACAGAATGGGGCTGTAATATTTTTTTCTCCTTCCGTTGGCTTTGAATGAACTGATGAGCAGTCTATTTACCGTACATTATGGGCACAGATTACCAGTAAAGACAGCAGGCTGAAACTCACAACTCTTTAAGGCAGTGGAAACTGAAAATGAAGCACCCTTGGGGGGTCCCCACTCTGACTGAGCTGAGAGAAGGTGCTTGTCAGCCATGTGAGAAAGCTGAGGTCATCATGGGAGATGTGATGTGTCACTACTCCAAACAGGTGTGTTGCAAGGTTAAAATCCACATGAAAAAAAATCCATAATCACAGGTACATACTGACTTTGCCTATGATTCATGAGCAGGTCACTGTAGCATTAAAAGTATGTAATTATGCAGAAACAGCTACTGCAGTCTAGTCAAACTGAAATCTTCAGCTTGTTCACTTTGTCGTGTGTGAGTAATATGATAATTACTGTTCCTGAAGATCTGAACAGGCTGCTGACATGTCATTACATACATTTGTGTATACTGAGACTATAAAATGACTGCACTGGAGCTAATTTTGTACAGTCACTGTACTAAGTTCTTGCTCAAAGAGGATGTTCTTGATGAGACTAAACAAAACTCAAGAGCTCTGGGCTTTCCACTGTGGTGCTTGTCGATGTGTGGATATTCCACATTTACTGGCACCAGCACTTCTTCCTTCCTCTTTACAGATCAACGTAAACAACAGCATGTCAGGAGCATGTGGGTAATTAAATACACACCAGAGTTTGGAAGGTTAGGGCTCGTCACGTTTAAAGCTTCTTTAACTACAGCCTTTTACTGTGGTGACGGGAAACTCGGGGGAGGAAAACCAAAAAGAGAGCCGTTTCTCTGTGTGAAAGGTGATCTCCGACTGTGTTGCGTTAAGACATTGTGAAACCAGCATGGCTATGGTTTATATAACGAGAACGACGATGATACGTCTGTCCGAATTCTCAATAAGACTTAAAAACAGCCTAACAACAACAACAGCAATAGCAACAACAACAACAACAGCAGCAGCAGCAGCAGCAGCAGCAGCAGCAGCAGCAGCAGCAGCAGCGACAACTTCTCTAGTCGTGAAGCACCAGCTAACTTTCAACCAAAATAAGGAATACCTCCTCTAATGTTGCTATCTTCAGGGACAAGGACCTTATGTATTTATTTAAAACACAAACACCCTGTCTTAAACTGACAAATATTGCAGCCTTAGCTTCAGCTAACAGTTCCTCGATAAGCTAGCTAGCATTAGCAATGATATGTTAACTACACATTTTGCATTATAACACTAAACTAAAGCCTAAAGTTAACCAACATATCCCGGTTAAGCTTAATTTTGTTTTACCTTGGCTTTAGCTACGTCTTCTTTCTTCCCCTTCAGCTGAAGCCAGATTTGTCTCGATGCTTTACTCCCGTGGGCTCCACTGTGGTCCAGCAGGCCGATAATTGTAAACGCTACTTGAAAAACTTGCTCGACTCGAGGCTTCGTGCATTTTAACTCGGTCTCCTTGTCCTCGTGCACTGCAAACTCGTCCACGGTCTGCGGCTGCGGCTCTGCTGTGTATCTACAGGCGGCAGGAGGGTAGCTGGTGGCCGGCGGAGCCGCGTAGCTAACCTCGGTGATTCGCTTCATGTCTGGGAGGGGCCGCGCTGTTGACATGATTTCCTTCGAATCTTGACTTGTTACGTCCACGCTGTTCACGGTGACGCTACACACAACAACTGCTATAGTACGACTCGCTTCCCCCCTTCATGGTTTAATCGCTGTTTACCCTTGCCTCGACAGGACCGCAGCAGTTGTGTGTCGCGTACTGTCTGCAACTTTTGGTCAGAGCTAGTGCTGCATCTGACAACCCTCGCACCCGGAAACCCCCGGTGATGTCATCAGTATACGACAAGCTTCATTTCATACGCGCGCAGGAAAAGAATCCTTTTCCCAGCTTCCATCAACACTGCTTGCTTGGTCCATTGTCTATGACCATAAGCTGTCACTTCACACATGTTAGATGGAATAATTCTCTATAAAACTGCTTTTCTAGTGACATTATTGGTGACCACACTGTTTTCTATTCAAATATACTTGACCTGTATCTCCATAAGGACATCCTGTATTTTTGGGGGTGGGGGTAAGGGGGATATGTGGTGTTACCCTTTGCTTCCAAAGGTGCATGATTTTTTTAAATTATAAAATAAAAAGGGTAGGGCAGTACCATTTAAGTGAACCAAATTAGGATAATTATTATTATCAACTGTATAATTTAAAAAGGATAGACTACACTCTCTGATGTAAGCACACGTTTTGTCCCCTGGGTCCTCTTTTGTTGAAACTGTTGCTTGTTTTATAATGTGTTTGTATGTATAGTCTGTCTGAACGTCACTATTTTTCTTTTGCAAGTTATATATATATAACTTTTAGTTGTTTCACTGACAGTTGTTTGTTTGTATGTAAAGCACTCTGAGCTGCATTTTAAAGGCCTTGTTAGCACAGGCATACAAGGGTTCATCTTCAGTACTCAATGTCACACATTCATGGATTTTCTGACTGGAAGGATAGTTCTGCTGAGTCCACCGATTTCCCAGAAAATAAGACCAAATTGTTCTGATGACTTCAAAGGATCTTACAAAAAGGGAACAATAGGACCTTCAGTGACGTATAGACAGAAATGCAGCCTACACTCTGAGACACATTCACAAAAAGAGCGCTTGTTCAAATAAATACACATACGTCACTGCTGCCCTCTAGAGGAGAAGCTAGAACAGTTTAATCTGAAAAATATGATCGAAATAAACATAGAACAATCTAATGCCTTGGGAACCAAAGCTAAAACTGTGCAGGGAACTGAGTCCCCAGGACTAGGTGTGAAAACCACTGGAGCAGTTTATTGGTTAAGTATGGCAGAACTGAAAGCACACACTGTTTATACACTCAGCAACAGCATCAGCACAATGTCATATTTACTGAATGTATTTGAATGTATCTTTTATTATGTTTTACTTATCGTGTTCTACGCAAAAATCTAGACAGCACCCTCCACAAATAAGGCAGTTTTAACTAAAAATGAACTGTGGATTGATAATTGGTGATGAGGTTGGCAGAACCACATGCATATGTTGTTTTAGCTTTTACAGTCAGTTTATTAAAGAGTAAGATAAGGAAAATAGTTAAATATCTTTCTAAAAATGACTACAGCAGTGAAGGGGTACTGACAGGCATCAGCCAAGATGACAGGCAAACACATATGCAGCCTTGTTTAAGCAGTGTCAGATATTCATCAGAGGTGTCAAACTCTGGCCCTGAAGGACTGGTGTCCAACAGCTTATTAGTTGGCCTCCTATAATACACTCACTAAAACTGGCAATTAGCAGGTAAGTTGAACAGGGTGTGTTTGAATAAGATTATTATTGTATAGGTAAGTTGTGGCCTAGTTAGAACATTGCACTTGGGACCTGAAGGTCGCAGGTTCAAGTCCCGGGCACTACTGAGGTACCCTTGAGTGAGGTACTGTTCCTCTACACTGCTCTAAGTCTTGGAAGTCGCTTTGGATAAAAGCGTCAACCAAATTAATAAATGTAAGTGTAATTATCATCAAACTGTGCTGGACACTGGTCCTCCAGGTCTGGAATTAGACACTTCTGATAGAGATATACCTTGGGTTAGAGAAAGGGATAATATAAATAAATTATTATATCCTTTCTATTCATTGTATTTGTTTTTGAGGAGTGTGTATGTGTGTGTGAGAGAGAGTGAGAGAGGAGGGAAAAATACAGAGAAAGTGTACTTCCAAAAGTATTTATATTCACATATACAAAATTATATATAAGCAAACAATAACCCAAACATTTTAACACATACATTAAAACTTTTTCCATTTTGGCTTAGTAGTATATATTTTTTTACTGATATGCATTTGGCAGGATGCTAAGAAACCATAACTTCTGGTTACATCTGCACATCTGAACGAAAAAGAAACATTAACAACAAGTTTTTCTTAAAAAATATAAAAAAAAGAAAAATATTCTTCAGTTCTAATGCAAATATTTATTTCCACAAAAATACTACAAAGTCTTTTTACACAATTATATTCCACACCTGGCTGTTTGTCTGACCCTGGGGTTGGTGGGTTGGGGTGGTTAAAAATCCTCACCTCCTTCACCACTTTTTGCTGTATTTTTTTCCCTGAACCTCATTCCCCTTTTCTTTCTTTCTGTCCATTCAGTCTTTAAATTTTCTCCACAGCTGCCTCACTTACAACTCCCCAATGTACTCAAGCTGAATTTAGGATTCAGGACAAGTGCCAAGACAAGGCAAAACAAGTGTCTCAGAGGCAAAAAGAGAAATTCCAACACCATTGCTAAAATGTTTCACTCATAAACAGTAGAAGACACAAGTTTATTTTCCTGCCCTAGTGTTGATAAGCTTTTTGACTTGATCTCTCAGATCAGTGATGGCTGGCTTCTTGGGTTATCTTTGTGTTACCTGGGCAGTAGTGGCCTAGTGGTTAGGACATTGTGCTTGGGACCTGAAGGTCACAGGTTTAAGTCCTGGCCCGGACACTACTGAGGTACCCTTGAGCAAGGTACCGTCCCATTACACTGCTCCACATCTTGGAAGTCGCTTTGGATAAAAGTGTCAACCAAATGAATAAATGGCAATTTAATTGTACTTGCCCCAGCACTGGGCAAGACTAGTTTGGACCTCTGTTGTCTTAGTTTTGGCCTTATCAGGGTTGTCACTAGTGGTAGTGTTGAGTGTAGTGTAAGGTAAAAAATTTTAAAAATTGTAAAAATTTTATTGTATTCTCTGCATTTTAATTTTATGCATGAAAATAAAACTTTGAATTCCAGTGAAAGCAAATGAAGTGATAAAACGTGAGGTTCTGGTTTTCCTGCAATATGTACGATTCAAGATTCAAGATGTCTGTCACATACACAGTTATACTAGTTTAACTTTTATTATGACACTGTACTCCATGTCAAATGTGGTACAGTCCCACATTAACTTTGTTTAACAAGCACCTGATTCATCTTAAATAGGTTTTAGATGATTTGAAAGCCAAAAATGTGCTTTTCTCCAAGAACACTAGAGAGTGGATCCTTAGCAATCTTGATATGATTTCACGCTCCACTTTTCTTTCTGTATATCCTCTTACATTGTACAAAACAATATTTTTGCTGTGTTTGGAATGATTCACTTTTAAACTCATGCACTATTAAATATATATAATTTGCTATACAGTGAATGAAGGGGAGATTCACTGTAGAATGACTAAAAGATGTATCATTTGGTACCAACCCTACAGCATACACTGCACACTAGACTGTATTTCTGGATGTACTGTATGTAATGTTGGGACCTTAAAACAGCATTTACTTACTTACAAAAACATGTTATAGTAATATATAAGAAATATGTAATATATAAGAAACTGTAAAATGTAATTCAGTTCTACATCCATAGATCAAGCATCCATATGTGTTGTGATGGTGCTCATAATTATAAGTTTCATTCATTTCTATGAATATTTACAGGTTTTCCACCACATGCCCTGCAAAAGTAATTTTCTATTAGGGTAGCTGAATATGGAGCAGTAAGGTAGATATAAAGGAGTGAACCTGAAGTAAATATACAGGTTTCTACACATCATTAATATGTTATATTATGTATTATAATCGCATAAACTTTATGCACACAAGCATTCCAACAATAAAGAATATTCACATTTTATTTATTCTCACATTTCTGTCTTCTTAGAATGTTATTCAATTTTGTTATTCGAGTTAAAACATCGAAGCAAACTTTACTGTCAGCTATAGGCAGTGATACAGTAATATATGTCTATACATAATCAAACATAAGCTGCACTCTTCTCTTTAGCAGCACCCTTTAACACTCATCAATTGTTTCAAGGTTTCTTGAATGATGCATTATAAATTACACACTAAATACATTCATCTGGCAACTGTGCCAGCAAACTAAACTACTTTGGATAAAATAGGATGTGGTGGTACAGAAGCAACATAAACGTAGAACCAATCAGTGTATAGCTATGTCATTAAGTCACGCCACTGAACGGCTGAGAAAACCTTGCTGAGCTCGGTTTGAAAGCATTCCGTTTCAAAATGAGATTGTGCACAAATGACACTGGAACAGTCTCTGGGCCCTGCAGTGGAAAAAATAGGCAAATGCCTGTATGTCATTGTAAGGCTGTTCTCTTGTGTTTAGCTTGCGTTTGTTTTTCATTATACTCAGTGTTTACTTTGCTTAGTGTTTCAGTCTTTTAATAACTTATGCATACTTCCCACCTCTATACCTTTGTACCTCTTTGTCCTTTGTGACATGGACATCCTCCTGACAGGTTTCACAAACCTCCAGAACAACAAAAAGTTCAGTATTGTTTTATATTTTATATATATATATATATATATATAACTTTAAGTGGGAATAAGTCAGCTCAAACAAAAGCAAGAAAATCTTAGTCTACACAGGCTCAAATCTTTTAAAGTGTCAGCATTCAAAAAGCATGGGCTCCACTTAAACTTAAATCAAATCCCGTCAAATACAGTCAGAAACTGTGATATGGTATATGATTTGGAAATACACCCATCAGCCATAACATTAACACCACCTGCCTAATATTGAGTAGGTCCCCCTTATGCTGATAAAACAGATTTGATTGTAGCGCACTTTGACCCCTGACCCCTTTCTATCAGAGTAAGCATTCATTTTTTAAACCACAGTAGCTCTTCTGTGGGATCAGTGAGCCTTGGATGTCCATGATTCTGTCATTGATTCCCCAGTTGTCCTTCCTTAGATTACGTTTGGTTGTTACTAACACAACTATTACATACCTGGAACACTCCACAAGAACTGCTGTTTTGGAGATTCTCTGACTTAGTCTAAGTGGCTTAGATCCTTATGCTCACCCATTTTTGCTGCTTCCAGCACATCAACTATAAGAACAGGCTGTGTAATATATGCGTAATATATTCCGCCCACCTTCTGACAGGTGCCATTGTATTGAGAAAAACAATGTTGTTCATTTCAATGCACTTTTAATACAGTGGCTGATTGATGGATAGGTAGTTAATGTTCCACCCATACTTTGAACATAAGGCCAAACTGGCAGATGACAGTGTCTTGTTTGTTTTGTTTACAAGTGAAGCCAATAATTCCACAGAAGAAGCTTGTGTTAGTGCTGTACACACACTTGTTTTTGTAAATTCAGTAGAGGTGTATGTCTCCATTTGGTATTCCATTACAAATAGACCCAATACTGATTTCCACATTGAATGAACCCATGTTACTTGTACTGTTTTTTTTCTGGTTAGACTGAAAAAATGAAGGAAAGTGTGTATTGGATTTTCATGAGGGAGGGATTGCAGAAGAGTGGGAACAAAGGCCCAGACATTTGTAAAGCTTGGGGCCTTGAGATGGTTCATTGCATGAAGTGCAGAGACAGGCTATTCATAGTGCCAGAATCTCATCTACTGAAGGTCATATCAGAGCACCTTTAAAGTCTACCTCAAGAGAAACTACGCATTTTTAGCCAACATAAAGGCTATGCTGTCACAATAACACACAAACACACACACACACACAGCCACCCACCCACCCACCCACACATGTTTGTATGTGGAAAAGTGTCCTAGAAACTTTTGTCCACTTTTCTGTCTTTCTTTAAAGGTTTTAGTTGCTAAAAGGGCCCAGCAGAGTGTCACCTAAGCTTTGTTTTGTAGGTTTGTGTACAAAATAGTACAATTTCACCTCATCAGGTGGATATATGTAAATGTTGTTTTTAGTGACCAACACCAAAATCAAAACAGACTGCTTTAAGATGCTTGGTTTTCATATATGGACTGTATGGACTGGAATATTAGAATAACGCAGGGATTTACAGCTCTCAGACCTTCCTGAACAGGATGTTAAAGTAGCCTTACCAGACCAAAATCACTTTTAGTTGACTTTTAACTGTTTAAACTACAGGCTTCATTCAGTTACTCAGACTTAACTTCTTTATTTGAATCATTACATTCCTTACAATGTAATAAAACACTCAAACCATTAATGATGAGTTTCTGGATTATATGACTGACTTGCTTAATCTGAACAGCCACAGGACAAGGATGAATCAGGAACACACAATAAATTCAGTATTTTATTAGAATATTCCATTACATATTGCAACCATATTTAGTATCAGTATTACAGAGCCCAATGTTACAATAATGATTCACCAACAATATACTGACTTAGACTTATAATTACTGTAGTAATTGTACAGTAACTGCAAAACAACTGATAATCAGTTAAATATTAATGAGAGTTAGGCCCACCTACAAACCCCTGGATTTCCCCTGGAGTTTAAAAGATTTCCCCTGGGAAGATTTAGCCTAACTTTGACATGACTGACAAATTACTGCTAAACACTTGCAGAAAACAATGTATAATGTATCCATTCCAACAAAGACACAGAGCAGAAAAGTCTCTATGATGTGCCTAACAACATATCTGTCCTTCCAATGACCATTAGATGGTGCTCTCACTCTCTCTGTGTGAATCTTCTCTCCCTTCGCTCTGTCTCTCAGTTTCATTGTGGGTATTGAGCGAAATGTAATTCTCAGATCAATATGTTTCATTATTAGGAGGCCAGACGTACAGAACAGGGGAATTCAGTCTTTATTGAAGTTCACTGAGAGGAGATGTAGTGATGAACAGTACAGGGCAGTGGAGCGCATGTCCACTGAGACACATGACTGTAAAATGCATGTTATGTGGCCTTTTTGCTACATCCTCAAAGCCAGACTCTAATATGCTTAAAATGAATGGAGGTAGTATGATGGCACCCCCTACAGGTGGAGGCTGTTAATGAAACATGCAGTAATTGAACAGAATGTTTAACACTATCTGCTACATTCCGCTATCCTGCCTATCTACTTGCACAAGCTCTCACACACAAACACACACCAACACAGTCTGTTTTTGTGTCTTCGCTCCTCTTCTTCAGCACCACACGAATCACATATGCCTGCCTGTAGCAATCAATTAGAGTTTACACATCAACTCTCCTGCTTTTCGCTCTCCTCTCCTGTAATGCCACCATTTGTCTTCAATTTCATGTTCCAAAAATGGTCCCAAACCGTGACTGTTGCTGGGTTTTGAACATAATGTCTTTAGTAACTCAAACCCTGAAATGTGTGTGTTGAATGTCAAACTCATAAAGCAGTTTTGCCATGTATTATAAGGGCTTCACACACACACGTTGGTTCCTACAGTTTCCTTTGGAACAGAAAAATTGTTATTCAATTGTTATGACCGATCAAAGCTTACAGATAATGAAACGTGGGCCTAATTTACATTTACAGATCATGTAATGTAGGCTTAATGTGAGGGACTATACACTCAGTTTCTCATTCTAATCTCTTTTCATTACTTCCCAATTACTTTCCCAGGCGATGTATTAAAAGGCAAGTTACATTTAGCCATCTCTTTAATTGGCCCCTTCTTTGTTGGGAGGAGGGGTATATTATTTTTATGGACAATGTTTTGATATCACTGTATCTTACTTTGCTATCACTGTATGTGATTATGCACATTGTATAGAAAGGTGCAATTCTATTTTTTGCATTTTTTATTCATTTGTAATTGTGCATTTATATATGTGCTGTGTTATTACCCACTTTTCCACACTGTGTGGCTTCTCTCTCTCTCTCTCTCTCTCTCTCTCTCTCTCTCTGTTTCCCTCTGTCTGTCTCTTTCTCTCTCTCTGACTATATCTAAGTCTGGGGGGTGGGGGGAGGCTGCAGCTGCAGGGAGCAGAGCTGTCCTGACCTGGGACACATGCTTCACTTTAGCTCAGATTGGTTGGGCTCAGGACACAGCTGTACAGAGCCCATGCCATTGGCTAATTCAGTGCATTGGAATAACAGTGCTAAAAGCAAAGGTAAACATGGACAGGCACAATAGATGATATTATATATATATAAACACACCAATCAGCCATAACATTAACACCACAGCCTTGCCTATCTATAATTTTATTAAAATAACACCTGTCAGGGGAGTGGGATATATTATGCAGCAAGTGGACAGTCAGTTCCTAAAGATGCAAAAGTAAGGGCTTTATTGTGATGGCTGGATGAGTCAGAGCATCTCTAAAACGGTAGGTCTTGTGGAGTGTCCTAGGTATGTAGAAGTAAGTTACCAAAACTGATCCAAGGAAGAACAACTGATGGACTGGTCACAGACATCCAAGGCTCACTGATGCATGTGGGAGAAAAAACTAGCTCCCAAAGATGTAGCTACATCCCAAATTTCCAAAATAAAATAAACACTGTCTGTAATATGTTAATTTTCATAAACCTTTATTTAATAAACAATATAAAAATATATCTATCTATAGATCCATCCTCCTCAGGCACTTGCTCAGTTACACAGATAGATCCTCGAAGGAGTTCTTTTGCCCTCCCACTGAACTGAAGTGTCAAGCAAACAATAATTGTGCTTTTTATGGCCATTCTTACAGATAAGGAAAGCTTGTAGGCTGGCTCGTGTTCCACGAATTTTACTTCACTAACTCCAATCTGTCATAGGTGCATGCATCATCAAAGTGCTGGAAAAGCCACACATAGAGCACTGATAATCTCTTTGCATTAAGTTTATTTTGCACAACAACCAGACATAAAGAAAGGGGAGCTAATAACTTGCTAAACCTTTTTTTGTTGTTGTAAGAAAAACAAAACATGGTGCTCTGCCGGGCTCTGTGGAGCTCTGAAATAGAGTTATAACTCACTAGTTCATAGTAACGAGACATCATAGTGAGTAACATTATAGCCTGGTGTGCGAGAGACTGTAGTTTGAATTCCTGCTGTGGTAGTAATTTGTTGTTGTTTGTGAAGAGATGAAGATTTGGTTGCCTCTAAAACATGATAACTTTCTCTCTTGATAAGAGTGTTTTCCATATGCTGCAAATTTAATGAAGTTTTATTCAGATCCATGTTGCCTTTTTTCCTTGAGCCTCTGCCCCTCAAAATGTCTGCATGTTGACAATGATTTGTTGTATAGGACAGGATTACATAGTGAACCCACCTGCCGCTGTTTGTGGGGTAAAAAGTGTGATCAGGCTGGAAAGTGATGTTATGTAGAGAAATCCTACTTTGGTCTCGCATCTCCCCCAAGAGCTGTGATTCTCTCTGTACGAATTTTTCAGCAGTTTGGCCCTGACCTCAGGGGGGCACTCCTCACAACACTGCACATGACAGGGAACAGATCTGATTACCTCAGAATGAGGCCACACACACACATGCACATCTCTAATGGGAGAAAAATCTCATCTGCTTCTCTGATCTGTCTGAGATGGAGTACACACTACAGAGATGAACTTATCAGAACATGAGTTACCTATGAGACAGAGAAGTGTTAGAGGGTGTGTGTGACATCCCATATGTGTCTTCCGGTGAATGTCTATGTGAATGTGTGTATATCCGTTTGTGTGGGACTCAAGTGATGGACAGCCCACTAAGTCCCGCTCAGAGCGCCCATCCCGTGGAGAGGGGAATAAATATAACACCACATAAAAAGCAGATCATGAATAATAAAACAGCCATAAATTCCATAATCTGGCTGGATGATTTATGAATTTACAGTGCGAGATGGCCCAAGCCACACTGTAAATATTCATGTGACAAGCGCTAAGCTCTGTTTAATTGTGATTAATGGTAATGCATCGGAGCGGGCCTCATAACTGCCAGCCTTTATTACAGGCAGCTGGCTGAATGCAAATGTTATTCCGTGTAAGATTAGGGAGACAAATTGGGCCTTTCCGTCGGCCTCTGGCTCTGTAGGACAGGCGCTGCGCTCATAAGATTTTACGCCTCAGCATGGGTTCTAGCCAGACCTTGCTGGCCAGGAAATTCTGTAAGAGCCCTGTTGACAGAGGCAGCGGACACAGATAAATCGCCAGGCTGCTATTGATAAATGTTCATTATCAGACAGGAGATGAGTGTCCCCCATCACACCTGAATCAAATGGTGTATTAGGGAGCTTCAGACTGTAGCAGTCACATGGCTTAAAAACATTCAAATTTCAAGAGTTTAAAGTAGCTGAGTTGCTTCTAACTTCTTGAAGATTTGGTTCTGGAGAAGTCTGTTAAGAGATGTGTGGAATAAGAGGCTAAATAAGACTCCTAATGTTGAGTCACCCTTGAAATTTTGCGTCTGGGAAGCCTGCTGTATGAGGGTTCTAATTAAAACAACCTTTTAGATGATACTTATGTAACTTTTCAGATACTACTTCCTTTTTTCTGTGCTCTAATGTGGTGTCATCTCGTACATTATCTATATTTCCTGAGACTTTTCTATTATCTTTTATGTTGAAGCAAGCGATGTCTGGATGAGCTATGGTCAATTTGCCTTTTTGTCTTATGGCCATTGTGTGCCTTTCAAGGGTTCACTTTCCTAAGGATGACTCAGCCTCATTGTCAAGGACGAGCAGGAAGGACCTTATCTATTGAAAGTGTTCTTTCTGTTCATCAGCAGTATTGACCATGAGAACTTGTAGGATAGGTAAGTAAAAAAAATCTCTAATGCACTAATGATTAAAGAAGACATGAATTAAGAGTAGTGATTGGTTCTGACCAAGCAATTCATAATGACGCTCCTCTGAAAAGTGTGGGTACATACGTAAATATGCTTACATATTTAAAGCCTTTATTTTTCTTAGTAGATTCTTTAAGACTCAACCAGGGTTCATACAGTGTCAGCGCAGTGACGGTACTATTCATAATTACAAGGTCACTGGTTTAAAGAAGCTGGAGTTGTTCTCTCTCCTCCCTCTTTCTTGCTCATACTCATAACGTCAGAGCTACTTCTTCTTACAGCTAAACCACTTCTTTTGAAAATATTGCCCACATGAAATCCCTTTCACCTTGTTTGTGTCTTACCCTCCAGTCTTCTTTTCTGTACTTATCTGTTATGACACACAGTCGAAGTCCAAGAGACAGTGAGCAAATATGAAACCCAGAATCCAACAGAGCCTGGTGAAGTTCTGCTGAATCCCACAGGGACATTTTGACAAAGAGTTTAGTTATAAGCTCCCACTGGAGTAAAAAAAAAAAATATTTTACACACACACACACACACACACACACACACACACAAACAAACACACACACACACAAACATGCACAGATGCACGCACACATGCGCACGCACATACGCACACACTCACACGCACACGCACACACACACACACACACACACAAGCACACATAATAAACATCTACTCTTTCATTCCTAATAATTGGATTTCACCGTATGAGTTGTAACCATAGCCACTAAAGTCACCGACTATTGCTTAAGGCCAAGCAATCCAGCAAAGACAAGACACCAGCTGGTATCCTGAAAATATAAAACTTACCATATTCCTGGACAGATGCAGTAACAGAAGCAGAAACTCTGTCACAGCATTAACTAAACACTCTAGTTCCATCATCCATGATTTTTCTTATTGCATTGCACAATGCAGTTATAGGTCACATAAGTTTTTAACACTGCCCCTGAATCACCAGATTAGTCACTTCTGATTCTGCTCAGTGCTCTTTTATGTCTGATTATAGGTCGGTCTACTGAATATAACAAAAGCTAGCAAGCTAATCACTAAAAACCAACTCAACACGGCAAATTTAGTGACCTAATCAAATTACATTAAGTCAAGTTCAAAGAACGTATGATTCACATACATATTTTAGGACAAGTTTGCAGGAATATGCCCATTTTAACAACATTTCTGGGGATACCATGGGGGAGTGTATTCCAGAGGTAACTGCAGAACCTCCTAGTACACCTTTGGTGTTGCTAGGGAGTTTGGTGAGTATGATATATGGTCTCACTCATAATCTTGAAAGTATCAGTGCTTAAGGTTTTAATGTGGAGGTGAAGAGCCTGTAGTAAGTGCTGAAGGGGAGGCAATAGAGTTAGTGGCAGCTGTTTGTCCCACTAAGGGCTCAGATGTCCACCGGAGGGCCTGGGACTCGAGGCGGAGGCTCTGCAGGGGCTGAATCAGCAGACATGCTCGTTGGACTCAGGCACACATTTAGGCCTAGCTCCCTAATTGGTGGCAGTGCAGGGACTGGCACACAGCCTGGGGGAGAGAGGAAGGGGGAGGGCAGTGTGTGCCTGCGTGCTTCTCCTGCCAATTGCAGTGGTTAGAGGAAGACGGAGGGAGGGGGAGAGACGGCAAGGAACCATCAGGCAGAGGAATCACCAATAATGTGACACGTCACACTAGCTTTTCTTTGCTCACTGAAAAATATGGTGCACTGCATTTACAGGATTGTACATTTTACAGTATGTGAATTATGGCTTTTTTATTCACATGGTAATGCATTAAGTATACATTTAGCATGCATATTAGTTCTCTTTGGTTTTCTTTGCTTTCCTTCATGCTTTATCTTACTCTTTGTTACCTCTTCCTGTCCTGCTGTAGGCACCGAGGTGCGGGCGCTCTTCGGGGGGTGAGCTGCAGGTGACAGTGAAACAGACAATGGTGCAAATGAATGAAAAAAGTGACATCAGCTTGATAATTTCCCAACGTCACACCATCAATCACACACCGGCTGACTTCAGAGCTCTAGCAGGGAGATATATTGGGAAGGGTAAGAGTGAAGATCTCTCGTCTTAATCATTCAGTGTCAGATGAGAAAGATGATATCATTAACCAGTCTCTATTAGGCCTTTACATAGAAATAACAATGGCCTAAAAAAACCCACTGGACTAGCAATCATGATGAGCAGTGCTTGATGGCGTGCTGCGGTGGAGTGATAAAAACAGAAGAGTGGCAGGGGAATCTGTCTCACATGCTGAGCACAGCTGCTGCAGACCACTCAAATTCACTCACTGCAAACCCACATGTCCACCCCAAAAAACCCTGCACCCCTCTTCCCTTCAGCCTACCCCACACCACCCCCTCCTAGTCCAGCTCAGCAGGGGAGAACAGCCACTGAAGCCAATTAGCAGAAGCACTACAGAGTGCTTTTACTCAAGGGCTGATGGGCTCATTAAGCATTAAGAATTCATGACATTTAACTCGTCAACATGGCGGGCAGGAAGAGCTGAGTGTGGAAGGCGGCAATTGGAAACAAGATAGGGGGAGGTGGTTCCCCCCCAGTAATCAACAAAAATAGACCTTGCTCTCTGTGCATTTACAGAACAAGGGCATAAACAGTGGCGTACATGCAAGTTTTGTGTGTGTGAGTTTTGTTAGCGGTGAGATCTATGCTGTGCAAAAGTGTGTCATTTCTCACTGGTTGCTATAAAACGTGACAGCAGCTGTGACAACACACTTGTGCACATACACACGCAATTAACTTAATTGACTGATTATTGACTAGTCATTAACAGTTAATGAATGCTCATGAAAACCTAGGCAATAAACCTTTTATTGACCTCTGGGGCATGCCAAATGGAAAAATGGCAGTTTTAGTGGATGGTGGAGGAATTTTGATGTTGACCTTTCCATGTAGAGATACTCTACATATATCAATGCATGTTTATGCCTATAAAAATATGTGTCACATAAACACTTCAGCACTGACGAACCATTTTATTAGGTAAATGTACCTAGTATGCAAACTTCTTATCCGTTTTATCAGCTCCACTTATTAAAAAAAGTAAAAAGTAAAAAAAAAAATGCAAAAAACTCCAAAAACCAAATTAGCCCATGTAGTATTTTTAGTAAGAAAATATCACAATCTTCTGGTTCTGTTCTTGAACAAAATATATCAATTAATGGACTTTTAATGATCCGTGTCTATTGATGTCTATTACCAAAAAACTTTCAAAGCTTTGGATTTTTATTTTTCATATTTACAAACTTTCAAGAATTTCAATTACGAATGGCAACTGCTCTATTTTATTTGAGACTTTTTGTCAAAACAGACAAAGGTCTGACATCTTTTTGAGTTTGACTCTATTATTCTTTTAGAACACCCACCTTTCAATGTCCAGTGAACCAATGAATCAGAGTATAATTTATGTCATATTCATATACTGTGAAATCAGCTCAACGCTTCCACATTACATGATGTGCATGTCCACATCAACATGGTATAGTTGCTGGTACAGTAAACCAACACTGTCTGGTGCTGCAGGAGGAAGTATGTTATGGTCACTCTATCCACTCAGTTCAAGAGTAACAAGATCTAAAATGACAAAAAAAAAGATTCTTGGTGGGTCTGTATTAAATGTGTCCCCCTCTGAATTCTTGGTTCTTCTTGTTTTATTGTCTCACCAACCCTAAACCAGAGATTAAAGCATAAGAGAGTTCATGAAACCTTTTGTCATTTTGTCATGAAGATTCACTGGGAGTGTGGGTTCATTCGGACACCTTCGCTTTTTAAACAGCTATGGTTTAATGCTAACCCTCATTAGAACATCACTGTGTTTGTTAACGTCAAGATAAAAGTTTTGTTCGGGTTTAATGCTCCTTATGGCAGCTGTAGACTTTCAATTTTGTAAGAGCTTGTCTTACTTTTTTGTGTTAATATTAAACTTAAAGCCTAATTGACTATCATGGGGTTTGCTTGCTAGCTTATTATCAGTCTGCTAAGCTTGTAAGCAAGTTCATATGTAGAATTTGTTTTTTTTTGTTTTAGTTTTTTAGCACTTAGAGAAGACAAAGTATGAAACACTTGCTTTAATGCCATTTTTTAAAGCTGAAATGTTTGTGAGGTTGCTAAAATCTAAGGAATTATTACCTAAAATCTGTTTTTTTTGAAAGAAATATCAAAGCAACTGTGTTGAGTCTTTAAGCTGCTGTCAATGGTGGAGCCATTTTCTCACACAAAGAGAAGTAGTGGGCCCTACCAGTACAGCACAAACCTACAAAGACACACACACACAAACACAGCTAAAACCTGTAAAATGTAAATTGCCTTACATTTAAATAATAATGGAATGAAGAAAGCATTTTTACTCTTAAGCTCCCAGTGTCATTAGTTATTGGTATTGATAAGTGACTGTCTGCTGGCACTATAATCCCTGTCGTCTCCTGCCTTATAGCTGTTAGGCATACCATCCTGCTGCCTCTTTTTTTGTTTTTAGTGTTTTTTCTTCTGAGATGTCCTCATCCTTTTCCCCATGTTTTTCCTCTTTATTTGCTGTAATTTTCTCATCTGTACTCTCTCTCACCTTCTTTTCCATGATTGCTTTGGTTGTGGACATTGGGGTTTCAAGCTCAACTGGTTGAAAAAAACAGTGAGTGAGTAAAACCAAGGTTGACAAAAGGGAGCTGTTCCTGTTTTTCTCATCTGCACTGTTGATTTGCACTTAAACATTTTTTTCTGGTTCGCATGATTGGCGTGACGGCCTGACTTCCTTGCAACACAGTCACAGATTCTGCTGCCACATCTGCTCTCAAAGTGCTATAACTTGAAATTGAAGATTGAAGATTTTAACATAAACCTTCATTATAAGTTAAGTAAGTTGCATGCTTTACACTATTTTGGAAATACAAGGTTTTTGTCTGACAGGGATCATATGAATTCATGTGTGGATGTGGGCGTCTTTTATTGAAACTGTTGGGCTAGTGCAAACTACTATGTTGGGGACTGTAATTTGACAGAGATGGACCATCACACATTCCTCCCCTGGTTCCTCCTCCACTAATGGCATAGCCTATAGTAGGTTAAGGGGACAGGCATTGTTGCTATGGCTACATGCATATGCTTACCTTTCTGACAAGTGATGTATCTGAGAAATAAGAAGTTTGCATTAATAAGTGGCCATTTATGGTGCATTTGTATATGCCCCTCCCCCCCCCCCCTTACCTAAAAGCTAGGCTTATATTGTAATCGCATGTTTTAAGATGGACAACCTGAGGAGATGAAGCTAACAGACAGCAGTGGGCCAGAGAGACAAGCCCATTTAACTAACACACACCCGCAGAGATAGAAAGACAGAGACAGACAATGGGCACAAAGGGAAAGTGGAGGAGGCACAGTCTTTAATGTTCAGTTGTGACAAATAGAGAATGTATAATGAAATATATAGTGTAGAGTCAGCCCAGTGTAGACAATTTCCAGAGTTACTCCAACTCTGGACCCTGTCCTTTGTTCACACAACATTGAATTAAACAGTAAAGAGCTCTTTCATGCCTCCTGTTCTTGCACAGTGCTCATACTCATTTTTTGTGGAAACACACTTCTGCACATTTTAATGCAGAATTTGCTGAAATATTTTGATTAAAAAACAGCACAATGTGTCCTCTGCAGAAGTTATTGCACATTTTATATGTTGTGCGTTAAGTAAACAAGAAATTAGCAGAAAATGCCACATATATAAATGTATAAATGCAAATATGTACAAAAAATTGGCAGAATAACCAATTTTATATGTAAGTGTGTTGCCTGTAGAAGATTACTTATTCTCAATAAATAAATGAACAAAACATGTAATTTGACTAGTATATGCAAATTAATGTGTACAATATCTTGTGAGTAGTGTGATCTAGCAATATATATATAACCCAATTTCAAAAAGAGTTGGGACATTGTGTAGTGTCAGAAACAGAATGCAATGACTCTGTATGATTTGCAAATCATGTGCACCCATGTTTAACTGAAAAAAAATAAAGACAACATATCAAATTTTGAATCTGAGAAATTTCTATTGTTTTTATAAAACAGATGGTGATAATGATTTGGAATACAGCTTCTCATTTTATAAATGAACTAATTAGGTTGATTGGCTAATTGGCGATTGGTTAATTGGTAACAGGCCAGTAACATGACCAGGTATAAAAAGATAATCCCAGAGAGGCTGAATCTCTCAAAAGAAAAGATGGGGAAGGGTTCACCACTCTGTGAAAGGAACACCATTGTCTGTAAACACAGTTTATAGCTTCATCCTCAAATGCAAGTAAAAACTCCACCATGCAATGAAGAAATCATATAAACAAGATTCAGAAATGCCACTGCTTTTTCTGGGTCCATGCTCATTTAAGATGGATTGCGGTGGAGTGGAAAACTCTTCTGTGCTTTGACAAATCTAATTCTTTTTGGAAATCATGGATGCTGTGTCCTCTGTGCTAAAAAGGAGAGGGACTATCCGGCTTGATGTATCGCACAGTTTGAAAGCCGGCATCTGTGATGGTATGGGGTGGATTAGTGCCCAGATCAAAAGTAGCTTGCAAATCTAGGAAGGCACTATTAATGCTGAATTATTTATACAGTATTTGGAACAACATATGATGTCTTCCAGATGATGTCTTTTTCAGTGAAGGCCTTGTTATTTTCAGCAGACAGTGCCAAAACATTAGTACACATATAATAACAGCAGGGCACTGTAGTAAAAGAGTTTGGATGCTAAACTGGTCTGACTGCAGTCCAGAACTGTCACACAGTGAAAACATTTGGCACACCATGAAAAGAAAAATATGACAAAGGAGACCTTGAACTGTTGGGCATCTGAAATCCTCTATCTGGCAAGAATGAGAAAACAATTCACTTTCAAAACTCCTGCAAGTGGTCTCTTCAGTTTCCAAATATTCACATTGTTGTTAAGGGAAAAGGCAATGCAACAGAGGGGTAAAATTGCCCCTGTGCCAACTTTTCATGATTTGCAAAAAGCATTATGTTTTTATTTACATTTTACAGTTTCCTTAAAGTTCTGGATATGGGGTTGGATGTTTATTAAGATATTCTTCATTTTATACTTGATATTGTGTTCATGGTGGACCACTGTAAAAGAATTCCTGCAATGTTTGCCACCTCATTACAGCCTAATGTTAACTTGTAACAGCAGTCATATTGTACAGTTTGGTAAACAAGAGCTCACATAAGAGTAGAACTATAACTGAATACAAATTGCTTTCAGCAGCAGGATTATTAGACATGCCAGACTTTTGCGATTTCAGTTCAAAAAGGAAAATTCTAAAAGCTGCAACATATAAACCCAGCGTTCAAATGCAGACCACAGAAGTGACCTGTGACTTCCTAATAAATATTGCTCCCCTTTCAGATTCTCTCCACCCTGCCTTCCCCACTCCAGCGTTTGCTTTGTTACCCCTCAGAGCACTCTGTTTCATCTCATCATTCCATTTCTCCTCCATCCCACTCTTTGATCTGCTCCCACTCTCCTGCTCTTTTCATATCTTTTCCCCCTCCTCTCACTCCCTCATTTTTATGTTCACTCACTCCATGTTTTCTATCAATCTCCATATTTGTTTGAAAGATTTTCTCACTTTCTTCAGGCTCTGTGGTTTCAATTCACACTTCTGCCAGTTTTTGTTCCATCATATTCATTATCCTCCAAAATTCACATTGATAAACACGAGAAGCTGTTGCAGATGCATCTGGACTGCCAAAAATTTTCCTCACATGACTGGACAGGGCCAGCTAAAGTGTATTACAGATCTGAGCAATCGTTCTGTGATTTTTCCACAAATACACTTCCATCCACCCCCACTCACCCAGCCTGCCTACACACACTTCCTTTTACTCACATTTTTTTCTTGTGCTGTTATAGTGGGAGTTCAGTACACAGGTGCTCAAGTAGCAAGGGCAGTAATTGGTCAGCAGAAGGACTGAGAGCAGGACTGCAGAGCTAAATTGTTTGACTGAACTTCTGGTCGCACATCTGTACACTGTCACTCATCGTCTGAACTTTGACCTGCTCCAATTTTTGTTGTTTCACAACTTCAATAATATGACTTTAGAAACCTAGCATTCAAAAAGCATCAGGACAAAAAAAAATCTCCTTTCCTTATCTGTTCAGTTACTGTCATAAAAATACCATATTTAAAGTACACAATCCAAATAATCTAATTTAATGTAGTCAGATTTCATTCCAAGTAATATTGGACCTTTTGTAATAATAAGTGTTCACACAATGGAGGAAAATCAGTCCCTGTGTTTACTTTTAGTCAAAATATCCCTCTTTATTTTATTTTGGGTGGTCTTAAAGATTACCTTCACTCTTGAAATTCATATACTTTTCATTTTAGAAACTTTTTGCCATCTGTCCATTGTGATTTTCTCTTACGTTTCAAAATATATCTTTCAGTATAATTTTTGTCCTTGTCCTACACCAGACTAAAATTCAATCCTGAAAAAAACTGTTTAAATATACAATTGATCTGAAAACTTTTAATGTACCTGAAGAAAGTAATACTCAAATAATCAAAAGCAGATTAGTATTTAATGTGAGAGATACATAATTTTACAAATAATTTCTTTTCCACAATATCATAGTCATTTCCACCACAGCTGTGTAATTTCCCAGTAAAGGTCTGTATGGGAGATGTGTTTATGTGGTGGCTATAGATATGGATGTATTTTGCCTACATTGTGTTAGCTATCAAATGTCATTTTCAGCACACCCTATTTTGTGGCTGGTAAATACAGGTAATGTAAATTACATCTATATCAAAAGTACTCCTACGTATCTGAAGAACCATGGACTCTAAGCAAGTACATTTCTTACTTTGCTACTTTGCTTATCTATTACATAAGTACATATTTGGTAGCTTAGGATTGTTTCTAAAAGACATTCAGCTAAAATGTTTTCCTTCTACAGAGCCCCCTTTACTACTGATTTGTCATGTTCTCTTCATGCTATAGTTGATAAAGTGTAGCTGCTACTGGGGCATATAGAGTGCCTTGCTACAACTGTACACACCAACATTGTCACGAATCAAGAGTGTTCTGGCAGCAAACGCAGGCAGGACGGACGTAGATAAGGGGTTTTTATTGACACAAGACGTTAACTCAAAGACACATACAAACGCGAGACCGCAACAATGACGCACAAGCATACCGACGAAGGAAGGGACGCGCACGGGAACCTTTATCCCCTTTGATAATTGACCCCAGCTGAGCCCGAGTTCTGGTTCAGCTGAGGGGCGGGGCTACAGCTCGCACTTCCTTACAAACATTCAAATAGTTAATTCAGATTTCAGATTCAGAAAACTTTATTGATCCTGAAGGAAATGTTAGATACAACAGCTGAGACAGACAGAAAAAAGGCAGTGCAGACACTAAGAGAAAAAAAATAAAAAGAATAAAATAGAAGAAAATAATATATAATTCTCTTTAGTCAAAAATTACTATGAACTAAATGTTACCAGTAGTTGCCAGACACCTTAACTACTATTTTTGTGGGGGTAGAGATAAGAAATAAGAGAGCACCCAGTAAATAATTTAATTAAACTTATAGAGTGACATTCAAGTACATAGAGTATCAAATACAATTATCCACCAGCATGATTTCAATTGATACAAATATATTAGTAGTGTCAAGCTTGATGTGTCTTAAGCAGTACATTTTCAAAAAGAGTTCTGATTTGTCTAAATTCTCCTGTGCACATTTCATATGCGTAATTCTGTTGTTCTTTTTTAGATGAAAAGTTATGTGTGGGATGTAGGACTAGAGAGGATTGTAGTGGAGGTCTTATTCCTGAGCACACTGTCAGATATTGCATGGAAATAATACACTGTGGTTTCATACCCTTCTATGTGCAAATTATACAGCTGAACTGACAGAGATGTCTAGTGTTGTATATATATATATATATATATATCCATTATTGTCTATACTGTCATTGGCCTAAAACTGTTTTGATTCTGCTTTTCTGAAACATGGGCAGCTGCCAGCAATGGGTTTATCTGTTAAAAACTGCCCTGCTGAAGTGTTAATTAACGCTTCTGTATTTAGGATTGCTGCTTAGAATTTGTGCTGAGGCACCCATAGTGGCATATTGTATGCAGCAACATCCATGTGGAATAATAATACACATCCAAACCACAATATGGCACAATCCTTGATCACGTCAAACTTCATTCCATATTTTCAAGTTTCATTTAATATGTTCTGAGTTTTACATTATATATATGACTGATGTACTGATGTACATGGTGAGAAAATTTTTTTAATTGAATAACATAAAAAGAAGATACTAATGTTTTCCCTGTCTCACTTAAAGGGAAATGTCCCTCTTCACTCCGTTCTCTGAGTGAGTATAAAGGGAGCTCAGCCCAGTCTTTACAAAAATGGATGGCAAGCAATTAAAAGGATGTTCACCTACGTGTCCCGTGACAAGAATAGGCGCTCAGTGCAGATGAGCTTAGGACAAATCGATTCAGCGGGGAAGAGAAAAACAGCATGAGCTGGCACTGGAGAAAAACAACAACCTGGGTGCATTGCAACCCAGAAGATGTGTGTGTGTGCAGTCAGCTGAAGTGTGGCTAAGCGGTCTCTCAGTCACTCTGGCATGTTATTGAGCTGTCAAGGGTGGCCAGAGAGTAAGCAAGGGCCTGGAACCTCCTCACTCTCAGCACCCTTGCTACAGTAACAGTAATGCCTTAACCTACACCATGAGGTTTGCTGGTCTGTGGAGTGTAATGACCTAACAAATCATAAGGTGCAACTCTCTTTCTGAATGAAGGATTGATTTTCTCTGTTATCACCACATCTGAGGATTTTTCGTTTTCCAACTAAACATTTAACGCCTCTATTTGTGAGCAACATATGAAGGATTTGTGCCCTTAAAAAGGACTTACTTGTTTGAATCGTGTCTTTACAGTGCTGGTTATGAAAAGGATTACATAAACGATCCAGTTCACATCCTGAAATACCGCAGTGATGCTATTCTACACACCCATTTTGTAACTCAAAAGAGCCGAGAGCTGTGAATTGAATGCTCTAGCTTAAGCGAGAGACCTTGGGGACTGGATGGTGCAGGAGGAGCTGATCTAAACGTAGGGGTGAGCATGTTATTACTGGGTTTGTTAATGGACTGGTGCAGTGGGAGAAGCTGACCTTTCCTCAAATGTACTGAAAGTACTCTAATAAGCCATTTCTTAAAACCAAAGAAAAGGACGACCACAATAACTGGTGTACAAATAACTGCAGGAGGAAATCAAGAATGCTCTGCTTCATATTAAACAAGGGTAAACAATCTGTTCTATTCCCTCTAGACCTTCTAAATCAAATTACTGAGTTTACAGGACAAGTTTTATCTGAGGTCAAGCTGATCTGTTTCTTCTATATCATTGCTGTTGGCTCAAAACCTCGTAGCTCCAAAAAGGTAAATTAACAGGACAAAGTAAAAGCATTCTTGACTTTCTATTTAAGTTAATTCAAACAATATGTTTTCAAGGTAAAAAAGTGAAGAACAGCAACATGTGCCTAATCAGCCTAATCTACTATCATTGGTTTTCTGGCTGACATGTAATTTCAACCAGATTATCCATCATTGGGTTGTCCTGCTTATCTGTCTTCAAACCAGTTGCACCATTAAACCACCTCCATGTGCTTCATATGCTACCCGCCCCCTTGTCCAAACAGTGGCTCCAAGTAACCTTTTTTTTCACTGATGCCACCTTTATAAATTAAGATTCTTCTTTTATTACACATTATGACTAAACTATGCACTAACAGGGTAAAAAGGTTCATTTCAGGTGGATTTAAAGTGAGTTTTGTCCTCCACTTCTTTCTCAGCTTGTTAAAAATTCTCAGTCTCTCACCGATCCCACTCACCATACTCTTTCCCACAGCCTCTTCAAAGAGAACTGAATGGAGATGGTGGCTGTGGCTTGGGCAGGCTGTAGAGGTCAAGCTATTAGTGGGTGTGATATTTCCATTTGGGGCGTAAAACGTCTGATGCTGACCGATTTAGCAACCTTGTGTCAAAGATGAACGCAGGCAGATGGGGAGGCAGACGATGGAAGAAGAGTGTACTCATCCTCCCATGACTGTGCAAAAGTCTACAGTAACACCAACCAGCAGGCTTCATAAAAGCCACTAGACTAAGGGGGTTGATCACAAGAAAACAGAGGGATGTGTTGAGTACTACTTTGAGAAATTTCTCCAAACAGCCAAGACATGTCTGGTGTCCAAAGTTAGACACTTTAGTTAAGCTCTGGAGCCCATCCTCCTCTGGTCAATACCAGATAGCAATAAAAAAGGAAACCAACAAAAAAAGACAACAGTCTTACTTTCTAAGGGTTGCTCTCATTAAGGTCTATTACTTTTATGGCTAGGGGATGGGCAGCAAATGAAGCATGTGGAGGTGGTCCATGGTAGTTAAACTAGCCTGAGGATAGATGAGAGCCCACTGAAGGATGATCCAGTTCAAGAGTTCAAGCCAGTTGGAAGCATGGTGATAGTAGAGTCTGCTGAAAGGGACTATATAATTTCAGATAGACCTGCTTATGTGGCTTCTGTCTGTATGATTAACTATTGTCTGTATTAATGGTCAAAAGTACAATTCAAAAATAAAGACTTAGAGGTGTCAGAAATCATATAAACAAATCCATCTGAGGCAAGTGGTGGTGCCACACCTCCAAATTTGGTTGGGCAAAACTCATTGTTTACAATAAAAACAAACAATCAAAACAAACAAAAATAAGGCAAAAAAAAAAAAATCTGATTAGGTGTGCCTGTTATGACCCCCAGTCATACTAGTCCGCTATTATACCTGCTGCTGTTTTATGTGTGTCCTGTCATTTGGTGCAGGGTGTGGAGCAATGATTAGCCATACTAGGCAGCTCTCCAAACCTGGGAAGCATTCAGTGGTCTCTCCCCTCTGAACCAACCATAAAGTCAATGCTTCAGAACTGTCGTTACCCAATTAGAACAGGAAACAAGATTTGAACGATGCATGCATGAAGACCAGCCATTTCCACTGAAAGTGCTTTACCGCTGCTGTCCAATTTCAACTGGAAGCCCAATTTGGACGACAATCATTTTTCTGGACATTAGAGCGAATTAAAAACACTCAGGACAGACTGATTACTGCCCCCCACAGGTAAACACACAATTACAGTCTGGGCTCGGGTTGGAGTTAAACCAGGGCTTCTCAAATCTGGGTCTTTAATCCATATTCCACTTCTGGATTTTGTAACCACCAGTGCTTAACTAAACTGTTGATGGAGCTGATTGGCCTTCTAGAGTCACATCTACTGGTGATTATGAAATCCAGAACTGGATTCAAGGACCACATTTGAGAACCCCTGAATTAAACAGAGGCAAATGAATGCAAATGTAACGTCACACAGAAGTCAATCAAGAATCATGACAAAACTAATTAGCTCAGAGCGCATTCATTTATCCAAGAGTTGCACGCCTGTGTGGTCTAGGCATAAATAAAAAGCAGTTCACAGCGAGAGTCTGTTTAAACCCTCTTCAACAAGATGGGGAGAAAATTACCATAGCTAGCTTGATGGATGTGGGATCACAAGTGATATAACAACAATCAAGTTAACTTAAGAATTGTGCAAGCAGTTCCAAAGTATTACTTCATGCATATCAAAGAGCAAAATGATCTTATACAAACAGTGTTTAAATTACTTTTAAAAACACAACAGCTGATATAATCAAACCATATATGTATTATCATTATACAGGTGAGAAAATGTTATCTAGATTATATAAGATCATCATAATTATGTGTAAAATTACACAGCCAGTTTGCTTGTATTATTTAGTAGTCCAGTATTATTCAAAAGTCTGGTACAGTGCTTTTATACACTACTTTAGCAAGAACTATATAAGCCTTGTTAGTGTGTGCATCTATGTGTGCAAAATACACATAGATAACTGACTGGTTTCCAATGTGCAATCAAGGTTTAAATAAGTGTATTTATAGTTTTACCATGTTATGTGCAAAATACACATAGATAACTGACTGGTTTCCAATGTGCAATCAAGGTTTAAATAAGTAGT
>JBBPDA010000021.1:14759203-14770322 GCA_037974385.1 Arnoldichthys spilopterus | reverse complement strand
TTTTACCATGTTATGTGCAAAATACACATAGATAACTGACTGGTTTCCAATGTGCAATCAAGGTTTAAATAAGTAGTAGAGAGTAGTAGAGTGCTAAAGAGTATAATGTATTCCGATTGTGTTTAAAATCACACTGAATAAGCACATGTATACAGTGAACAAAGGTTAAGAAAATCAATATGTACATAATATTTAAACTAAATAATAGATTGTGTAGTTCAGAAAATACAGCTGTATACTATACCTTTTTGAAGGGAACAAAGACTAGTATCCTCCGGGCTCTCCCTGTGTTCCGGCCCTGCCTATATCCCCATAGATATGTTGATCTATGCAATGCGATGCAATGCGAACGCTTGATTGTTTCCTATGTCCTGGAAGTCGCTTTGGATAAAAGTGTCAGCCAAATGAATAAATTTAAATGCAAATGTAGATGATCAAGGGACTAACCAGCCACACCTGAAATGGTTAGGTCAGTCAGTATTCGGGGGCCGGAGACCGGCGCCGGAGGGGGTTTTACCCGTTCCCTTACAGCTCATTTACTATAGCTACTATAAGTAAAATCAATCTTGTTCTGGTTTAAGTGCCCAACTAAAAACATCTTCAACAACATGTACTATATATATATATATGTGTGTATTAAAAAATACTCGAAATTAGTAGACAGTCAAATTTGCAGAAAGGTATAAAAACAATAGAAGACTGCTTCCCAAAATAAACCACAAACAGAATTACAAAAACATGGCTATAACTCTTAGGCCCATTTTGCATACCAAGCATGGAATAAAATTATCTTGGGAATTCAACAACAAAACGTTTCTTGAGGGTGTGGGAACTTACATCAACATAATCCTTTTACAGGGCAGTCAGTTTTAGCTTGTTTATTCAAATTGGACCTTGACATCCTAAAGACAAGCTCCAAGTTTCCCTTCAATAGTCATGCTGTTTTCTCAGTCCAGTAGGCCTCTGTCCATGTCTGAGTAATATAATTGTACTCTAATATCTCTGTTATTTTATCAATAACATAATTTCTACCCTTCTATACAAAACATCTCCATTAGCTGAAGGCACCACTTGTGGAGTAATGGTATTTCACTCACAAAATGTAAAAACTATAATGAAAAATTGCCAAACATATGCCAAAACTTACCTCAGTGAAATTGTATTGGACTGCAGGGGAAGAGCAGAGGCAGAGTGCATTATGCAACACACATACACACACACACACACACACACACACACACACACACACACACACACACACTCAAAAACCTCACACATAACACACAGTGACTTACATGAATGTTTTACTATTAGCATGAAGAGGTCACTTGAGGTTTTTACCATCAGCACAAATATCCCACAGGATTTTCCTGTAGTCTGTTGCGGAATGTTCTGGAGAGTTGAAAGTGCAGAGTTTATAAGGATCAATCCAAACAAGTATATATATAAAAAAAGTATATATATACCAAAAGTATAGCCTCACCAGATAAGGTAGATGGAGTAAGACAAATGCAACTCTTTTTGTTCCACAATTACACCTGTTAAAACTTACTTTAATGTCTTTTCCTACTCACTCAGTCCTGGGTTATGCATCAATGGAGGCTAGAATTTCTCTGACAATAAGAAAAATAGAACACAATTTAACAGCAGTTGATTGATCTATCCTGTATCCTGGGAATGAGGCTATGTGTGAAACCTGCAGGCTGGGAACGAGGTTACATGTGAAACCTGCAGCCTGGGAACAAGGCTACGCGTGAAGCATGCAGCCTGGGAATGAGGCTATGTGTGAAACATGCTGCATTGGAACAAGGCTATGCATTATACCTGCTGCATTGGAACAAGGCTACAGATGAACCCTGCAGCCTTAGAACGTTAGGCCATAGAACAGTGTTTCTCAGCTTGATTTGGTAAGTATATTAACCCAACCCCATTTCGGGTAATTTTGGGATGTTGTTTGTGATTGATCTGTTAGGGGGGCATCAATCTTGAAAGAAAAAGTGAGAAACACTACCATAAAACAAAAAACAGATCATTTATTATAACCTAAATATTGTTTTGTAGGCCTCATTTTCAAAACAATCAAGAATTGCAAAAAAATATTTCCCTCTGTTATACAAATATCCTCTGAAATTATATTAATAAATAAAAAATATTCCTTTAAAAAATAAAAATGCAGTACACTAACTCAACACAGAGAGGATAGTGATCTGTTTCATCCCATTGTCTTCCCCATGCTGGAAACAGAAAGGCATGTCTTGACTGCACATTTTTCTGGGAGTATGGGGAGAAATTATGTGAACATTTCACAAAAAGGGCATTAGAACTTAATAGCAGAGACAGCAGTGGGTCTACATATGGGTCTTTCCATGTGGGAACAGTACAAAGGGCTACAATGTGAATGTCTTTTCCATAAACACAAACATTAAAAATAGATCCAGCATCATAAAAGAAAAAGAAGAGGCTCATTACTGTCTTAGCTATTCCCAGTAGTATAAAAAGTATGAAAAATGACATGTCAATTTACAAATTACAAGCTGCTTCTCACTATTCCGAGGCATGCATTTCCAATCTCTGTTTTAAATCCTCACATTTAATTCCATGTACTGACTAAGTCCCAGCCCCCCAAAGTCCTCAGTGCAAGACAGGTTTGGCCATCTTTCACAATGAGTTCCCCTGATGTTTTTTTTTGTGTCCAGGACATAGTCTAGCGAAACATCAAGATCAACATTTTCTCAAGTCAAATCCAGTAATACAAAACAAGACAATATCACTACACAATATACAACAAAAGACAGACCACAATGCTAACCAGCTCATCCTGAATAGGTTCTAGGTGTTTCTCCCACTGTGGACCTAAGAGAGCATATGAATGTTCCACCTTCAATTTCAGATTTGCACAGTGATGGTCACGCAGAAACATCCTTATATCCTGTAACAAAAGTGTAAACATATGTCCAAACATTATGCAGAATAATCAGTCAATTATTTTTTGTCTGTCCTTTAAAAGATTAGCCTACACTTTTGTGACACAATGGCTAGATGCAGTTTTCAGATTACACGAAAATATCAAGAACATCTAGATTCTGTATTTATAATGCTTAATTGGTAATTTGTTATATGGCCTTAATCTTGACCAGTTAACCTGCTGGAATGCTGCACTACCTATTCTCACAGTGGCAACAGCTTTAGTGAGCTTGATGTTAACACCTCAGACTGTCTCCATCATGGGTTTCTTGTGGTAGTGTAAAATTAGGACTTCATCCCCAGTCTTAGCAAAACACACTTTAGTGAAATTTGTGGTTTTGGTGCCTGATCTGTGCACAAGAAAATTAATACTAGGATTTCAGGCAGCACGTGGTGCAGTGATTAGTGCTGCCACCTCACAGCGAGGAGGTCCTGGGTTTGATCCCCAGGTCGGCCACGGGTGCCTTTCTGTGGGGAGTTTGCAAGCTCTCTGAGGATGGCATGCACTAACACAGCATGTTTAATATTTATCATTCAGAATATTTTCAGTTTTTTCAGTATCAATACAGATTAGATGAATGTAAAGGAGAGGATTTTTTTTTATCTCAAAGCATTTACCTCATTGACAATGATACCTCCTTTACCCTGAAATATTCTTCCTGACCATATCAAACATGTACAACTTTGTCGTAATGACCAAAAACGTCTCTGACCAAAAAACAACGACTTTGAAATTGAATTGAAATTGCAATTTTGTGTATATGTTGATCAAGGTCAAAATATAAATATTCAAGTCAAGTCAAGTTAAGTTTATTTCTATAGCACTTTTTACAACTGACGTTGTCAAAAAGCAGCTTTACAGAAACTGGGTCTGAGCCCCAAAGAGCAAGCCAAAGGTGACAGAGGCAAGAAAAAACTTCTTAGCTGTAGGAAGAAACCTAAGGAGGCACCAAGACTCAGAAGGGGAACCCATCCTCCTCTGGTCGACACTGGATAGCAATAACAAACAAAAGAAAAGAAAAGGAGAAAACACAGTAAATATATATTATAATAATAGTTCTTAGTATAAAAAGGTGGCAGCAGTTCCTTGCGTACAGGTGCTGTGATGACTTTAGATCAGTTCTTTGGTGGATAGGGCTGTTCATGTGGGCTCCTCAGCAGGACTGAATGGGTTAAAAGCCACAAGAACTTCATCCAGTAATAGGGTATCAGGGTGGGTCAGGCTGGTCCAGATATCAGAATGGGGCAGGATTACTGGTATCTCAGTGGGACAGCTCAACAGAGCAGAGGAGAGGGGGAGAGAGAGAGAAAGAGAAAGGCAAGGAGGAAGGGAAAAAGAGAGGTAGGGAGGGAGAGAGGGAGGGAGGGAGGGATTGTTAGTGATGCTGAAATGTTATGAGGGATTAAGAACAATGTACATTGCGGTCTGAGTGCAGGCAGGAGCCCCGGCACGACTCGCTATGATAGCATAACTAAAGGAAAGAGCTAAAAAGATGCACAGACATGAGGGCATCCTGGGGCATAAGGCAGCACAACTCAACTGTCAACAAACCTGAGTAAACACGTCGGAGTGGGGGGTGGAAGCATCCAAACATCCCAGTTTACCAGAATACTCTATGCCTGAGAACTATCCAGGTCTACTCCTTATTTACTTTTAACAGAAGGCTTGACTAAACAAATATGATTTCAGTCTGGACTTAAATATTGAGACTGTGTCTGAGTCCCAAACATAATTTGGAAGATTATTCCATAACTGTGGGGCTTTATAAGAGAAAGCTCTAGCCTCTGCTGTGACCTTTGCAATGTGGAGTACCAGCAAAAGACCTGTAACTTTTCATCTAAGTAGACTTGGTGGATCATAAGAAACCAAGAGTTCACTCAGATAATGTGGTGCAAGATCGTTCAGTGCTTTATAGATCAATAACATTATTTAATAGTCAATGCAAAATTTGATCAGGAGCCAACGCAGATTAGATAAAATGGGGGTGATGTGATCGTATCTTCTGGTTCTAGTAAGAATTGCTGCTGCATTCTGAACTAACTGGAGCTTGTTTATGCACTTATTAGAACATCCAAAAAGTAGAGCATTACAATAATCTAACCGAGAGGTAACGAAGGAATGAACTAGTTTTTCTGCATTGTGTAATGACATTACAGTCTGTTAAGGAGGATGTTGTGATCAATAGTATCAAAAGCTCCACTAAGGTCGAGTAGCACAAGTAAAGAGACTCAGCCTTGATCAGATGCAAGTAGAAGGTCATTTACCACCTTTACCAGTACTGTCTCTGTACTATGATGAGGCCTAAATCCTGACTGGAACATTTCATGAATATTGTTCCTATGTAGAAATGAGCATAACTGTTGTGCTACAGCCTTTTCTAGAAGGTTTGAAATAAAAGGGAGGTTTGATATTGGCCTGTAGTTAAAAAGCTGGCAAGGGTTTAACAACTGCTATCTTAAAGGTTTCAGGTACATAGCCGATACTGAGGGAGGAATTTATTATTCTCATTAGAGGTTCCATTATTATTGGTAGTATTTGTTTTAAAAAGTGTGTAGGTAGGGGGTCTAGGATGCAAGTTGATAAAGGCTACACACACACACACACACACACACACACGTGCACATGCACGCATGCACGCATAAAAAGACTTAAAGATTTGCACAGCCTTTTTGCCAAACTGGGTCAGTGGTCTTGATAGGACCATTCAGCTGGCAGTGATGACAATGTTTCACCCGAAAGGCATAATATAAAAATATTAAAAATTATTAAAAACTAATTATATAAAAAAATCATTCAAGTAAATATTTAAAATCAACATTAACAAGAAGATAAACAAAAAAATCTAAAAAAAAAGGTAATTTCAGCAAATGTACTACACTATTACAGTGTCAATACGATACCCATTCTGTCACATCATTAATTAGTGTAGGCCAGTAATAGCCAGCCAGTCCCTAGTGCCACTGATTTACACAGCTGTAGCTCACAAAAGATGACTATGCCAGTGACTGACTATCTAAAACTACATATAGCATGTCATTTTAATAATGTCAGCTGTTCATAAACAGTGTCTGTTTATTTTTTTGGTGCTGCATCTTCACTCAAATAGAAATTTACTAAAAACTAAAAAATAAAGTGGAATTTGGTTTACAGTGGTAAACTGTAACCAAGTGAATTAATAATAATTAATACATTAATATTATAATACATAATACATATATAATATAACAAAATATAATACATTTTATTTATATAGCACCTTTATATTCATTTCAAGCATCTCAAAATGCTTTACACACACACGCACAAGAAAAACATGACTGTTGGTAAAAAAAAAGTAGTATTTAAAGTAACGTAAAGGAAACAGTTTCTAAACAGAATTAAAGGTTTTTATAAGAGATTTAAAAATAAGGAACAGGAGAAATAAATATGGCTTATTAGCAGCAAAAGTATTTTAACTGATTATGTACATGACACCAACAAAGGCCCTGAACTCAATCAAGAAGCACTTTGTACTTGCAGATTGCATGCAGACTCATCCTTGTGGTTCCAGCGGTCATGATTTAAGTCAGAAGATCATGTGTTCTAAAATGTCCTACAATGCAACTCATAATGCATTACAAGCACAAGCTACATGTCGTTATTTGAACGGGTAAGCCAATTTTGATATTGTATTGTCGAAATTGGGTATCTGGTTCAAAGTGGGTAATGACACTGGATTCAGAGTGTTGCAGTAAGGGGCGCTATTGCAATAGCCAAGACCGGCCAAGCTGTACAGCCAGCAAGCAAAATGGCCAAGCATAAGGATCTGACTGACTCTGACATGGGCCAAATTGGGATTGTGTGACTGTGTGAGAGCATCTTCAAAACAGCAGGACTTGTGTCCTGTGTGATGTTCTCAGTATGCAGTTGTTAGTATAGACCAAAAGTACTCCAAGTACGTATAACCAGTGAACTGGTGACAGTGTAATGGGTGCCCAAGGCTCACTGATGCACAATAATAGGCAGGTGCTTTTAATGTTATTGCTGGTTGATGTTTGATATGTCATTACTTTTACAAGCTAATAGAAGCAGCACACTCTTCTCTACCGCAAGCATGTTTAGTGGCTGAGGCTTTTACAGGAGATCCTAACAAGATTTACAGACACTCTTATTTGTTACATTAACCACCCCAAAAACATTAAAGCATGCTATTGGTTGCAGAGTGATAATAGGATGCTAATGACAAGCTTCCATTACTCATTCACTACATTAGCCATGTACAGTCATATGAAAAATAAGTACATCCTGTGGAAATTGTTGATTTTTTAAAAATGGTATAGCCAAACATTTCACCTTTTAAACACAGTGCTTACAGATAAAGGTTATACACTTAACCAAAACTTAAGAAAAAGTAGCTTTTTCAATAATTTATTAAACAAAAATATCAATAAATGTAATATTCTTCTGTCAAGTACACCCTTGGCCTAAGAAACTATTGCCCCTTTTACCAGAAAATAACTTCTTGAAGGTGTTTTGCATAAATATCCACTGATTTCTGACATTAACTTAATTCTTTTTTACCACTTATTAGTGCAAACTACTTCAGCTGCCAAATGTCTGAGGGTGTTCTTGCATGTACTGCCCTTTTCAAATCCTGCCTCAACGTTTCAATGGGGTTCAAATCTGGGCTTTAACTAATTTCATAACCCCTTTATTTCTTCTGTTTGAACCAGGATATGAGCCACCTGCACCTCCACCTGCAGAAGGTTCTGTTTACTGGGACCTAATCTAGAACGCCTAATTCTAATTTGATGGAACTGAAGATGTAATAAACGTAAGGGTATACTTGAGACTAATCTGCTTTTGCTGATTTACATTTAAAATGTAGACGCCATATCAAAAGGGAGGAAATGTAAGATTTATCAAATATGTTGAAAACCCAACAATATCCCTGGAATGTACTTATGTTGATATGAATGTCATTTAAAAAACTTTGAACATCTATAATGTCTTGGTCTGAATGATTGCACGTTAAAAATGATATGCCAAACTATTACAGGTTTCATTTGAGGAGCAATCACATTATAACTTCATATAGGAGAGGAATAGAAGTGAAGTGAAATGTGAGAAAAGAAAGCAGCAGTTCTGCATGAGTATATTCATAGATGTGTCATATCTATGTAAGAAGAGGTTCTGAAGTGTGAATCCAGGTAGAAAGGCTTCATTTGAACTATAAGAGACTTTTTCAATCTGTGTTATCTGCCTATTCTAAACCATTACAAGTAGCTCATCATAGTACAGTACAGTAGGGTAGAGAAAGCAGTGTGGGGTGCGTAGGAGTGCTACAGCAGGACTTTCAGAAGCAATAGAAAGGCAGCTGGAGAGAGAGGAGCAGTGCATTGCTCGGCCCGAGAGGCGTGCGACCATAAATTAGCCTGTGCTGTTGAAGGGGTCCCCAGCTGGCTCCCATCCACACAGAGAATAATTACACTGTTTCCCTCTCTCTCTGCTGCCCCTGTCAGGAACCCCAGTCACCCAGCTCAAAATAAAACCTAGTTATCTTTCTCTCTGCACACCTTAGCCTGTAAATGCACAAACACACACATAGACACAAAGACACACAGACACACGTGCACACTCACAGACGTGGACTTTTTGTGCTAATTGTCTCTCTCTGTCATTCTTGTGGGGAAACTGTTTAGAAGAAGCTAACTGTTAGGTTGCGCATAAGGAAAGGCAATAAGCAAGAAAACGTGAGCTCTGAAAGCCTGGTAATTAGATAAGGTTTTGACTGGCTCCGAGCCATGAAATCGCACCTGTGCAACATATTCATTATCAGTTTCATCACTTTGGAGTATGTGAAAAAATGACACTATGGAAGATAACAGTTTTTTTCCCTTTTTTAATGTTCATATAGTTTATGGGGGGAAATATCTTGGGGAAGTATTAGCTGTCAGGTATTGCTGTGACAAGTAATTTTCGAGTGTTTTTCTTCTGGAGACTGGTGATCTGAGAGAGACCTTAGTTATTATTGTTGGAGTCACAGCTAATCATCTATCAACATCTCAGTGTTATCTGTTATCTACACTGAGTGTAACTAGGCCTTTAGCCAGTTACACTGAGTCTACAGCCAGTCTGTGCTCTCCCTTACTGTAAGCGCAGTTCAACTTCTTTCCAAAGCACTTTTAAAGGGAATCATGGAAAACAAACGTTCTTTTAAATAAAAGAGTTTAATGTAGTACATAAAGTTTCAATATGTCATGTTTACTCTCCAGTCCATACTGTCTGTATGTGGAAATTAAGCAGTTGAGCCCTACCCATAATGATAGAGTTAGACGAAGTTTATTAAAGGACAAAACCTCATATCTCCACAATGGAAACATCACAAGAAATGGGAATTAATTCCAGTGGGCCATTTCTATCATTCCATGCATTGTCCATTCACACAATGTAAAAGGTGACAGGTTAAGATAAAATTTAATCAAAAATGAAAAAAAAAGAAAACAAGATTTAGCTGTGCTAGTGACAGTGACAAAATACTAGTGTTAAAAGCACAGTAAGAAAAACAGCCTGTTTAAATCTAATGAATATAGAGTAGTTGTAAAATGTTGCATAAAAGTTAAATTCTCAAAAACATGACAATCATAAGTGGACCTCAAGGAAAAAAGAAAACTGTCAGACACAGGCACTTTAAAAATAATGGTTCCTAATTTTTGGCTTGGACTTTCTGTTCCAGGAAGAACCTGTGATTGACACAGAACCTTTATACAACATGGTTCATTAATCTTCAAAAAGTTTCTTTGCACTTGCACATCTCATTTGCAACAGTGGTTCTTTAAAGAACCATTCATTTATAGGTACTTTAGTGGACCTAAATTGGTTCTTCTTTTTGGCACTTTTTGTGTGTTGACACAATGAAAGATGAGAAAAAAGAGAGTAGTTGATGTTGTGTGCAAGGATGGAATGATAAAAGTAGAACAAAACCCATTCTGGTGGCCCTCCACCCTCCTACCTTTCCCACCCCACCTCCGCCCATCCCCTTTCACAACATTAATGTTATTTATTCCTTCTCTCTATTTTAGGCCCATTATGCTGTCACTGCCTCATTATCTGCCTGAGGCTTGCTGTCCCCACTGAGCCTCGGGTGGATAATGAAAAAAACCACAACGTGGGGTGACCCTGGTTTCCCCCCTCTTTCCTCCCCTCTTCTTGACGCACCTCTAAATTGCCTATTATTTCTCCATTTTTGGGCGGCCCGTCCCCTATCTACCTACACTTTAATGACAGGTGGGTGCACCCCTCCTCGCAGCGAATACGCTCATTAAACACCAAGTGTGCTCAGAGTCCTTGAATGCAGCCATCACTCCATCACAAGATGAGCAAACTCCTCTCTTACAGACTCAGGGTCTTCTGAAGAGCAAAGTGGACAGCTCTGGACTCCCCTAGAGGACAGCATCTCCCACAATGCTCAGCTGATATGCAAATGTAGTCAAATGTGGGGGCATAAAGGCACTGGCAGGCTGTTGATGAATAATGAGAGCGATGCTGATGCAGGCACACCCTGCTCTGCGTCTTCTCCCAGTGGAGTTATGCTACATGGAGGATAGATCACATAGGCACATTAAATGGTCACTCTAGAAAAGATATGGCGCACTGTGCAGAGAAACCCCAGGGACAAATTGACCTCAGAGAATGACCTGAACATGACTTACAAAAAGCAACAGATTAGTCTGCGCTTTTTAAACCATTAATGAACACTGCATCATGTGAGCAGCTGAGAAAACGGCCTGTGGTTTGTCTTGGCAACAGAGTCTCAGACAGGAGAACTTAAGGAGAAAGCTTAAGAAGCCATTGCTTATTGCCATTGTTAAGAAAAGCATTTGGTAATTGTAATAATTTTTTAAAAATACATTTTTAAGGAAAGAAATTCTTTGGATTTTATATTAAACTAAATTGGTTTTAGTGAAATTGTCTAGTTGTATTTTATTATAATATAATATTTTGTTTAAAAAAAGTATTTTCATTTGCCTTATTCAATGAAAAAGAGTCAGAAGTGACTTGAACCTGTCAATGTGCAATCACTATATAATTTATATAACTATATAATTACATATGTATCATTATGCTATTTAATTATGTAGCAGGACAACTAGGAAAAAAAATTGGTTTCATGTT